>JACEEZ010018457.1:0-14933 GCA_016584305.1 Chionoecetes opilio | reverse complement strand
CATCTTGGGCAAAAAATGCAGACACTGGGTTTTAAAAAAAATAACCGTTTTTTCATTATATATACGACGATAGTAATATCAGCATTTCCCCTTTATCCAAAACAGCGTATTACTTACTGCAATGCTCGTAGTGCAGTTGACGTCTGCATGCAGTAACTCCTATAGTTTTTGCATTTTCCCACCTCATATCTAGGCATTGGAAGGCTGGCAGTACCGAGCTATTTGGGGCAGAGTGATGAGGTGGACGGTGGGAGAGTTGGACAAGTTAGAGGTAGTACAGAACAGGGTAGGTAGACTTGCACTAGAGGCAAACAGGTATGTAGCAGTGGAGGCGATCAGGGGAGAGGCAGGGTGGAGTACCTTTGCGGAGAGAATAGGAAAGTCAGTGTTTAAAATTACAAAATCAGGCTTAAAAAAATGGATGAAAACAGGTGGGCTCGAAAAGTTTATGAGTGGAAGGACAGAGTAGTAAATGGGATAGATCAAGCAGACGGTGGGAGAGGAAGTGTGGGTACAGGGTTTCACAGATTAGGATACACCAGTCTAGTGAGGGGAGTTAAAGCAAAAGGTGAATGACCAAGTTCAGAGGCAGGGCAGGAGATGTGGAGACAGAGGATGGAGGGAAAGAGTTCTCTGAATTGGTACAAGGGAAGACCACACCAAAGTGTGAGGTCTTTTATGATGGTAGTTTGGGAGTGGTTTATTATTTAAAAGAAAGGACAAAATCTCTGGAGGTCAATAGTAGAACATATAGATGGGCAAAAGAAGGAAGCAAGATATGTCAAATGTGTATGGGTAGACTAGATGAAACTGTAGATCACCTGGTATTAATGTGTCCAAGGTATGATGAGGAAAGAGAGCGGCTTATAGCAATAGTGGCACGGGAGGTAGGCGTGGATCAGTGGGATAGAGTGGCAGAGGGGAACATAGATGGGATAATGGAATTTCTTTTTGGTTTGAGTAGGGTACAGGACACCAATAGAAGAATCATTGAAGGGGTTAAGTATTTCTAGAAAAGCTTTGGGAAAAAGAGCAGAGAGTTAGGGCCTAATCCTACAAGCCCTCAGGGAGCCAGCCGAAAATAGGCTTTGAAAATGCGACTGAAAACCGTGGTTTAGCTCCCCACTAGAAGAAGAAGAAGAAAGAATCTCACTCGGCGCTGGCATTTTTATCCGTTTGTTTACCAAACATTGTTCCCGCGCTGTTGTTGTCGTTTTTGGCAAACCAACTCCTCGAGTCGGTGCGCGGGGGAGCACACAGAAATTTTCTGTACGGCGTACAAAAGCATACAATACCGTACAATATCGTACAGAATGGCCTAGTGAACGCAGCCCATGTTTACAAATTATCACCGACATATTGCCCGAGTTTGTGCTTATTTGCGGTGTTTTGTCTAGTATTTAACCCATCAGGTTTAGTGTGTGTAGATCCCATTGATTATTTTATCCATGTAACCCAGCCAGGTCCATGGATGTGCTAAGATGACTCGGATGTTAACTGATAACTAGGAGGATTTGAGGGCTGGGGAATCGGTGTTTGTTTTGATAAAGTGGTACGGGAACTGTCGCCGAGAGGAATTCTCGCCGCCGTCGTCGAGTGTTCCAATTTTTGATATTACATGTAAGGTAACTGGAACTGTCGCCGATAGGAACTCTCCCCGCCGTGGGGAGTGTTGCAATGCTTGCTTTTTACATATAAGGTACCTGGAACTGTCGCCGATAGGAACTCTCGCCGCCGTGGTGGAGTGTTGCAATGCTTGCTATGACAGGAGCCAATTATCATTAATCAAGTGTTAGCCGTGTTTGTGCATTCAGGGATGTAATACTAGCGTTAGCTTGATCAGTTAGGTTAGATTAGATGCCATTGTCCAGGTTAGGTTAACATTTCCACGTCGACGAGAGTTCCAGGTTGGGTTTCGGCGAGAATTCCCATTGGCGACGTTTTTGCATTTCATTAAAAACAATCTGTTGTGCCCGAAACGGTTATCCGATTCCTTCACAACACAAAATCACACCCGAAAAAAAGTTTCGTCCACCGAAGTGAGTTCGGTGTTCATCTGGACATGTACGGTCATTTATCGTGCTATATTTACTAAAAGGCTAATAGGGAAATAGCTTATGGTTTTTTTTAAAGATAATTTTTTATATATATTCTTTTAGTAATAGTTATATGGAAATAGCTACGTAATGGATTTTTCTTTAAAGATTTATATATAGACTTTATTTAAAGGTTATAATAGCTAATGGTTTATTAAAGAAGATTTATATATAGATTTTAGTAATGGGTTATAATAGCTAATGTTTTATTCAGAAAGATTTATATATAGACTTTTGTAATGGGTTAAAAATAGCTAATGTTTTATTACAGAAAGATTTATATATAGACTTATTAATGGGTTATAATAGCTAATGTTTTATTAAAGAAAGATTTATATATAGACTTTATTAATGGGTTTAAATAGCTAATGTTTTTAAAGAAAGATTTATATATAAGACTTTATTAATGGGTTATAATAGCTAATGTTTTATTAAAGAAAGATTTATATATAGACTTTATTAATGGGTTATAGTGCCGACCGGGGTAATTTGGTCCTGGTTTTGACAAACTTTGATCTAGTTTCCATATCTATTGAAATAAACAACAAAAAGTTAATACAATCATAAGAGGGTCACTACCTATATGTCATTAAAGTTTGAACAAATTTTCATTACAGCTCTGTTAGCAATACACTGCGAAGTGCGGACCGCATTGTTACACTAAATGGGGTAAATCGGACCTAACTCTGGGGTAATTGGTCATATATATAAAAAAAAAAAACTTTTTCTTCAAAATTTGACAAACCTCCAAAAACTTAAACAACATGTCATACCCATGCCCATGGACACTATCAAACATTATGTGAGCTGTTCCTCACATTCTCTGGAGAGGCGGAAAAGATGACCAACACGCACACGTTTGGGTTCCAGTCTTTGAGTTCCTAGTCTTTCTTCTTTTTCTAGGTCTATGTTAGTTTTCTTTTATAATTTCTAAGCATTGTTACTTAATTTAGTAATATTTTACACTAGGGCCAGAATGCCTACACAATTGGGAGTATGGTTCTGTTTACCTTATTGGATTCTAGGAAACATTCTCTCTATGAGCTTCCGTCACAAGGCACTTCTTTCGAGATATAAGATGTTTTAATAGGAAGGAGATCCGAGTGTATAGGAGATATGAAAATTAAACATAACCTAACCCCACCTTTTGACTCACTAACCTAACCTAATCTAAGCTAACCCACGCTTTAACCTCCAGACTAAAGTCAAATCTGCATTAAAAAGTGTCCCGCGCAAGGAAGAACAGAGGCGATGCAGGTCACAGAGGAAGAGAGGCAGGCGCACGTAAACACTTGGCTCTCGCCTCCCTATGACATGTCATTATCTTCGAAAAAATGTCAACTCAAGAAATTTTCGACGGAAACGTCCAGAGGAAAATGTTTCCATAGAATTCCTAAATACAAGGTAAACAGACACCACACTCCCAATATGTGAGGAATTGTATTTTAAGTTAAAAAAGGGGTTTTAAATTTTAATGGCCCAATCGAGGGAAAATGGTCCTGGTTTAAAATTTTTTTTGGGGCCCCTTTCTTTTTTGTTTACTCAAATTGTAGGGGATACATATATCAAAGTTTGGGAAATTTACTAAGTTTTACACCCGCTCCCGCATTTACAGAATGGGGTATCGGCCCTAAACTATTGCGGGAGCTATAATAAAAAAAACCCTTTTCTAAAATTTTGCAAGAATTTTTAAATGTATTACCTATGCTTAAAAAATGGATGTTCCCACATTTTGGGAGAAAAGTGAAAAAGTTTGGGGATTTGGGTTGAGCCCAGCCTCCTTGAACATGTTATGGGGAAATAAAATTTAAGATTGGATTAATTAAAATTTAAAGTAGAAGTCCCAAGGGGATTTTCTTTTCCTTAGTCAGGACTTCCCTGATAGCTTTCCCTTTTTGGCTCCTATTAGAGGATTGTGGAGAAAAATAAAAATGTGTCCCAAAGTCAGGGAGGAATTTTCAGTTATAGGAATGAATTATTAAAATTACACTCACCAAGCCATAACTTCTAAATTAAGGGGTAAGGGCTTTAAAGATAAGGAAATTCTTATTTTCAGGGAGAAAAAGAAGATGCGATCAGTGAGAAAAGGAGAGAAAAATGGCGGTTCCCAAATTATTTTAAAAGATGGGAAAGGCTCAGAAAAAAGGGTTTATGGGATTCATTAGGAAACAAAAAATTTAAATTTGGGGTTGGTTTTGGGGTATGTAAATATGTAGGTAAGGAACTACCCGTGGTTAGCCTCGGCAGGTTGGGGTCTTACCCCTTATTTTCAAGTTTTGTTTATAGGAAGTATTGGTTGAAGCTGCCATTTACCGTATCATTAAGGTAACAGAAATCATTCTCCCAATTGTGTAGAGAATTCGGCCCTTGAGTAAAAATTTACCATTAATTATATACCAGCACTCTTAAACTAATTCCATATTAGCATTCAACAACCTGAAACAAAAGAAACAAGTGCAAATAAGCAGTTAATCCTCACCGTGATATTGCCGTGTGGGGTACATTACACTGGTCCAATTTACCCCCCGAGTGTTTTTGTCACCGGGGTAAATATGGACCCGAACGAGCATTGATCATACAAAAATGAGACAAGATAGAGCATTTTTTAATTTTCATTTAAAGTAGAGGAAAACACTATATATACGCTTTTTTACAAGAATGTACTCCATCTCGTATGTGAATCCCATGAAAATTCGCCAATCAGCTGATTTTGTAACAAACTTTGCCGTAACTTTTTTTTGTGTCATTTTACTCTTTTTCTATTTGGTTCCTGGGTTCAGTTACATATTGATATTTATATTCATATTTAAAACTAGAAATGTTAAAATGGTTGTTTTTCTACATGGGATATTCAAAACTGTTACACTCGTTTATATTGAAACAAACACCAAAGCAAAGATGGCGGTCCGAATAGAACCGGTCGTTGGAAGGACCAAATTACCCCCGGTCGGCACTAATAGCTAATGTTTTTATTAAAGAAAGATTATATATAGACTTTATTAATGGGTTATAATAGCTAATGGTTTATTAAAAAAAGATTTATATAAGACTTTATTAATGGGGTTTTAATAGCTAATGGTTTATTAAAGAAAGATTTATATATAGACTTTTAATGGGTTATAATAGCTAATGGTTATTAAAGAAAGATTTTATATATAGACTTTATTAATGGTTATAATAGCTAATGTTTATTACAGAAAGATTTATATATAGACTTTATTAATGGGTTATAAAAGCTAATGTTTTATTAAAGAAAGATTTATATATAGACTTTATTAATGGGTTATAATAGCTAATGGTTATTAAAGAAAGATTTATTAAAGCTTTATTAATGGGTTATAATAGCTAATGGTTTATTACAGAAAGATTTATATATAGACTTTATTAATGGGTTATAATAGCTAATGGTTTATTACAGAAAGATTTATATATAGACTTTATTAATGGGTTATAATAGCTAATGTTTATTACAGAAAGATTTATATATAGACTTATTAATGGGTTATAATAGCTAATGGATTATTACAGAAAGATTTATATATAGACTTTATTAATGGGTTATAATAGCTAATGGTTTATTACAGAAAGATTTATATAAGGCTTTTTATTGGTATATATAGCTAATCGAGCTACAGAAAGATTATATAAGCTTATTAATGGGTTATGATAGCTTAATGCTTTGATAGAGAGTATATAGGATTTGTTGTAACAGTAGACTGTTAAAAATGATATATGCGAATGCGCGTACTAATACTATTTTAGTGCCTTTACCATAACTAGGACTCTTTTAGTGACTATACTATTTATTATAGCTACACGACCTATTTATATAGCCTGACTAACTACTGTGGTATACTCAGTGATTTTCACTATTTTAGGCTACACAGCATTTTATTACAAGTAAACTCTGACTACTACTACTACTACTATACTACTACTTAATTCAGAGCTTATTTTTATACTATATGGCTCAAGATAGCTAATGAACTACTACTAATTAATACTACTTTCAATGCTACATGATACAAACAATTAAACTAAAACAATCGTACTATTGCAAATTCAAAGATTACTATACATTGATGGTATTGAATATATGTAATGTTTTTAAAGACAACATATCTTTGAATTTGACATACTAAAACATTATAAACAATTCATTTCAGATTTCCATAGTGAATATGTTATGATAATTATTTCAAAAGACATCTCCATTCTGATTTTATAACGTTAGTATAAAGATTTTTATTTTAAAAAAAAACTTTATGTCCAAACTGATGGTGTTTCCATGGGATCGTGCCTGGTCCTTCATTGCTAATGCTTTTTATGTCACCATGAGGACATGTGCTGTCCTAACCCCTTTTTTTAAAAAATTTTTCCTGCCAAATTTTAACTCCAAAAACCCTTTTCCCGAATAATTATTTAATAAAAAATTTTTCCCTTGACCTTTTAATAAAAAATTTTTTTGACTAAATATTATAAAAATTTTCCCTCTACAAAATTTTACCCCCAAAACATTTTTCTTCCAAAATTTCCCCAACAACACCCCCCTTACATCAATTATTCCCCCAACCCCCACTTATAACCCAAAAAACCTTTCCCACATTTACTTAAAAAAATTTTTTTCCCTGACACAAAATTAACCCCAACAACATTTTCCCCAAATAATTACAAAACTCAAAACATTTTTCTCTACTCATTATTTAACCCCAACAACACTTTTCTCTACATCAATTACTTAACTCCAACAAACACTTTCTCTAAAAATAAATAAAAATTTTTATCGGATTCTTACATTGTTTTTAATTTTTTAAAATCAATGTTTTGAATCCAACC
This sequence comes from Chionoecetes opilio, assembly GCA_016584305.1. Taxonomy (NCBI): domain Eukaryota; kingdom Metazoa; phylum Arthropoda; class Malacostraca; order Decapoda; family Majidae; genus Chionoecetes; species Chionoecetes opilio. The sequence goes on along the minus strand of JACEEZ010018457.1, from coordinate 8,001 downwards.
TTTTTTTTAACTATTTTGATGCCCCCCAATAAAAATTTTTACTAAACACCGCCCCCCCCTTTTTGTTTTTGCCATCAAAATTTCAAAACATTTTTCCCTTTAAAATAAATTAAAATTCCCTTAGCCCAAAAAATTTTTATAACCAAATGTTTTTTAAAAATAATATAAATTTTTCCAATTTTTAACAGGGGGGGGGGGGGGAAAGGGGGGGGCCAAAGGGAGGGGGGGGGGGTTCATAAAAGGGGGGGGGGCTTTTGTTGGCATACACTGTGTTGTCTCTGTTTTTTTCTTTTAAATTTTTTTTGGGTTGGGTTTTTTTTTGGTTTGTTTTTTTAGTTTTTGCTTTTTGGGTTTTGGGGGGGGTTTTTTTTTTTTGTTTTTGTTTTGTTTTTTTCTTGTTAGGGGGTTTTTTTGTTGGAATAATGTTTTTTTTTTTTCTTTTTTTTTTTTTTTTTTTTGGGGTTGTTGGTTTTTTTTTTGTGTTTTTGGTTGGTTTTTTTTTTTTTTTGGTTTTTTTTTGGGGGCTTTTTCAAGTTTTTGGGTTAGGGGTTTTTGGGGGGAAATTTTTGGGGGATAAGGGGGTTTTTTTTGGGCTTTTTTTTTTGGGGGGGGGTTTTAGGGGTTTCTTTTTGGGTCTTTCTTTTTTTTTTTCTTCTTTTTGGGGGGGGTTTTTTTTGGGGTTTTTTAAAGGGGTTTTTTTTATTTATTGGTTTGTTGGTGTGGGGGTTTTGGGGGGGGGTTTTTTCTTGGTTTGGGTTAGGTGTTTGGGTTGTTGTTATTTTTTGGATTGGTTTGTTCTTTTGTTGATTTTTTTTGGGGGAGGGTTTGTTTTTTGGGGATTTTTGGGGGTTAATTAGGGCTTTTGGGACTTGTATTTGTCTTTAGGGGTTTTATTTTTTTTTTTTGGGGGGTTTAATGTTTTTGGGATTTTATTTGTTTTCCCCAATTTTAAAGGGGGCCAAAAAAACTGGGGGCCCCTCTCCTACAATTTTACACTTAACCAGGTTTAGTCCAACAACCCCAGGGGTAAAAAGGCAAAAAATTTCCCTCTTGGAAATTTTTAAAAAGCCCCCTGCTTCCCCCCCAATAACCATTTGGTTGTGTTTCGAGCTCCCTTTCCCTTAACCCCCAGTTTAGGAGTTGGTTTGTAGGGGGGTTTTTGTCTTTTTTTATATTTTTTTTTTTTTTTTTATTTTTATTTTTTAATTTACCCAAATTAAAATCCACTTCCCAAATTAATTTAATTTCCAGAAGTGAAAATTTAAATTCAACTCGAACCCGCAAGTGAAATGAAACCCATTTTTAAATTTTTTCCTATATTTAAAAAAAATAAAACATTTTTATAATTTTAATTTATTATTATAAATAATTATGAATTTTTATTTTAAAAATATAATATTATATTTTTATATATATTAAAATTTTTATATTTATATATATATATATAAAATTTTTAATTTTTAAATATATATTAATTTTTTTTAAAAAAAAAATTTTTACAAATCAGCGCCCCACAGAGGTTTATATTTTACCTCCCTTAGGGCCCCCCTTACCTCAATATTAAAAATATTTTTTTAAATATATAATATTTTTATAATATATTATTATAATATAATATATAATATATTTAAAATTAATATAAAATAAATATTTTATATATATATAATAATATATTATAAATATATCAATTTAAATGTTTCGGGGTACGGGGGACACTCATAAAAATTGGGTTGTTTATGCGAAACGTTTCCCCAAGGCATTTGGCATCATCAGGCAAAAAAATAGTTAAAATTAATATATTGTAATGCTAAAAAAGCAAACATCTAAAAAAATTAATTCTAAGAAAAAAAAAAAATTTTCCTATTTTTTCAAAATTTACTAATAATAAATAAAAATAATTTTACTTAACGGACCGGTGTGTATGCTTTTAGTTGGTAGGGGGACTGAATGAACACTATTTTTGTGGGTGACATTCGCTTGGGGGGGCGATCGAACCGAGAGTCGGGCAATCGAAAAAGTGGTAGTCATTTGAATATTATGTAGTTTTGTGAAAGATTGGGTTTTTAAGATCAGGGGACAAGTGCTTGATGTGTATAGCTTCAAAATTAGGTCACAAAGGGGAGTGTGCCTTGGATGGATATAAAGTCATTCATAGAAAAAGGGGACTAAACTGTGAGTGTGACGGGTTGCAGATTGCGAAGGGAAGAAATGGGTCACCAGTACGGCAGAAAAAACCCTTTTTGTCAGAAAGCCAAGGGTTAGTTTCCCTTTTCGTCTGCCGACGTATCTAGCGTTACAACTAGAAAATTTGAATTCGTAAATTATGTTAGAAAAAGGGGTTTTGGTTAGATCTTTTATTTGAAATGGTTCTTAGGGTAAGAGAATTAGTAAAAATAAATTTAAATTTTGAGTTAGGAAGATGGACTTAAGAGACATGAGTTTTTTCCGAAATGGTGTAACGAGAGCCATAAAAGGGAGTTAAAATAGTGGTGTCTAATATGGGTTCGGTTGTTTGATCTGGGTTGAACTTTTTATCTAAGAACTTTTAGATGATTTTTAAATAATTTTAGGGGGTAGCCATTTTTTTTGGAAAAAATTTGAAGGGAATTTGATCTCATTATCAAAGGAAAACCAAAGATGAGAAACTATAGCATCTGTGTAGTAGGGCTTAATAGTATTTATTTTAAAAAATTAGGGGAAAAAGAAGCATATTTAGTCCTAAGCCAGTGAAAGAGGTTTTCTATAGACTGAGGGGGTAAGGAATTATTTTACGAGTAAATAGGATATCTAAAAAAGGTAGTGATGATTTTTTTTTCAATTTCATATGTGAACAAATTTGGGTGCTGAGAATTTAAAGGGATTTAGAAATAAGGGAATGTGCTCGGTATTTTTAAAAAGTAAAAAAGTGTCGTACATACGTTTATAATAAAAAGGTTTTTTAAAATTTTGGACAGTTAGACAGCCACATGTCCTCTGGGACATAAAAAAGCATTAGCAAAAGAAGGACCCCGGCACGATCCCATGGAAACACCCCTCAGTTTGGACATAAATTTTTTTTTAAAAAAAATGGGGGAGTCTTTTATAGCAACGTTTAAAAATCAAAGAATTTTTTTTTGTGTAATTAAGAAAAATGGTGCTTTATGAAAAAAATTATAGTGATTATTTCAATGTCTACTAATGGAATATTTTTAAAAAGTGATGGATGTCAAAACTACCCATTACCCCTTGTTTACGTTAATTGTTTTTTTTTAATTTAGTGCAAATTTAAAGGGTTTTTAATTGTGTGTTTATTAACACAATCATTGACCATTAACTAGTAATAAAACACAATTAAGAACTCCCTTTTAATTTGAAGTATAGTAGTAGTGTAGTAGTATTAGTAGTAGTAGTAGTTAGTAGTAGTAGTAGTATAGTAGAGTAGTAGTGTAGAGGGCCCGCCAGATCTTTTCCCTTGGGGATATAAAATGGCTTGTTGTAGCCAAAAATAAGGAAAAGTCACTGAATAACCACAGTAGTTAGGGGGCAAGGTACTAAACAGGTCATAGCTAAAAAACCATTCCTTTTACCACACAAAGGTTAATGGTACACAAATACAATGGCAATTACTTCTGGGCCCCAAAGGGATTAAGTTTTTCAGGGTACAACAACACGCAGGAAACACTGTAATAAACTTTTGAATAAACCATTAGCTATTATAACCCCCTTAATAAAATTATATTAAATCTTCGAATAAAAACCCTTAGCTATTAAACCCATTAATAAAAGTCTATAATAAATCTTTTTTTTGGAATAAAAACCCCCTTAGCTATTAAACCCATTTAAAAAGTCTATATAAAATCTTTCTGTAATAAAACCCTTTCTATTATACCCCCTTTAAAAAAGTCTATTATAAAAACTTTCTGTAATAAACCATAGCTATTATAACCCATTAATAAAGTTATATATAAATCTTTTTTTAAAACCATTAGCCCCATTATAACCCCTTTAAAAAAGTTATATATAAAACTTTTTTAATAAAACATTGCTATTTTAAAACCCCTTTTAATAAATTTTAAATTAATTTAAAAAAAACCTTTTTTTAACCTTTAAATTTATAAATTTTTTTTAATCCCTTATTTAAACCCATTTAAAAAATAAATCTTCTTTAATCCTTAATTAAAACCCCCAAAAATTAATAAAAAAAAAAATTCTATTTTCCAAATAAGTTTTTAAAACTTTCTTTAAAAAAATTGTTTTAGGGAGGGGGGTTAATTTTGGTTTCCCAACGGCAGGGGGCCCGATCTTGTTTTTTTTTTTTAATCAAGATTAAATTTAATTCCCCCAGAAAAAAACAACCTTTTTAATTTCTTTTAAATATAAAAATTAAATAAAAAATTTAATAAGGAAAACCCCCAAAAAAAAAAAAAAAATCCAAAAAAATTTTAAACCAATTTTTTAAAAATCTTTTGGGGTTTTTTTTGGGTTTAAACAAAGGGATCTTTCTTGAAAAAAGCGAATTTTTTTCCCTTTTTTTAAAAAAAAAAAATTTTTTCCCTTTTTTTGATTAAGTCATTCTCCCTTTTTTACCCCTTTTTAAAAAACTTTTAAAAATTTGGGAATTTTCCCCAGGCATTAAATAAAATTCTTTTTTAAATTTTTTCTTTTTTCTTTTTGAACAATTAATTATTTAAAATTTTTTTTTAAAAAAATTTTTATCGGCCCGAACTCTCCTGGGGAGTACTTTCCCCCCGGATCAAAATCGCTTAACCAATACTTCCTAAAACCCCCCCCCCAAAAAAGGGGGGCCCCCCAACCCCCCCCGCTATTAAAACCCTCCCGGGGATTTACTAATGGGATTTTTACATTAGGCAAATTAAAAGGGGGTTTGGGGGTTTTTTACCTTTTTAATTCTGGAAACATTTTCCCTTTTTTGAATATTTTTTTAAAGAAAGAATTTAGGGGGCGGAGCCTTTTTTTTCTCCCTCTCTTGGACCTGCATCGCCTCTTTTTCCCCGCCGGGACACTTTTTAAAAAATTGACTTTAGTCTGGAGGTTAAAAACGTGGGTTAGCTTAGTTTTTGGTTAGGTTAGTGAGTCAAAAAGGGGGGGTTGGTTAGTTTAATTTTCATATCTCCTATACACTCGGATCTCCTTCTATTTAAAAAAAATCTTATATCTCCGAAAAAAGTGCCTTTTGACGGAAGTATAAGAGAAGTTTTTAGAATCCCAAAAAGGTAAACAGAAACCAACTCCCAATTGTGTAGGCAATTCTGGGCCCCAGGTAAAATTACTAAATTTAAATAACAAGCTTAGAAAAATTTTAAAAAAAAATAACATAGACCTAGAAAAAGAAGAAAGACTAGGAATAAAAAACGGAAAACCCCAAAAAAATTTGCTTTTTGGGTCATTTTTCCCCCTCTCCAGAGAATGTGGGAAAAGCTCACATAATGTTTGATAGTGTTTCCCTGGAGTTTTGACATGTTGTTTTAAGTTTTTGAGGGGTTTGTAAATTTTTAAAAAAAGTTTTTTTTTTTTAATATATGACCCAATTTACCCCAGAGTTGGTCCCATTTACCCTTTAGGTACAATGGGTCCGCCTTCGCAGTGTATTTCTAAAGAGTGGTAATGAAAATTTGTTCAAAATTTAAGACATATAGGTAGGACCCTCTTATGATTGTATTAAATTTTGTTTTTTTATTTCAATAGATATGGAAATAGATCAAAGTTTGTCAAAACCCGGGCCAAATACCCCCTCGGCACTATAACCCATTAATAAAATTAAATAAATCTTTCTTTAATAAAAAAATTAGCTATTATAACCCATTTAAAAAAGTCTAAAATAAAACTTCTTAAAAACATTAGCTATTATAAAACCCCTTAATAAAGGGCTAATATAAATCTTTCTTTAAAAAAAAATTTTGAAATTTTAACCCCTAAAAAGTCTATATATAAATCTTTCTGTAAAAAACATTTGCTATTAAACCCATTTCTAAAGTCTATATATAAATTTTCTGTAATAAAAAATTAGCTATTAAACCCATTACCAAAAAGTCTATATATAAACTTTCTTTTAAAAAACCATTAGTATTTTTAAACCCCCCTTAATAAAGTTTATATATAAAACTTAAAAAAAAAAATCCATTTGTAGTTTTCAAAAACTTTTTTAAAAGAAAAATATTAAAAAATTATCTTTTTAAAAAACCTAAGCTATTTCCCATTAGCCCTTAGTAAATATAGCACGATAAAAGACCGCTACAGTCCAGATGAACACCAACTCACTTCGGGGGACGAAACTTTCTTTTGGGTGGATTTTGTGTTGTGAAGGAAACGGATAACCGTTTTTGGGCACAACAGATTTTTTTTTAAGAAATGCAAAAAAAAAGCGCCCCAAGGGAAAAACCCCGAAACCCAACCTGGGAAATTGTGACGTGGAAATGTAAACCCAACCCGGGCAATGGACTAATCTAACAATGACAACTAAAGCTGTATTACATCCCTGAATGCACAAAAAAGGCTAACATTGATTACAGTATATATTGGCTCCCGTCATAGCAAACATTTTCAAACCCACCACGGCGGCGAGATTCCTATCGGCGACAGTTCCCGGCCTTTTATGTAATAGCAAGCATTGCAACACTCCACCACGGCGGCGAGAGTTCCTATCGGCGACAGTTCCAGTTACCTTACATGAAATATCAAGAATTGGAACACTCGACAAACCGGCGCGAGAATTCCTCTCGGCGACAGTTCCAGGTACCACTTTATCAAAACAAACACCGTTTCCCCCAGCCTCACATCCTCCTAGTTATCAGTAAACATCCGAGTCATCTTAGCACATCCATGGACCTGGCTGGGTTAATGGATAAAATAATCAATGGGGAATCTACACACACTAATCCTGATGGGTTAAATACTAGACAAATCACCGCAAATAAGCACAAACTCGGGCAATATGTCGGGATAATTTGAAAAACATGGGCTGCGTTCACTGGGCCTTTCTGTACGATATTGTACGGTATTGTATGCTTTTGTACGCCGTACAGAAAATTTCTGTGTGCTCTCCCGCGCACCGATTCGAGGAGTTGGTTTGCCAACAACGACAACAACAGCGCGGGAACAATGTTTGTAAACAAACGGATCAAAATGCCAGCCCGAGTGAGATTCTTTTCTTCTTTTCTAGGTGGGGGGCTAAACCACGGTTTTCAGTCGCAGTTCAAAGCCTATTTTCGGCTGGCTCCCTGAGGGCTGTAGGATTAGGCCCTAACTCTCTGCTCTTTTTACCCAAGCCTTTTCTAGAAATACTTTTAAACCCCCTTTAATGATTCTTCTATTGGTGTCCTGTACCCTACTCAAACCTAAAAGAAAATTCCATTATCCCATCTATGTTCCCCTCTGCCACTCTATCCCACTGATCCACGCCTACCTCCCGTGCCACTATTTCTATAACCCCTCTCTTTCCTCATCATACCTTGGACACATTAATACCAGGTGATCTACAGTTTCATCTAGTCTACCCATACACATTGACATATCTTGCTTCCTTCGTTTGCCCCCTCTATATGTTCTACTATTGACCTCCCGAGATTTTGTCCTTGCTTTAAATAATAAACCACTCCCCAAGCTACCATCATAAAAAGACCTCACACTTTGGTGTGGTCTTCCCCTTTTACCAATTCAGAGAACTCTTACCCTCATCCTCTGTCTCCACATCTCCCTGCCCTGCCTCTGAACTTGGTCATTCACCTTTCGCTTTTAAATCCCCTCATAGACTGGTGTATCCTATCTGTGAAACCCTGTAACCCACCACTTCCTCTCCCACCGTACTGCTTGATCTATCCCATTTACTACTCTGTCCTAAACCACTCATAAACTTTTCGAGCCCACCTGTTTTCAAACCATTTTTCTAAGCCTGATTTTGTAATTAAGCATGACTTTCCTATTCTCTCCGCAAAGGTACTCCAAACCCCGCCTCCCCCTGATCGCCTCCACTGCTACTACCCGTACCCCTAGTGCAAGTCTAAC
>JACEEZ010018456.1:342859-367583 GCA_016584305.1 Chionoecetes opilio | reverse complement strand
AGGTAATTAAAAAATGTCAGTTTAGTTATAGGTTCTTACAGTAAAAAAAATTCTAAGTTTTTTTTTTTCACTCAATTTAGATTTAAAAAAAATTTGAAATGGGTTTATTTCTTCCTAAACTTTGGGGTATATTCCACCCGGGGTTAGTAATAAGCAACAACCCCCGGGTTAGGGTTCCAGATTTAAACCCCAGTGGGCACGGGTAAGGTTTTCAGTCTATTTGCTTTAAAATCTGGTGAAAATTGTAACTGTAGTTTTCCCCAGAAATTCAGGGCTATCCCGTAAATTTTTTTTTAGCTGGAAAACTCCAGTAAAAAAATGGCTTTAAACATCGTAAAATAGAGTGCCAGTATACCCCTTCCATAAAATGTTAACTAAAGAAAAGGAAGAAGGGGGAGGAGGAGAGCCCAAAGGGAAACCCTCTACAGTTCCGGTTCAAACCCAAGGCCCCCCTAGGGAACATACCTTCCCAGGAGGGGTGTTGAAACAATTCAACAAATTGATCCCAAGAAAGCGCTGGGACCAGATAGTATCACCCTCCCTGCTTAAAAGATGTCCCTCCAACTTGCTGTGACTCTTTTTACCATTTCCGGGGGGCCCTTTTCATCTCCAGTGGCCATCGATGAAAGTGGCGAGAATCTTTTTCTATCCAAAAAAAGAAGAGCAGAGACGATTCAAACTACCGCCCCATTTCCCCCCTTTTCCCGTTTTTTGGGAAATTTTTGACCCTCATTGCCCCCAAAAAATCCCCTTTTTTTTGCGCCACCGTTTGCTAAATTCAGGGAAATTGGCTTCCGAAGGGGTGATCGCCAGGCCTTCTTCTCCTGCACTCATCAGACCGGAAAACCCCCTCCCTGATCGGGGCAAGTTGTCGTCCCCTTGAAACCTGGGGTTGTGGGGGTCATGGGGCATACTCCAGGAGAAGGCTGGGGTCTGTGGGGACCTGTTAAAAACCCCTTTGCAAGATTCCCTCTAAAGAACCCTCTTTGCGCGTGGGGGAAGGTCCCACCTCCTCTGAAAATGCCAAAGCTGTTCCATAAAAGGAAGTTCTCGGGCCAAATGGAATTTTACTTAAACACACCCGCGCTACCCCCCGAGGCAAGATGCAGTACTGACCCACATTCCCTGGAAGGATAACCCCCACAAAAAGTATTCGTATCAACCGGGCACGCAGAGCAAATCCCCTCCTGGGGGCAAGAGTGGAAATCACCTTTGCCCAACAAGACCCAACCGCCCCTATCTCCCCGGAAAGTGCAGTCAACGGGACCCCCAACAGCCACCCTGGGGCAAAAAAACCCACCTCCGGGATACCCAAATTCTAGGGGGGATTTCGCTTGGGCCCTAAATACAAGCCCCCCGGGGAAAGGTCCCCAAGGGACTCCCAAAACTGGCTCCCCCACGGCCCCCCCCACCCCCCACCCGGGAGGGCACACTCACAAGTACGCCCTCCCGAGGAATACCCCGCCCTCATGGTCCCCCCTGCCCCGTCAACCCGGCCTCCACTTCAAGCCGCCCACGGCTGGCCGGCTGCAACCCCCGGAGGCTCGACAAAAAAAACACTTAGAGCCTAGTGGAATTTGGCTATGAAACAAGGTCAAAAGTTAAAAAATAGCAGATGGTAAAGGGGAGGGATCTACCCTCGGACAAATAATCAAGGGGATGTGCCCTTTTCCAAAATTAAATGTTTTTTAATATTACTTGGAAACCTTGTGGCCAGCCGCCCTAAAAACCTCCCCTTTGCAGTTAAGGGGTAAACCGGTGAAGGGACTAACCATAGAAAATGTAAAAAAAAGATAATTTTTAAAATTAAAATTAATTTATAAAGAGAATAAAGTGACAAAAAAAAAGAATAATTTGGAAAAGAAGGGTGAGAATTTTTTTAATATCGTGAAGAAAATAGAGAGAAGCGAAAAGAAAGGAGAAAAAAAATAGCAGAGAAGCGGGTAGTAGGACGAAAAGGGAAAGTTTTAAGAAAAAAAAAAGATAAAAAAAGAGAGAGAAAGAAAAAAATTTTAGGAAAAAAGGGGAAAGAGAGAGAGAGAGAGAGAAGGAAAAAAAAATAAAAAAAAGGGGAGAGAGAGAGGAAAAAGTCAACCGCACTTAAAAGGTCATTTCATCACTCAGTCTCACCTAAGTCAGTTCTCACTCAGACATCGGGGCGACTATACGTAACAGTGCTGAAAACCCAAGGGGGAAATTTTAAACCCCCTTTACTAACCTCAACTAAATTATTTCATCTAGTAATTTTTTTATATGGGGTATGGTAGTGGTATTTTTTGGTGGTATGACTGTTTTAACCCCTTTGGGCCCCAGAGCGTAATTTCCTTTTGAAAATTTTTTTAGTGAATAAAGAAATTTTTTTATTAATTTTCCCTGTTTGTACCTTGTCCACTAACTAATTTTGGGTATTTCTTGTTTTTTCGAAATTTAAAGGCTAAAAAACACAATTTTGTATAGAGAGATCTGGGCGTGAAGGGGGTTTTTAAAAAGCCCACTTGAGACTTTCATTTTACGCACAAGATGTTACTGAATAATAGGTCACAAATCCTACTTTCCCAGTGACTTAAATTTTTGAAAGTTTTCTTTAAAAAATTTTGATTAAAAATTTGTTTAAAAAATGATAAAAAAAAATTGTGCATAACCAAATTTTTTCTCCCTTTGTCTGTTGCCTGGCAACGCTCGTAGGGCCCCCGTCCCCCTATCAACATTTGTATCATTCATCCTTAGGCCTATGTGTTGGGGGAAGCCACCACCTCGGGAGGGGGTCACAAACCCCCGGAAAACCCCCGGAAATAGTCCGGCAGCTTAGTGAAATATGGGGACAGGGATAAAACACCAAAATTTTTTCAGGACTCTACAGGCTCTAGCTAGTTTTTTGAGAGGGGAGACAAATGATCCCATCACTCAGATGGCTAAAGGAAACGTTCTTTATTATTTTTGCCCATTTCCGCATGTGGAAATTGGGGTAAATGGGTTTTTTAAAAGAATAGTCATAAGGATAATGTTTTTTGGATGAAAGTTATCTTTTTATTATTATTAATAACCCCCAAAACAAAATTTCCAAATGGCTGTCAAAAAAAAAAATAAAATTCAATATTTATTCGTTTAAAAACTCCCCTGCGGAATCGCAAAGCCAGTATTTTATTAGCAAAACACGAATTAAAACATATCCTTGAAATTAAAAAAAAATGACGGGGTTTAAATCTACTGACGGTGCATTATAAAAATAAAATTCAAAGCTCATTAAAAACCCAATCATTTTTTCTTCCTGTACAGCTCGGGAATGCCATTCTTGTTAAGCACCAGTTAAAAGCAGGTATGATTCAAAATTGTAATTATGTGTTACTTCTCACATTTGCAGCTGCACATTTCGGTGGGCATTTCCAGGGCTTTCTTGCAGAACATCTCCCGCCACAACCTGCAGCACTTTTGCAGGCACATTCACAAGTTCACACACCTTTGCTGCCGCAGGTGGGGGAGCTCCAGACAGGAACCCAGGACTTTTTTTCTGCACCCCAGTGTCCAACCGAGTTTCAGCAGTTGGTGTTGTTGTTGGGCCGGGGTTGACAGGTTGCCAGATGCCCAGCCTGGTAACTGCCGCTTGGTGTGCTGCGCAGGGCCTGTTGAGTTGGGGGAAAATTTCTCCATCGTTCTGTTTTTCGGCAAAAACATTTTCCTTTTTTGCTTCTTCCCGACACCAGAGGGTGGTCTTGCATATATAAGATGTGAAACTTTCCGCATCGGAAAACCCCTGGAAAATCCACGGTGTTTGTGCATGTGGATGTTCACGATGAAGTTGGGAAGGGCATCGTGATTTGGGTATAGGCACCCCAGCCCCCAAACCCGGGATTTTTTCCCCCTTTCAAAGAAAAAAGAAGTCGTATCAACCCCTGTGAAGCTGTGGAACATGGTAGCGCGGGATTCTCTTTGCCCAGAGTACTACAGGGGCATTGAGGTAGGAAAAGGAAGTTCTTGCCACTCCCAAAGGCGCCCCAGATGTAGCCGATGGATATTGTGGTAAAAAAGGGGATACTTCCCGATGAGGATGAAAGAACTCAGATCCACGGTGCGCCCAAAGCATGTGGTGCATCCACCTCTAGGGCATCTTGTAGATGGACCACAATTCTTGTGTCTGCCTCTTCGGGCCATGGGGGGCATAAAGTGGCAGTGCCACTGCAGAAACAGAGGCCCCAGATTTTGCAAAGACCTGCTTTCCGTCTGGGAAGGTAGTGGATACAATTTCTTGATAGGAACGGGGAAGATTTTTCCCTGGTTTTTGGGGTCCGCAGGAAATCGGGCCAATTCCCTGGGCCCCTTGGGTCTGGCCTGCCCCCTTCCTTCGTACACCTTTCCCCGTTTCTCTCTTTTTGATTCTTTGATATGTTGTCCAGGTACCCGTCCCATAACATCTACTCTCATAGAGGTTTCCAGTTGCCTCATATTGGGGAACAAAAAACTCCACTGCATAATCGTCAAAGTAGTGATCCATCACGGGGGGGAGGTGTCCACAGCAGCACCATCGGCATCTAACATCAAAGAGCCAGAGGGTTCTTCTTGCGTCCCCTTTTGGGCCAGAATGTTGGTGAGATCACTTCTTCCCTTGTCGCACTTCCCTCTTTCAGCCCAAAAAAGGGGGTATGGGGATTTTCATGCTTTAAAAAGGTGTCCAGGTCCCCATCACGGTGCTGTGTGACATGTAGAGAGGGAAAAAAGGGGGGCCCCGTATCCTTCAGCATAGACATGTCCGACCTGCTTACTCTTCGTCTTTGGTGTTGGCGATCGAAAAACAGGGGCCCCAAAATTTGTTTTTTTTTAATTGGGTCATGGATGAGTGTGTAGCTTGTCAACATGACTTCTTTTATGTCTCATACTGCTTTTTGCCAACGGCTCACTGTGGGGACGGGGTTTAAACGGATGCGATGACATTCCGTGTGTCAAGTGCCAGGAGTTCTGGGGGGTCATCCTTTAAGGGTTTCCCTCTCACTGATGACCTGGATAAGGTCCACAGTTTGCTTTGGATAGTCTTTCTGGGTAATAACCTCCTCGTGAGGTACGGGCACATTTGGGGGTCGCATACTCTCCCCCAACTCTGCCAGGAGTCGCGCCTGCTCCCGGGCCCGCAACCATCCCCTCCTGAAGGAACTGGGTTTCGGTAAGGCCCCCCGCTCCTCCTTCCTTTCACAAGCCCTTGTTTTTTTGTGGGTTTGGGCAAAGGGTTTTTAGGGGAACCCCTTGGGTGTTTTCGAAAAAGACCCCCGTTGCCGTTGACTTCGAAAAAGGTGTTTAATGGGGGGAACCCTTTTGTTGTTTGGGGAGAAACCCGGAAGGGTTGGGGGCCAGAGCGAAGAACCATGGCACAAGACTTTCATTTTCTCCGTATAAGGGGAAATCTTGTTTCTTGGGGGTGCACGAAAAGACAGGCCAAGAATTTCCCGGCAAGGGATAGTAAGGGAATGTTTTTATCGCAGCCAAAATTTCCCGGTCCCCCTGTAAAACCCATCATTGCGGTTTCAAACTTCCTCTTGGGGATCCCGCTGCATCTTTTGGCCCGGCGAGGGGAGACTTGGTGGGCGTGTCTGGGCTTCTGGGGTGGGGCAGGGAAAAATTCCGTGAAAGGTGAATGCCCTTTTTTGAGTTAAAAGCGGTTTCCGCCGTCCCCAAGAGTCCCCGTGCTTAACAGCCATCTCAAATAGCCCCCAAACAGCCACTACTGGTCTTGCCAGTTGTCGGGCCCGTTTCCAGAACGAAATGGGCCCTGCAAAACAGCGGGGCATCTAAAGGGAATGACAGGAAATTCCCGGGTCAGAAACTTAGGCTTCACGCCCGAACATTTTATCCCATGTTTTACCATTGCTGCGTGGCAGCCTTCTCACGAAGAGCGGAGGAGCTGAGTGTTGCAGGGTGCAAGTCAACGGGGCTCTCTTCACAGGAGGGGTGGTAAGCAGACCAGGCAAAAGCATCTCCCCCGACCAACTCTTCCTTTCCCATGGCAAAAGGCATGTTCCAGCCACTTGTTCTCTTTGTCGCGGGGCCCTTTTCAAGGGGTCCATGATGGGTCGGATTCTACGAAATCCCCGGCACAGCCACCTTTCCCTTTCCCAAGTGCCAAAAGCGGAACGTGGTGAATTTTTTTAGGCCAAAAAAAACTTGTTCCCGGGGGGTGTTTTTTGAAGGGCTAGGCTGATCTCACTTGGATGGCCCCTGTTTGAATGGGAGGAAATGGAACAGGTTTACCTGTCCCCTGGAAGCCTTGGTGTTGGTTTAGGGTTTTGGGCAATATTTTTTCAAGGGCCCCTCAGTGAAGAGCTGAAAACGCAACTGGGCTGGGCCCCAACTCCCTTTCCTTTTATGTCCTCACACACAGCAACCAGGTGATTTAGGTGGAGCACCCGGTCATAACGACCTCAGGGCCCAATCATGTCTGGGGAAAAAGTTTTCTTACCTAGTCTGGGTGTGGAGGTTCGGCCCAAGTAGAGTGGAGGGGGGGCTCAATTTCCAAAGAAGTCTGATCGCGCTTGGTATTCTGTCTCTTCTGGCTCTCTTTTTTCAGTTTAAAGTATGATCTGTGAGGCAGGAGACAGGCCCGGGAATTGTGCAGCCCGATCTTTCAAGTCAGCTCCTTTATCAGCATGGGCACCATACCCTTTAGGGTTTGGGTGGAACAGAGTTCTTCTGGCATCAGGGGAAGGAGCCCCTGAAGTTGAAACCCCAGGGAAAGAAAAATGTCCTCTGCACAATCCTGGCAGCTTTTGCCAAATTTGTGCATCTCCTTCATAGTCAGCTCCATGGCCGTTTTAGATTTGTTGCATGCCTTTTTCAAAGAAAGTAGGGACATTTTTTCCCTCACTTTTTCCTTGTGAAAATGGAAAGGCTTTTGGATTTGCTCTTTAAAGCGAACTTTTTTGAATTTACTCCCGTGCCAAAGTCGCAAGACGACTTTCGAGAGAGCCGTAGGGAAACAAACTGAAGGGGAATGTCCTTTTCCACTTCATTCTTTGTAAGTGCCAGCTCAGCAAAAGCTCTTTCTCGGGCTTTCTTGTCTGGGTTTTCTGGGACCTGTAGGTTTTTCCCTTTTTTCCCGACGGGGCCCGGTGACGATTCCGCAGTCCCAAACCAAGCAAGAAGATGGTACTTGGGCCCCCAGTGCAATGAGGTAAAGCACCTTCAATCTGGTCAACAAATCTGAATCCCAAAAGATCTGGGGGCCATTTACCTAAAAATTGTCATCTGCCCCTAGGGTTTTGAATCATGCAGGAGTCCATCTTCTTTGGTGCAAAATATGCAGCTGGTTTGTCGAAACTTTGGTGGACGACGGCATCGGTCTTCTGGAGCAGGAGTGTACTCTCCTCGCTTCTTCGCCCCTTTCAGTTTCTGTGTGTTGAAATTGGTCGTGAAATGATTTGTGCCACTGTGCAGATTTCCCGATCAAATCATCCACGTCTGTGGCAGCACCAAATCCGAGGGAGGCAAGGGGTTGGTTCTCTGAACTGAGTCACTTTCCAGGAAAAAATCCTAGAAGCTGGCGCCATTTCCGCTCATGTCATTTAAAGGGGCGCGAAGTGGGTCAAGGTTTCTTTTTGGCAGATGCACAGCTGACCAATCCATCCAGATGAGGCTGGGGCTCTTCAAAATTGCAACACACAAAACAAAAAAAGTTAGCAGACATTGTTGCATCCTTAATAAATACATGTCGTAAGTAATTCATGGCATACATGAAGCCTAAATCCTTGTAAAAGAACGGGTTTCCTGGTAAAATTTGAAAAATGTTATCTTGAAATATAAAAAGGGGTGAAAAAAATAAAAAACTAGTATGTATTTCATATCGGAATTTTTCTTTTGCCCTTAAAGGGAATCTTGATTTATCAAGATTTTTTCTAAGTGAAAATAGCCGTTATCCAAAAATGGTTCATAGAGGCTTTAGTAATTGGATCGTTTGTTCCCCTCTCAAAATATAGTAGGACCCTGTAGAATGCCTGAACAAAATTTTGGCTTTTATCCGGCAGTCCCCATCCCCTTGAAATCTGGGCCTTGCGGCCGGAATAGTAAAGATACTGATTAACTTTGCATTAGGAAGATGGACAGAAAAAGGGATGAGAATGAGTAGAAAGTCTCGTGCCGAGGGGCGGGGGGGGGGAGGCATGCAGTTTGCAAATTTAGAAAAGCAGTGAGCATGAAAAAAAGGGGAAAAAGAGCAAGAAGCAACATGCGCGGTGATTTAAAAATTGAAGACAGTCAGTCAGAGGGGAAAGGGGTTGATGGGCGAAAAATTTGACCAACCCTGTTTAGGAGGCGTATGAGTGGATCCTCCCCAAACAGTGAAAATACTCCATACGGGCGGTAGGCCCTGTAGAGAGAAAGAAATTTGGGGGGGAGAAAAAAAAGGACGCAGACCCCACAGCACCCTAATTTTTGAAGCTTTTTAGCAAGAGAGGATGTGAGTTTCCAGTTAGATTTTTAGAAAAGGATAGTCCTAGAAGTCTTGTAGAAGAAGGAGACAGTTGGTGTCATTGAAGAAGGGGGATAGTTATCTGGTGGGTTTTTGTCGAGTAGATAGGTGAAAAAAGGGGTTTTGGGGCTTTGAAAAAAAACAAGGTTTGCTTTGCCCCAATCAAAAAATTATAGAAAGATCAAATTTGGGTTTGGGTGGCATCTCTCCGTAAATCACTTAGTTTTTGAGTAGACGTTAATAAACGACGTTAAAAAAATGCCGGTAGAATCATCAGCGTGGGGTTGGATAGAGCTTTGAGTTAAAATTAGAAGATCATTAATGAAAATAGAAAGAGAGGGGGTGAAACAAACCCCGGGGGAAACCCTATTGAAGATTTAGGAGAAGAACAATGTCCGTCACAGTAGCTGCAATAGAACGGTTTAAAAAAGGAAAAACTTAAAATGAAGGTACAAGAGAAGGATAGAAAAGAATGAGGGTAGTTTTTAAAATTAAAAATTTGTGCCCAAATCTATCAAAAATTTTGATTTCAAGGGGGGAAAAGCAAAATTTCACCCAAACCCCCAAGGGGATGACCAAGATTTATTAGAAAAGAGAAGATCGCCCGTAATCGCCCCTTTACGGAAAACCCTCTGCGACAATAGAAAATTGGGCAGAAGATGCTTAAGAATTTTTATTAAGATAGATCAAAAAATTTTGAAAGGCAGGAAGTCAAAGCTATAGGACGGTAGTTTGAAGGATTAAAACGGTCACCCTTTTTAGGAAAAGGTGGGTTTGGGGCAAACTTCCAGAAAAAAGGAAAGTGGAAATAGATGACAAAAAGGAAAAGTTTGCGGGGAAAGGGCAAACAGAAGACAATTTTTGAGAACATAGGAGGGACTCCTCAGGCCGTAAGCCTTCCGAGGACTAGGCCGAAAGGAAAAAAACACATTCCCAAGGATTTTTTTGACAGGCATAATATAGTCAGAGGGTGGAGAAGGAGGAAAAGCCCTTCTCAGCAGAATGGAATTTTTGCAAAGTTTGAGCGAAGAGTGAGCTTAGAAG
This sequence comes from Chionoecetes opilio, assembly GCA_016584305.1. Classification (NCBI taxonomy): domain Eukaryota; kingdom Metazoa; phylum Arthropoda; class Malacostraca; order Decapoda; family Majidae; genus Chionoecetes; species Chionoecetes opilio. Next base: position 358,093 of record JACEEZ010018456.1, on the reverse strand, counting down.
AGAGAGACAGCTGTGAAGCCATCTGGGTGAGCATGGGGGAAAATGAAGAAAAAAAATTTTTAGGATGTTATTAGTAGTTTTCCCAAAGTCACGGGGAGGAATTTGTTTTAGAAAGTTTTTGACTTTTTCTATGAAAAAAAAGATTTTTTTGATAAGTTGAAAAAAAAGATTTAACCCTCGTGGTCTCCCGGGAAAAACAGCCCTTTGCCCCTTGTCCGAAGAAGACAAACTTTTCCCCCCGGGCTATTGACTTTCGGCGGGGAAATCAGGTCTCAGAAGAGGGACGGGTTATCCATTACCATCCTAAAAAGTCTGCCCCATTTCTTTTGGGTCGGGGTAATACAATTTTCAAAAGTTTGGACCTTTTGTTTGGGTACAGGCAGGAAACCCATGGCGGGAATCCCCAAGATTTAAACGGCGTTCAGACGCGGGAGATCACTCGAAGGGTTTTCGGTTTGGCCGTTTTGGTTTGAAGTCCGCGCCCCCTTTACTTTTCAGAGAATGATAAATGTTTTTTTTTTCCCCGGTATGATAGGTAACTCCGTGTTTGCATAGGGGGATGACTTTATAATTGCTAAAAAAAAGGACCATGAGTCTCACTTTAAAACCTTAGAGGCATTTTTTGCAGCGAATGTTGAGCGGTTTTCAAAGCCAAGGTCCCCAAGTGTGAAGTTTTGAAAGCTAAGATTAGTTTTTTGGGGGCCCCAACTGTCGTGGGGACCAGACCTTTTGGACGTTTAAGGGTTTCCCCCGTCAAAAATTTTTCCTAAACTCCAGAGTGTTTGAAAAAATTTTTAGCCCCTTTTTTGGGGGACTAGTGGGCTTTTACTCCCCCTTTTTTTAAAATATACGCCAGAATTGCACCCCCCAAAAACGGCTTTTAAAAACAGATGTCTCTTTTTCCCACTGGGATGTTTCCTCAGGAGCAAATTTTCGAAGAGTTTCATCCATGCATTTCGTGAAAGCTCCTGTCTGGGCATTCCCAGTTTTTTTCGCTCCTTTTTAAGCTATGACGGGACCTTCAGCCAAGGGCCCTTGGGGCAGTACTGATGCAGAAAGGAAAAAAAGAGAAAAAAAACTGTGAAATGGGGACGCAAGCAGAGTTCGTATCTGGGCGGGGGTTTTTACCCAAAGTTAACATCAAGAGCCCCTGGGAGAAATTTTGGGTTTCTAAAACATTTCAAAGACGTTTTTTTGGCAAAAAAAATAACTGCCCCCCCTATACGGACCATGAAACCGTTTTGAGTTTTTTTAAAGGGGTAAAAATTTACCCGGGTAGGCTTCCCCGATGGTATCTGACGATCCAAGATTTTAAAAACCCAACCTTAAAATTTTTGCCCTTGCGGGGCAAATGTGGTAGCGGACGCTTTTCCCCCCCCCGGAAACTTTCCCGGGTTGGGGGGTTGGGGTTTCCGGGGAAAAAAAAAAAAATTTTTTTTCCCTCTTTTGAACTGGGCGTCGAACAACGCAAACATAAAATTTGAGGGAAGGTCATCTATGCCTAAGTCAGGCGATGGGGAACGGGTTTTAAACATCTTTAAACCATTAAATTTATTTAACAACTTTTTCTGTGGGACGGGACAAGGTACTGTGCCGCTTTGGGCCACAAAAAGGGCCCCAAGGGAACCAATCTTTTTAAAGGGCGTTTTTTTTTCCGACGATACTAAAAACTTGTGCACGAGTACCCATGGCTGGACACCCGGGGACTAAATTGTACCCTAACAGCAGCGGGGGGGTGCTATTTTTGGCCCAAAATTCGTGGGAAAATGAAAATATTTTTGCCAGGTGTTACTTGTCCCCAAAAAACCAAGGGACCTGCCCGGGACCTGAGAAAACCATAGCCCTGTTGCTATAGATCTTAAAAAACTTCCCCAAAGAGTCACCCGGGGTCGAAAAAATCTTCGGGTTTTGGGGAGGTTTCACTTTTAAAAGGTTTGTAGTCCTTGCACCGAGAAAAATAAAAGGGTTTTGCATTTGAAAGCCCTTTTAAATTAATTACTAAATATTTTCTCCCCTTATTCCCCCACCTAGAGTATTGCTCAGTGCCCAATGGGCGGGTTCCGAAATGCATTACTTTGCGGAGATTTTTCAATGTACAATAAATTTTTTAAGCAACTTTCACGGGTCGAATACTACCCAAAGTTTGAATGGAATGGCTTTTGCCCCTTTAACAGGAAGATCCTTGGGTTTTAAAGGGACCTGTCGTACACATTTTTGGCTTTGCAGGGGAAAAATTGGGGAAAAATTTGGTTTTCCCCATAAGGGGACGGTTTTGGCTTAAAATATTTCAGTTGGGGATTTCCACGGGCAAGGTCTCCTCACTCACCCCTTTTTTGCCCGGGATAAACGGAGGGCCATATGACCTATTGGCCAGCCCAAGAAAACCCTGTGTACAACATAGATAGCTATCGGATCAACATTTGCAGGTCTTTATTAATGTACAAAAAAAGGGGGTCAAGAAAAGGTACAAGCTTCTCGGGGGCCAGATGAGGCCCCAACAACTAAGCGGCGGTTCCTATTTCTATAAGAATTGGGGGATACTGTAATGGTTCAAACCCCCGGTTTGGAATTTTAAATTTGGGGCCGAAAATTTTTTGGCCCCCGCATTGGGGTTGGGAGAAGCATGGCTATCAAATTTAGGTTTGAATTTCCCTTTCTTTAAAAATGTGAGATTAAATTTATAATTACAAAGGGTTTAAAAAAGTCCCCAAAACCCGAAGGGAACCCCTTTTTGTTTAAAAAGGGGTTTTCCCACCCCCACGCACTTCCACTAAACCCCCCACCACCAACGCCATGCACGGTATAAACACGGGCCCCCGGGCCCCTTTCTACTTTTTTTTTTACATCCCCCTTTCCCAGTGAGGTGCATGTATTGCATGCTACTTTCCCCTTTTTTCTCTTCGGAAGGATCGATTGACCTTCATGAAAACTAGCCCTAGCATTTTTGGGAGGCCCAAACCCTGATTATTTGGGGCTCCATTCCTTTTCATGCCAAACCCCAAACGAAACCTTTTAATGATTTTTGGGAGGGGGGGTTCAGTTTTCCCATTTGGGGCAAATATGGATGAACATGTCCGAGACTTTTCGGGGGGGACCCAAAATTTACTGGTTACTATTTTCGCGGCTAACCCAATGGTTTATTAAAATTTAACCCCTTTAAAAAGGGGGAAAATTTGATATTGATCTCCGATCCTTTTAAAAAACCTTTTTCCCTTTAAACCCTTTTTACACTTACAGGCCCCAAACAGTTTTTAAATTTAGTGCTGAACCCTGCCATTTTGGCGTTTAGTTTTCTCTCAAATGATTTTCTTTTCTTTGAAACCAAAAATTGACTAGTTTTTAACCTTAAAATTTTTTTTACTCCGTAGTGTAGTGGGTTTTGCACGCCCCGGGTCACAAAACCCAGAAAATCCCGGGGTTCCCATCCCCCCGGGGGAGCGGGAAGGGTAGATGGTTGGTTTTTTCTAAAACCCGAGCCCCCCATCCCCCCAGAGTGAATGGGTACCGGGGGGGTTTTTCCGGGGGTTTTTTAAATCCCCTCCCGGGGGGGTGGCTTGGCCAAAAACTAAACTGCAAACGGTAGATCACTAGGCCCCTGAGGAATTATCCTCTAAACAAACAAACAAACAATGAATTTTTTTCCAATAATGCGGGGGCCTTAAACCCCAAAAATGGCAGAAGGGAAACTAGTGGGGGGTTTTAAATGGGAGCATTTTTTTCCCGAGGGGGATTTCTTTCATTTCATAAACATTGGTCAAGATGAATTTAAAAATTTTCATTCCCTTTTACAGACAGGTTTCTATTCAGGCACCCACCACCGGGGGCTTGTAAAAACAACGCTTACCATGGATGCTATTGTAGTGCATGTCCCTTTTGAGTCATCAGAGATTTATGAGGTTTTTTCGGGTGGGGCCTTTTTTATTTTTTTTGTTGGGGTTTATTTTTTTTTAAAAAACTGGAAATTACCCATTTTCCCTGTTTTATTGGCTGGGCGATCGTGTTAGCATCTTTCCCCACTAGGGGAAACTATTTAAAAAAACCCCCTTCACTATTTCCTTCCTTCTATTTCAGGGGGCATAGGGGAATTTAAAATTTTTTTAAAAGGGAGGGCCAGCTGACGGATTGAATCCGTTTTATGGGTTCACTGATTTTTTTTTAAAAAAACCCAAAAATCATGTGACCCCCTTTTTCCCTTAGGGAAATTCCCAAACAAAAGGGTTTTTTGGGGCACTATGCAAGTTTGGTTTTTTTTATGCTTTCTTGATGTTTTTTTTCAAGAAACGTTTTCCCCCGATTGTTTCCCTCAAATCCTTCAGAAATAATTTTTATATATCTTTTTGTTTTAATAACCTTTTTCTGAGATCAGTTTTTCACGGGAAACACCCAATTTTTTCCGCGGCCCCCTGAAGAATGCCTTGCCGACTAAACCCCCTAGGGGTTTTTTTTTTTTTCCCCTTGTTTAAAAAAAATTTTATTTCCAAAATTTCCCCTTTGTTTTTAAGGCATATGTATGGGTATGATAGGGAGGGTGTGGCACATTTTATTGCCGGCCCCAGTTTTCCTTTCTGCTGAAAAGCAAGGTTTTTGAAAGCCGGGAGGGTTTTTTTGAGAAGTCGATTAGTATAATTTTTCTCTATGAAAAGAGGTAACAAACATATATTTATGTAGAGTGTTATATTAGGTTATTATATGGGAGAAACATTCCCTTTTCCCTTTCTAAAAAATTGTATAGTAGTGGAGCAGATGTATAAAGAGAGTAAAATATAGTTAAAACCTGCATGACGAAGGTTTCGGGGCTCACCGCCGGCGATATAGATAGGTGAGCGGTTTTTAATTTTGTCAGGGTAAGGGGGGATTGGCTTAGGGACTTCAGTCCCTTTCGGGCTGGGGTTAATATCGGTGTAGGGTTTTCATTTAAACCCATACTACCTAAAAAAAAACCCCGGCGTCTCTCTACTCCTCCCGAAAACCCAATTTAAATTTTCCCGGGGGAAAACATTTACTGAAAAAGTGGGTTACTCCTTTCTCTCACCGGCTCCCCATGGTGAGTACCTATGTCAGTACAATTACTCGCGAAAAAAGGGAAATTTCCAGAACAATATCCCTTTTAAACGCGGGGATAGCCCCGAATGTTAGTTCGCATAGCAGGTGCGAGCTCAATATTGTGTACAGCCACAAAGGCATTTTTTCTGTTTAGTGCCCGTTTTTCAGCCAAAATTTTTTTACTTTGTTGTCACTCCAGAAGACCCCGAGTAATTTGGCTCTCAACATTAAAGAGTTTTTGGCATCCAAACTGTCTATACGGACCATGCAACCGTTACTGAGCTATTTAAGGGTAAGAATTTATCCGGTAGGCTTGCAAGATGGTATCTGACGATCCAAGAGTTTAACCCAACCTTCAAATATTTGCCCTTGCGTGCAAATGTGGTAGCGGACGCGTTATCGCGAAACGTTCCGGTGGTGGGTGCGGTCACAGGGGAAAAATTTTCACTCTATGAACTGGGCGTCGAACAACGCAAACATGAAATTTGAGGGAAGGTCATCTATGCCCTAGAGTCAGGCGATGAGAACTGCTTAACATCATTACCAGTGAATTACTAACAACTTTTTCTGTCGACTGACAAGGTACTGTGCCGACATTGGCCACATAAAAGGGACCCAATGGAACAATGCGTTTGACGGCGTTTTTGTTCCGACGATACTCAAACTTGTGCACGATGTACCCATGGCTGGACATCCGGGACGTGATTGTACCCTAACAGCAGCGAGGCGTGCGTATTTTTGGCCCACAATGCGTGTGGACATTGAATAATATGTTGCCAGGTGTGTATCTTGTGCCCAAAACAAAGGGACCTGCTCCAGACCTGAGCAACCATGAGACGTAGTTGCTATAGATCTTATACACTTACCCAAGAGTCATCACTGGTCGCAAAATCTTCTGGTGTGTGTAGATCACTTTTCAAGGTTTGTAGTCCTTGCACCGATGAAGAATAAAATGGTTGCGACTGTAGCCCATGTATTAATTACTCATATTTTCTGCCCTTATTCCACACCTAGAGTATTGCTCAGTGACAATGGCGCAGAGTTCCGTAATGCATTACATGCGGAGATTTGTTCAATGTACAATAAATATTAAGCAGACTTTCACGGTCGCATACTATCCAAGCTTGAATGGAATGGCGATGCGCGTTAACAGGAAGATCCTTGGCGTGTTAAGACCTGTCGTACACAGTTTGCAGTTGCACGACAATTGGGAAGATTGGTTTCCATAAGTGACGGCTTGCATTAATAGTTCAGTTTGCGAGTCCACGGGCAAGTCTCCTCACTACACACTTTATTGTCCGGATAAACGGATGCCATATGACCTATTGGCCAGACCAAGTAAACCTGTGTACAACATAGATAGCTATCTGGATCAACATTTGCATGTCTTTATTAATGTACACAAAAGGGTCAAGAAAAGGCTACAAGCTTCTCGTGCCGAGATGATGGCACAACAACATAAGCGTGCGGTTCCTATTTCTATAAGAATTGGCGATACTGTAATGGTTCAAACTCCGAGTAGGAATTTCAAGTTGGCGCCGAAATTCTTTGGCCCGCGCATTGGTGTTGGTGAGAAGCATGGCTATCAGTTTGAGGTATTGAATCCATTTCTTAAAACTGTCGAGATAATTCATAATGACAGGTTAAAGAAGTCCAAAGCCCGAAGGGACCCGGCTTTTGTTAAATGTGCTTACCTACCCTCACGCACTTCCACTAACTCAATCACCACCAACGCCATGCACGGCTATAATCTACGACCCCGTGTCTTACTACTTTTTTTTTCACATCATGCTATGTGAGATGCATGTATTGCATGCTACTTTCCTTATTTATCTTCGGAAGGATCGATTGACCTTCATGAAGCTAGCCTAGCATTGTTGCATGCCAACCATGATTATAGGCTCCATTCCTTTGCATGCCCAAACCAAGCGAAACCTTGTCAATGATTTTGGTAGGGTGTCTCAGTTCCTATTTGGGACAGCTATGGATGAACATGTCCGAGACTTGCGGGAGGACTAAAATTGACTGGTTACTATTTTCGCGGCTAACCCAATGGTTTATTAACATTAACACTAAAAGGTTGGAAATTCTTGATATTGATCTCCGACTCCTTTTAAATACCTTTTGCCTTTACCTTATTACACTTACAGGCCAATCAGTTTAATTGAGTGCTGAACCGTGCCATTGTGCGTTTAGATGCTCTCAACTGATTTTCTTTTCTTTGACCAAACTTGACTAGTTTTTTAATCCTTAATTGTGTACTCCGTAGTGTAGTGGTTAGCACGCTCGGCTCACAACCGAGAAGTCCCGGGTTCGATCCCCGGGCGGAGCGAAGATAGATGGGTGGTCTTTCCTAAAACCCGAGCCCCTATCCACCCAGCAGTGAATGGGTACCGGGTGTTAGCCGGGGGTTTGTAACTCCCCTCCCGGGGTGGTGGCTTCGGCCAACACTAAGCTGCAGCGGTAGATCACTACGGCTCTGAGGAATTATCCTCTAAACAAACAAACAAACAATGTACGTGTTTCCAATAATGCGGCGCTTACCCAAACATGGCAGATGCAGCTAGTGGGACAGTAACTGGAGCATTTTTCCTGAGGAGGATTTCTTACATACACTAAACATTGGTCAAGATGAATTAAATTTGCATCCTTGTACAGACAGGATGCTATTCAGCACTACTATCCGGTCTTGTAAGCAACGCTTACCATGGATGCTATTGTAGTGCATGTCCCTTATGAGTCATCAGAGATTTATGAGGTTTATCGGGTGGAGCCTTTTCATTTTTCTGTTGATCAGTTATTTATAACACTGGACTTACTATTATCCTAGTTTTATTGGCTGACGATCTGTGTCTATGCATCTGGCCGACTAGGGGATCTATTTACCGCTTCACTATTTGCCTTCCTTCATATTTCAGGTGGCATATGTGAATTTAACTTTTTTAAAGGTAGTCCAGCTGACGGATTGAATCCGTTTTATGGGTATCAATGATTTTCTTTAATAAACAAACATCATGTGACCGTCGTTTGCCCTTACGGAACTTCCTATCAACGGGTTTCTGGTCACTATGCAAGTGTTGGTTTTTGTTATGCTTTCTTGATGTTTTTACAAGAAACGTCTCCACTCGATTGTTTCCACTCAAATCTCTTCAGAGTCATTCTCTAGTATATCTTTTGTTACTAATACCTTCTCTGAGATCGAGTTCTCTGACGAATCACAATTTGCCGCGGCTCTGAAGAATGCCTTGCCTGACTACCCCATAGGTTTTTTTTTCCCATTGTACAAAATTTTCATTTCAATATGCCACTTTGTTGTTAAGGCATATGTATGGGTATGATAGGTATGGGTGTGGCACATTGTATTGCCGGCCCCAGTTGCATTACTGCTGAATAAGCAAGTGTTGAGAAGCCGGTAGGTTTGTTGAGAAGTCGATTAGTATAATTCCATCTCTTATGAATAGATGGTAACATAACATATATTTATGTAGAGTAGTTATATTATCAGGTTATTATATGGTAGAAACATTACTTGCTCCTTACTAAATGATTGTATAGTAGTGGAGCAGATGTATATATATGAGAGATAAACTAGTAGTTGACACCTGCATGACAGAAGGTAGCGGCGGCTCACCGCCGGCGACTATAGATAGGTGAGCGGTTATAACTTTTGTCAGGGTAAGACGGAGATTGGCTTAGGGACTTCAGTCCATTTCGTCATGTGTATAATATCGGTGTAGATTTACATACCTATACTACCTCAACTACCCTGGCGTCTCTCTACATCCTCACGAAACCACATATTAACTTTCCAGGGTATACAGTGACTGAAACGTGGGTTACTCATTACTCATCACCGGCTCTCATGGTGAGTACCTATGTCAGTACAATTACTCGCGAAAAGGAATTACCAGAACAATATCCCGTGATCGCGTGATACGCCAGAATGTTAGTTCGCATAGCAGGTGCGAGCTCAATATTGTGTACAGCCACAAAGCGCATTTGCTGTTTAGTGCCTGTTCTCAGCCAAAGTTCCTGACTTAGTTGTCCTGCGAAGTGGGTGAAAAGGACCAATACTTCAGTGTTCCTGCATGATATGATGACAAGGTCAGATCTCTTTAAACAGGCTGCCTTGGCATTTGGCATGAAATATGACACAAGTATCAGCCTTCGCATGTGAGGATTGGAACAATTCTACATCAGAACCTTTTGAGGACTCAACCGCTGTTTCTGCATCAAAGCCACCAGCAGTGATCAACTCGCAAGTTGGGTGGTTCTGTTTTGCCTCCAGCATCATATGTGTAGTCAGGAAGTTTGCAGGATTGGCCTTGTTTTCAGGTAAGTCTACGAACTGTTTCCAGTTGGCAGGTAGTCGGATGTCTCTACTATCAATCTTGCACATCAATCAAGACTGGGGCCAGAACAAGGAGAGAAGGACATTTGCGTTCAGTCCGTCGCAAGATTGATAGTAGAGTAGAGACATCCCATTACCTGCCAACTGGAAGCAGTTCATGGACTTAGCTAAAAACAAGGCCAGTCTTGCAAACTTCCTGACTACACAAATGATGCGGGAGGCAAAACAGAACCACCCAACTTGCAAGTTGATCACTGCTGGGCAGTGCTGGTGGCTTTGATGACGAAACAGTGGTTGAGTCCTAAAAGGTTCTGATGTAGAGTTGTTGTAATCCTCACATGCGAAGGCTGATACTTGTCATATTTCATGCCAAATGCCAAGGCAGCCTGTTTAAAGAGATTTGACCGTGTCATCATATCATGCAGGGACACTGATGTATTGGTCCTTTTCACCCACTTTGCAGGACAACTAAGTCAGAGACTTTGGCTGAGAATAAACACTAAACAGCACAGGCGCTTTGTGGCTGTACACAATATTGAACTTGCACCTACTGTGCGAGCGAACATTCTGGCGTATCACGTGATCACGTGATGTGACACTGTCAGTCAACCCAGCGGACATGGAAAGAAAACGACATGGACAGTGTTTCAGGAGTGTAGAGTTTACAGTTTTAAAGGGGGTTTTGTGACCTAAGACTTCACTTACCACTCAAATAATTTTTTTTAAACTCCGGGATTTTATGAGACTCACTTTGAAGCTATCAGTCCAGGACCATACATAGGGTAAACAACAAACACATGTAAAGTACCTTAACTAATTTATTTACAAAAAAACTACAAAATAAGCAAATAAGCACGCCAACACTCAATCAGCCCTAAATATATTTTCCCTAGCTATCTACGATGACCTATCGCCTACGGTAACTGGCTGGGGTATAAATAAAGGGGTTAATTATGATTAGGGTGTCTCACGCTTTCACCGAGGAACCTGTAGCTGTGGTCCTCTCGTCGCTGTAAACACGTGGACGAACCTCCACGCTTGCATTCTCGTCTTCGACTCACTCAGCGCCCCCAGCCTCCGTCTGCCTCATCCAAAACCTCCTTCTCCTAGCGCTGCGGCTCGTCCTGCATACGACAGCAGGAACAAGCACCAGACAGGCGGGGAATTGGAAGGAGGTGTTGAGAGGTCCCAAGACGTCCTCTTGGGTCGAGCAGCTGTTGTCGTGGCGAGTACCTGTGGGGGAGTGAGCCGGGGCAGGCGGCGGCTGGTCCGCCACAACATGGCAGCTGGCGCCGTTGCCACCTCGCACTGTCCTAACAAAGTTTTCTACATCTCCTTCTTTCTATTATACATGCTTTCCTATCATCCACCACATGCAATTTACATAGGGCGTTTCTGCTAACGCACCCATCTACTCCGTAGTGTAGGGGTAGCACGCTCGGTTCACAACCGAGAAGTTCCGGGTTCGATCCCCGGGCGGAGCGGAAACAGTTGGGCTGTTTCCTTAAAACCCGAGCCCCTGTCCACCCAGCAGTGAATGGGTACCGGGTGTTAGCCGGGGATTTGTGACCCCGTCTCCCGGGGTGCTGGCTTCGGCCAACACTATAACATCTCAGCTGCGTCGATAACTGACGAAATTCTTCAAAAACAAACAAACAAACAAACTCGTTGGGAGGCAACTTGAGCCCAAAACACCTCCCCACGCCAGCGATTTCTGGCAACCCTTTTCCGCAACCAGAAAAACAACAACTATGGAACAAAAGTCTGGGACGACGCGCAAGGGATACGGGGACTTCGATGCCTAAAATAAGTCTAGCCATTACAAGGAGCACAGTGCACTTCTGAATGGATTGGGATATGGCACACTAAGCGAATCCACTGTTCGGAACGCTGAGGAGTTCTTTTGCATAATATACTCACCAGGCACTGAAGAAACCAATATCAATGATGTGCGCTATCGCATGTTTCAGAAGGGTACCAAAAATCAAGAAAGACTCCCCCCCCCCCCACTCGCATGTGCCTCGAACAGCACATAAAACGTGCACATTACCAGACCCAGGTGTGGCTCTTCGCAAATGTTACAATGCCTGAACTGGAACCACCAATTGGAAATGGCTGGTACGAGGACTCCACTAGTGACCAACTTCACCCACACATCGTTGTTGATGATCCGCTTCCATTCGACTTTGCAGAAATTGTGTCCTGTAAGTGCAAAACCAGTGCCACAATCAGGTGTTCTTGTCGAATAAAGAATTTGAAGTGTACAGGCGCATGTTTGTGTACTGATGGTGTATGCCACAAACCCAATAGTTGGGGTAGTGATTCAAACTCTGAATCAGATTTGGATTGAGCAAATGACCAGTTTATGTTTCTGATTGTTGGAAATGACCCTGCAATCAATTTCTTTGTTTATGTGAACTAAATCTGAAATTGGTTATGCAACATTAAAGTTATTTTGTTCAAAATACAACTAAAGTGAAATTACTCTCATTAGGGGGTAGATCAAGTTTATTGATATTAATGTCATTTATATTTACATGCATGGTAACTCTTGGATGATGATAGGTGGGATAATAAGAGGAGATACTTTTGACACATGATGCATGTACATATTTGACATATTTGTGAAGTTTTCAGTTTTGTTCAATGTCTATGATGAAACCAAAGCTTTTTTTTTCGCAGAATATGATATATTTTTAAAATTTCTTGTGCAAAATATCACTGATAATATATTAAAACATTATTTCCATGGTGTATCTAGTGATTACCTACATTTTGACACCAAAAGCATGTTTGTAAGTGTATCATCATTTATGATATTAGCATTTTATTTATTTCGAAAACATGCGAACGAACGACATGCTTTGACAAATGATTCATGGCAGGGTCCCAAATCAAAATATTAAGTAGCATCAAGGCTAAAATGGCTGAGGGGTGTCTGTCATACATGAATTCTAGCATGATTGACAACTTGTATCAAGCTGTTACCCCTAGTGCTTTTTTTAAACTCCTTTTCTTGAAAATATTCCTAGTAAAAATAAACATGCGAACGAACGACATGCTTCAACAAATGGCCCATGGCAGGGTCCCAAATCAAAATATTCAGTGGCATCAAGGCTAAAATGGTTGATGGGCGTCATACATGAATTCTAGCATAATTGACAACTTGTAACAAGCTGTTACCTCTAGTTTTTTAAACTCCTATTCATGAAAATATTCCTAGTCTAAGACCCAGGGCAGCAAATTCCCACTTTCTGGATTGGCATGTGGTATGGGGATGTCTGAAGCCAATTATCGTTATCTAAGCTCGGGACTTCACTTAGGAATGGAGCTCTAGTGATTGCTGGGCTCTAATATGCATATTTTATTCAAGATTGACTAATCAAATTGCTTAATATAACCTTACCTAACCTAACGTAACGTAACATTACCTAGCCTAACCTAACCAAGACTAACTGATTTATGTTAGATAAAACAAATTATAATCCAGTGATCACTTAAGTTCTACACCCGATCTTGAACAGCGGTGATTGGCTAGATACATCCCCATACCACATACTATTCCAAAGAACGGAAATATGCTGCCAGGCAACGTCGGATACATTCTGGTAGTTCGTTATAACTCCTTTAATAACCGAAAATGGTGATCAGAAAAACCAGGAGAAAATTTAGTTCAAAGTTTGGTAATCTTTTACTCAGAAAATAGTATTATAATTCTTTATTTGAAAGCTTATGCTGTGACAGCTTATATAATTATAACACAACATATCAATATATGATATGAAAAAACAAAGATATATTAATATTGTTTGTAAAATAGTCTTCGCGTGTGTGTGCATGATAGTCTTTCTTCTAAGTGGAGAACATAAAGTGGAAAAAATATGTCATATTTTTCTTCCGTTCTTTATCTTTTTCAGCATTTTCCACGTCTTTTTCTTTGTAATGTTTTTTGTGCTTGTTCTTCTTGTTTTTTTGTTTTTTTTGCTGATCTTGTCTTCTCCTCTTCCTTCCTTCTCCTCCACCTTCTTTTCGTTCTAATTGCTTATTTTCTATGCATGAGAAAGAGAGACGAAGAGCGGATGTAAAAAGAAATAATTGTATGTATGTGTGTGTGTTTGTTTGTTTGTTTGATGTATGTGTGTATGTATGTGTGTGTGTGTGTCTGTATTCATCTAGATGTATTCATCTAGTTGTATTTTACAGGGTCTGAGCAACGCTCGTATGGCCCCGTCTCCATATCAACATTTATTTTATCATTCATCCTTAGTGCTTAGTGTTGGCCGAAGCCACCACCCCGGGAGGGGGGTCACAAACCCCCGGCTAACACCCGGTACCCATTCACTGCTGGGTGGACAGGGGCTCGGGTTTTAAGAAGACCGCCCGTCTGTCTTCGCTCCGCCCGGGGATCGAACCCCGGACTTCTCGGTTGTGAGCCGAGCGTACTATCCCTTACACTACGGAGTTCCCCTCCGTAGTTGCACAACCTGTGTGTGCGTGTCTGTGTGTGTTTGTGTTTTGTTTGCGTGTGTGTGTGTGTGGTGTGTGTGTGTGTGTGTGTGTGTGTGTGTGTGTGTGTGTGTGTGTGCCTGCGCGTGTGTGTGTGTGTGTGACTGTGTGTTAGTGTGCGTGTTTGTGGTCTTTATTTGTGTGGGTGTGGGTGTGGGTGTGTATATGTATGGGTTCTATGTGTGTGTGAGAGGAGCCCCTTTACAACCTGCTCTCTTAATTAACACAGGTGCAGCCGACTTGTGGGGAGGATCTCTTGGCAGAAGGCGAAGAGGGAGAAGAGATGCCCAAGTGTCAACAAATAGAAGATGCCCTGAAGATGTTTGAGGGAGAGTACCTCGTGCCCACCATCTTTTGCCTCCTGTTGAAAAATGTAGTTGACATTTAGTTGAGAGAGTTTTATTTTAAGCTGTTTCTCTGTGTTTTGTAAGTTTCATTTTAGTTTGATTTAGTTTTAAATTTTAAGGGTTCAACTTTTATTAAGTTAGTTTGATATTTATTTCATGTTTATGGGAGTTTAGTTTTTCGTTGTGTTTCGTATTAAGAATGTTTCGTTATGTTTTGTTTCAAAAGAATTTTTTCGTTATAAGTTTTTTTGCTTGAAGTTAATTTTGCTAAGATAATTTTGTTTTAAGTTAGCTTCATTTTTGTTTTGAGTTGGAGCCTAAGGTGCCTGGGTGGGCATTTTCGAAGGGGCTCTAAACTACACCTGTTAGCGTCCTAAGACCGACTTAGTTATACCGGGCTAAGAAGACTACTAAGGAAGCATTTTCGGGCGTCATCTTAGCCTCGTGTAAGGGGACAGTAAGGCCAACCCTTCTTAGTGTCACCACCTCCGCTTCAACCAATCAGCGCGTGCGACACAAGTCTGTATTTGGCGGGAAATACGTATAAACATCAACAACAACTACAGAATCACAGACCACAGCTGATGACACAAACACATCGGCGGGGTGTTTGTGTGTGGGTGTGTGAGTGTGTTTTTGAGGGTAATAGAGTGTGTTTGGGTGGGTTTAAGTATGTTAAGGTATGTGGTAGTGTGTTAGGGGTGTTAAAGTAATCGTCCAGACCCAATTTTTTTTTGCCTAATTATGTTGAATACACATTCAAAACACCTAATCCACCAAAAATAATTGATTTCCAGGCCTTATTTCCATAAAAACACGACTTTTGTAAAAAGCATGCGCGAAAAAAAAATCCTTCCCTCCAACAGGGCTACGCATGTTATTGATGACGTCAGAAAAGGGACGCTCCAATGTAAACAACACTCGTCTGCCTCTGTGAGACCTGTCGGCAAATGTTATGATGAGCGATTGTACTTCGGTGTCAGACAG
>JACEEZ010018456.1:330359-340359 GCA_016584305.1 Chionoecetes opilio | reverse complement strand
TATATATATATATATATATATATATATATATATATATATATATATATATATATATATATAATATATTTATACATAGTGTATTATACAGCCTAATATACTATATATAGTCTAAAATATATAATACATCACCAATAATATAACTATTGTTGGTATGGTGACGAAGAAAATTGCGGGCTAGGACGACCCCAACCCTGCCTTAAGCCGCGGTCACATGAGCAATTTTTCCGTCAATATTCAGGCTGCAATTATTCAGCAAAGGCAACACCTTGCCGTGTTTTGGTCACACGGATTTTCAGAGGTAGCAATAATTTGAATGGCAATTTTGGCTTCCCAAGATGTATCTGAAGAAGCGTCTTTGGAAAAATAGGGAGAAATAGGGAGAAACTGGTTCACAAATAGGGTGGTGAATGATTGAAATGGATTCTTGTGTATGGCAAGTGCGTCAAACATAAAACATTCAACAGTCAACATCAAAGTGATCAATAATAAGTTGGTATCCCCTAAAATGTTTAGTTATTAATAGACCGTCAACAAGGAAAATGTATACCAGCCATAACTCATTAAATTTTTCTTGGTGTTATATATCCTTCAAATCGCTTAAAAACACGTACAAGAGTGTACAGGGCTGCACAATTCGTCTTGTAATCGGTTCTTGCCACTTTGGAGCTATGTATTTCAGCTTCTGTATATTGAATTAGAGCGTGCATTAAAAATTAATGTAAAATAATATGCATTGGTGGAAGGATATTGCAGCAATATGTCTTGCCGAAAGACCGACACGTTGGTCATCATAAATTGTCATTAGAACTCGCAATTATATCAGAGTTTGGGCCGCGTTTGCGTTGCCGGGTGTAATATTGCCAGAAAAACTGTCCGTGTGACCGCACCTTTAGTTTACACTCGCTGCGCTGTCCTAGGCGGAGCGAAATTTGCTTCCGAAAATGTCCAACTAGCGCTAAGATGGTCTTAGTCCCCTAAGATGGTGTTAGTAGAATTCGAAAATGCCCCCCCTGTGTAGGCTATCATCTTCCTTCCTTAAGATTTTATCTTCTTTCCTTGTGGGCTCAGGTGGTTGGCCCTGCACATTATGGAGGGCTGTGATGGTTGGTCCTCGCCCGTGATGGCGCAGGCTGGATTTTTATAGTGACACATGTAATGGTTTTCTTTGATGGTTTGACCTAAGGCTCATGCTGCCCCCTGGTGGCCTCCTCCGCACTTGCAGTCGCGGTCGAAGGTGAGGTTGATTGAATAGCATGTGGGTATTTTCAGCAACTCGACAATGGAACAAACAGACCTGGCGAGACTTGAACTCGGGACCTTGTGCTCACAATTATCAGGTAGGTACTAATCCTCAGGCCACCGCGTTAAAGATGGTCGAAAGTGTTGCACTTGGCAGGATTTTAATTCTGGACATCGAGCTTATCATTCCATGACGCTAACCACTCGTCCACCGCATCTCCAAAATTAGTTAATTATATCCCGAAAGTTAGGTTTTTGCTTAGAGATAGATTCATTTAATCAAATAAAATATCCTCATACCATAACTCTTGATTACCTGTTCGCTATGGACAGGTACTTCAGCTAACAATTATGTCTCACCTGGGCGAATTCCTGTTCAGCGCGGCGACCCCCTTCCTCTTTGATCATATCGTTAGTGGTTGCCGTGACCGCCTCCTCGAGCCAGCGCTTTACGAGTCCACCCTCGAGTAACCACTGCTTGATAAGACTAATGGAGCGACGAAATGGTGCACCCCGCCTGTTGAGAGAAAGAAGGTGAGGGTTGGGAGAAGGGAGTGATTGATTGATTGATTGGGTTTATTGCCAAAATGTTGTAACATAACATACCACAAAATATGTCTGTGGTATTAATCCGCTGAACATTTGCTCCTTAGTGGACAGCAAAAACAATTCATACATTTATGAAAATATATTGACTATCGTGACGAGGTGTCATGAGAGAAACCTTTACAAGGTGTCAAGATAGCCCTATTAATATGCCTAATGCGTCACGATAAAAGCAAGCATTAGTCACAATAGAGCTAATAATGTGTCACGATTGTCCTAAGAAGGTGTCACGATAACCCTAAGAATACGAAGATTGCGTCATGATTGAGCTAAATATGGTTCACGATAGTCATGATAGACCTATATACGAATGCTTGGTGATGCATATTGGTATAGCTCTCGACTCGTTCACGTGATACGTTCATGGCACTGTCGTGGCACAGTTGTGGCACTATCGTGGTTATTGTAGCTTTATCGTGACGACAAAATGACTGTAAATTTTCCATTCGTGATGTAGTCTTATAGCCATCATGACTCCATCGTGACCATCTTACGACCGTCATGACACATACTTATAGACTTCACATTGTTGTGAGGCTATTGTAATCGGCGTTTATCATGGTCAAGTTTCACAATAATGCCAATGATTAATTAAATTAGTGGCGCTATCGTGGTTTGATTATGGAATGCGTGAAGGGCGCTTTACGGGTTACGGAGAGGTAAGCCAGCGAATGGTTGGAACCGCTGCCCCTCACCGTCTGTAGAAATTATCCACCAACCACCCTCACAATAATTGGTAGAGTGGCGGTTTGTTTCCCCCCCCCCCCACTTGTGAGGGAGGTATTATCCGCTCATCAAAGGGGTGCGTAGAGATGTATATATATAATTAAAATGGTAATGGGTAATAATTAAGGTAATTTGAGTAAGTGATAAGTGCTGGGATATAATAATTGAACATTCCCAGAAATATTAAGCATTTGCACCTTATAATTAGCACCTGGGTTAGAAGCGCGGTCATTGGCTGCTGCCCATTAGATTCTCGCCACCGACGATTGACACGTGTAGGTGGGATTTGTGTGGCCGGTCGCCGCCGCTGGCTTGGAAATTTAGTACACTCCAGACCCTTACGGGTATAACATCTTTTATTACATATACGTACTTGTATATATATAAGTACACTCCTAACCCTCCGTGAGAGAACAACATCTCTTACTAAATATATACGTGGATTTGTATATATGAGGGAATTGTATATAGACTCTTTGCAGATAGTTTTAAATCAAAGGACGTGTTAAAATCAATACAGTGATTATAGCCGTGCGTCATGGATAACTGGGTTATGAAAACCTCCTGACGTCCATATCAAAGCAATCCGCCTCCAGCCCTCCGCCTCTGTCATTCACGGGCGGCCTCGATCAAGCGCTGACCACATCGGATCACAGGACAGGCAGTATTGATAAAAGCCTACAGCGAGTTCAACCCACTATTCCCCGATAAGTATCCTAGTTAGTTGACTAGTTGGGGTATTGTGTCGGGATGAGATAGACGATGGGTTTTGATTAGGTAAGACCTCACATTAAAAATATATGTATGTCATATAAATCACCAAATTTATTTGGTGCCCCGAGTGAAGAATATTGATGTTCATGTATTCGAGGTGGTCGTTGTGAGGCGTAATTATGAGCCTACCACAATTGCTGGTTATGAGAGCGGAGGCGGGGTGTTTCGCGGCATCAGGAATGACTCAACCGGTCAACTACCATACGCCAGGTAGTAGATAACATCAGAGGTTACGTAGTTAGTTGTGGTGGTTGGTTGAAATTATATACGCCTTGCTACGCGTCTTGTTAGGCCGAGTAGGCACTATCACCACTTAGGATATATAATAATTATCAACTAACAATTATTTTTAGTGACGTAATCTTGGATTTAACATTCTATTTAACAGTTATTAACTAAATCATGGCGAAATTAGCTAAGCATTCATTATCGGCTAAATTAGCAATTCTCACACAAATATAAATAAATGTGAGGACGCAATTAAGGCAATACCTATTGATTATATTAATTTATAGACAGGTCTACCATTGTTAAATGAGCAATGGAATAAATGTGAGGAGGTTTACTTCCAATATGAAGTTCAATTAAGACAAGCTGGGGATAAAGAAATGATTCACCATTGCGTGACCAATCATGAACACGAATGTCAAAGATATCTCGATAAATTAATTTAATATGAGGGATTACTGGAGTGTGCTCATATTCCATCAACAGCTAAAGCTTCTTTAACCCAAATTTTGCAAGGTATAGACCAGGAACCCCCCTACAGGGAGATAAAAATTAATACACCTATGGGTAATCAGCTATATCAGCCACCCTTAGAGTTTAAAGATCCCTCGTTAGTGGGTATTTATCCTGCGCCTGTTACGCAAATCAAACAGCCTGTAATTAAGATTCAAACTTCTCAGCCTACCAGTAAACCACTTAGACCTACTCAAATAATAGATACAATCCCTAATTCCAGGGCGACTGCTAGTGAAGTACGAATAATAAATTGTGTCTTATGTGAGGGGGAACATACACCCTCCACATGTAATATCTATTCAGATTGTTACACGAGAGTTGAAAGGTTAATGAGCCTTGGTAATTGCCTAACCTGTCTCCGTGGTAAACATGCTTTAAATGCATGCCCTATAAACTTAAGAACTTGTAGGAAATGTAAACAATCTATTCATAACATCGCTCTTTGTCCTAACAGTGATAATAACTCAGACCCTACAGTAGTTAAAATGACAGTCACTAATAAGAGTAGTTCAGCAGCTGTTCCTACTGCCGAATTGAATGTGAGCCATAATGGTAATTCAGTCATAGTAAGGACAATGTTTGACAGTGGTGCACAAAGATCTTTCATAAGTAGGGAGATAGTTGAATTATTACAACTACCGATAATTAATAAAGTGAATTTAGCCCTATCAGGTTTTCTCGCCAATACAGAGGCTCAAACCTTTGACATAGTTCAACCCCTAGTCCAATTAGGAAGATATAAATGTAGGGTAGCTGCTGTAGTAATCAATAATATTGGTATTAGTTTAACTGTTAAGGGACTAAAAGACACAGCTGAAATGCTGAGGGATAATGGTGTTAAACTGGTTAGTAATACCTTCGAGGACGTTGATGGTCCCTTCCAATTAATAATAGGCGCTGATTATTTTGGGCGTTACCTAAGGAAGGTCATCAAAATACATAACGTCTCAATGTTCACCAGTGCTGGTGGTAAGGTAATAATGGGACCCATCCCACATACTCACCAAGCCGAACAAGAGGAGAGTATTCCTAGTCATGCACATCCCCTATTAATAACCAGAATTGGAACCACTTTCTTGCCCACACCAATTAGTGAGGTAGTAGAGGAAAGTGGTATTCCAGGTCATAATCAATATATCGCCACTAATGAAAATCCTAATAATAATGTGTCGCGTGGAAATAATAACCTCAAATTGAACACAGGATTATGGTTTAAAGGCCCTACCTGGCTGAAAGAGTGTAATATTGATCCTATATATACAGGTTTCCACTCAGCCAGACATATCTGAAGATATAATAAGGGAACCTGAATTGATCCCAGATCCTGTGATAGACATAGAAAGGTTTTCCTTATTGAGCAAACTAATCAAGACTACTAATTTAGTCTTCAAATCCATTTAAAGGGATAGCTCTGACTCTTTGAAGTTTTGGGTCAGAACAATACAAAAGCAGGTATTTCCTGAGGAATTCTTTCTGAGGAGAGGCTCTTGGCCTCTGGCCAAGCTGGAACTGGCTGGAAATTATCCACCAACCACCCTCTCAATAATTGGTAAAGTGGTGGTTTGTTTTCCCCCCCTTGTGAGGGAGGTATTGTCCGCTCATCAAAGGGGTGCGTAGAGATGTATATATATAATTAAAATGGTAATGGGTAATAATTAAGGTAATTTGAGTAAGTGATAAGTGCTGGGATAGAATAATTGAACATTCCCAGTAATATTAAGCATTTGCACCTTATAATTAGCACCTTGGTTAGAAGCGCGGTCATTGGCTGCTGCCCATTAGATTCTCGCCACCGACGATTGACACGTGTAGGTGGGATTTGTGTGGCCGGTCGCCGCCGCTGGCTTGGAAATTTAGTACACTCTAGACCCTTACGGGAGTAACATCTTTTATTATATATACGTACTTGTATATATAAGTACACTCCTATCCCTCTGTGAAAGAACAACATCTCTTACTAAATATATACGTGCAAATGGATTTGTATATATGAGGGAATTGTATATAGACTCTTTGCAGATAGTTTTAAATCAAAGGACGTGTTAAAATCAATACAGTGATTATAGCCGCGCGTCATGGATAACTGGGTTATGAAAACCTCCTGACTCCCATATCAAAGCACACCGCCTCCAGCCCTCCGCCTCTGTCCTTCACGGGCGGCCTCGATCACGCGCTGACCACTTCGGATCACAGGACAGGCAGTATTGATAAAAACCTACAGCGATTTCAACCCTACTATCCACCGATAAGTATCCTAGTTAGTTGATTAGCTGGGGTATTGTGTCGGGATGAGATAGACGATGGGTTTCGATTAAGTAAGACCTCATATTAAATATATGTATGTGACATAAATTCCCACACCGTCCGTCTTTTTTTTTGACCGACAGCCTAGGCCTCCTGAACGGCGCATTCCACCTGCATTTCATCGCGTCTCACGTCTGCTATCATCGCCTGGTAGCCTCTGTGCTGCCATCCCAGTATATATTATATCGACGCATCTCTCTGACGGGCTCCTCGTTAGCTGGTGTGTTTCCTTCGAGAGATAGACTAAGAAGAAAATAAATCTTCATATTCCCTTTATCGAAGATGTGAAATCGTCCATCGTGTTCAAGAGAACCATCGCTCGACGAGTGTTCCCAGCTAATCATCACCGGCGGGCTGACGTAGGCCGTAAAACGGCGAACGGCGGCCGCCGGCGGCAAATTTACCTCCGTCAGCCCTCCGAAGGCCCGCTGGTGTTTTTTCAGACGGGATAATTTACTATGTTGAAAATTAATGTACAGAATTTCAAGAATTGAATATTTCTATATATAAACATTTTGAAATAACAGTTATATGATTATCTTGCTGTAGTATTATATCAGTAGTGACAAGCAGCGGCAACTTGACGTCAATCCTCCGGAGGCCCGCTGGTACGTTTTGTAAGTGGGAAATATTAATTTCATATTATATATTTTAACTCAGTAATATACATAGTATCTCAATATCGGTACCATCACTATTATTAGGCCTGTTCAAGCTATTAAAAATTGTTATAAAAGTTTTTATAATAGTTTATATAAATTATCATATATCAGTTTATTTCAAATATTTCCAGCTTAATTAGGAACACCCAGAGATACATAGAAATAAAGATGAGATACGTACATAGGAAGGAGTTTACATAGAAAAAGGTTATCAGTTAGTCTATGTGTGTATAGCTAGTATCATATAAAAATAACATTTGATTAACCGCGGCAAAGATTATTTCGGGATAACACAAGGTCACATTTTCCCTTATTTCAATAACTTCCAACATATTATCAACACATATCAACGGTACACCTCATAAGGAATATGTAGATGATGGAGTTAACATATGAATAATATCATGATTTAGAATAGAATATTATTTGAAATAATTTCCCAGCTATCAATGCACTAAACTGCCAGACGTATGATAGCCATTACAAAGGGTTAAAAACCCCCATAAGGCCTAAATTGTCACCCTTAACCAGTCGATAACATAATGAGAACTTAGTTATAACATGTTTTCGCTCCTGCATTATATCGAAATAGACTGAATAATATAAATAATTGCAGTACGACACGTTTTTTTACGAATTCCTCGACGGCGCCGGGCGCTGTGTTAGTGAGTGAAATCAGTTAGTGGGAAAACGCAGAAGTGGGTGGATGTTGTTATGTTGTTCGCCGCATCCTATATCCTTCTACATAGCTGTTCAGTGTTCCACGTACACCAGCATGTAAACCCAATAACGAAAATGTTTTTGTACTTATGAAATAAACAATGTCCGTAGCAATTATGATCTCCTTTTCATCGTATTACTGGATAACGACATAGGAATTTTTTGGTTAAATTTTCTAAGCATATTGCATTATATAGTAATGTTTTTATAAGTGTTGAACAGCCCATTAGTCTATTAATCGGCTAATGGGTTGTGCAACACCCCTTAAAACAGTGGTTCTTAACCTGGGTTCGATCGAACCCCAGGGGTTCGGTGAGCCAGTCTCAGGGGTTCGGCGGAGGCCCTCCGAAAAACATTGCAATTTTGCTAATGTTCTAATTCCATATTATTCACCTAAGTAAGTTATACGCGAAATTAACGTAAATTTAAGCAGCGCCGTGGAGGGAGTCATGTGTGGGTGTGTATAAGTGCGTGTGGTCGCCCGCCCATCTCATTTCCAAACAGTGAGGTATACGTATAGGGGGGGGGGACACGGCCTCGTTTGGCCATTGAATATCAAATTAGTGCAATATATCATATCCCTCCTGAGGCCTCAAAATGCCCCTAAAAATGCTTGATTTTCAACAAATTTCCTGACCCTTTTCTCAGACCCCCCAGCTGTAGAGGCTCACTTCGCTCGCCCAACCCCGTCTTAAAACAGTCCTGGATTCACCTCTGTGTCCCCCCCCCCTTTCCGAGGACCTATATATGCCACTGCTTCAGAGTCCTTCTTTCTTCCCTTCCTATTATCCAAATAAACACTCTAATTTTGAGGCAACTTTTCTCTAATTTTTGCATCAATTAAAGTCAAAATGTATTCCTATTATTATTCATATATTTCTTGAATTTTGAAACAATTCTTCTTTCTTTTTTTCTTTTTCACATATTTGAAGGGTTTGGCCAGTGTGCGGAGGTTTTCGTTGGGGTTCTGTGCCTCTTAAAAGGTTAAGAACCACTGCCTTAAAACATTACTATATCTGCAATATACTTAGAAAGTATAACCATAAATATTCCTCAATCAGTTATGATTGAGGAAAGCAATATAACAGCGGCAAATGGTCTTATGCCCTACGGCGGTCCCGCTGGGAGCGGCCCGCCGGTGAGCCTCTGAGCAAATTACCAGCGGCCCAACGTCGTACACTTCCGTTGGGCCGCCGGTAAGACATACGGAGGGCCTCCGGAGGCCCTCCGTATGTCTCGTAGGAGGTATGTCTCGAGGGCCTCGTAGGACGCCCTCGGGGGTAACGGTGATTACCCCTTTCACCTTCGCTTCGGAGCTTTCAGCGCCGCCACTCAACTCTCCACGTCAACACTTCCAGCCCCTCTTCCAGGGTAAGGGGGGCAGTGGCGTCACCAGGAAAAAAAATTTGGGGGGGCTTTAGCCCCGAGGTGGTGATGGGCGAGCGCAGCGAGCCTATCCAGCTGGGGGGTCGGGGGGTAATTTTGAAAATTAATCAGTTCCAGGGTAATTTTGAGGCCCAAAAAAAGAGAAGAAAGTGGAATCAAGCTTTAATTACATGACACATAAATTAATAGTTATACCATGCATCATACCATATTAACTAAATTTGATATTTTGAAGAAAATTTTTATTCTGTTTATACAAAATAATAAAATTGCCATTTTTCTCGCTCCACTAACAAACACAAAGGAAATGCACAATGTATGTTTTTGGTTTGTTTCTCAGTAAGGTTTTATCTTGATAATGAAAAAAATATATAAATATAAACTTACAATATATTCAAGGTATTTCCCTTATTGCACAAAAACAGGTACATGGGATACTGTAGTTAAACAGAATAAAGTACATGATCATGATAAAGTAACTAAAAGCCGATTTAACCTGCCTCCCACTGCCTTACCCTGGCACCCACTGCCTTAACCTGCATACCACTGTGTTAACCTGCCTCCCACTGCCTTACCCTGGCTCCCACTGCCTTAATCTGCCTCCCATCCTGTGTTAACCTGCCTCCCGTCCTGTGTTACCCTGCCACCCACTGCCTTACCCTGGCTCCCACTGCCTTAACCTGCCTCCCGTCCTGTGTTACCCTGCCACCCACTGCCTTAACCTGCCTCCCACTGTGTTAACCTGCCTCCCGTCCTGTGATACCCTGCCTCCCACTGCTTTACCCTGGCTCCCACTGCCTTAACCACTACAGCACCAGGACGACGGTACAGTGGTATTT
>JACEEZ010018456.1:317859-325359 GCA_016584305.1 Chionoecetes opilio | reverse complement strand
CCCTTCCCTTTCGCTCCATTCCTTCCCTCCATTCCATTCCCTCCCTTCCCTTTGCTTCCCTCCTTTCTCTCCCTCCCTTCTCTCTTTCCCTCCCTTCCATTCCCTCCCTTCTTTCTCTCCCTCCCTTCCATCTCCCCCTTCCTTCCTTCCCTCCTTCCCTTCCTTCTCTCCTTCCTTATGTTCTAATGTTCCTTATGTTGTTATGTTCCTCAGGGTGGCAGTGAGATGTGGATCACAGAGAAGAGCACAGTCATCGCCTCGTTCGCCTTCCACCCGACGGACCAAGTGCTCGTCATCGCCACCTACAACGAGATCTACTTCTGGGATTGGTTCCAGCCGCAGCCTTTTGCCAAGATCTGCACCGCTGACGAGAAGGAGAAAGTCAGGTGTGTTGAGGGCTGTACTCACTCTCACACACACCCACACACACACACACACATGCAGACACACACACACTCACACAGCCGTTTGCCAAGATCTGTACCGCTGACGAGAAGGAGAAAGTGAGTTGTGTTGGGCACTACAGCTTATCAAAACCTTCATTTTTACCTACATTTATTCCAAACACGCACGCACACACACACACACACACACCGGGTACACACACATGGGTACTCCGTAGTGTAGGAGAAGCACGCTCGGTTCACAAACGAGAAGTCCCGGGTTCGATCCCCGGGCGGAGCGGAAACAGTTGGGCTGTTTCCTTAAAACCCGAGCCCCTGTCCACCCAGCAGTGAATGGGTACCGGGTGTTAGCCGGGGGATTTGTGACCCCCTCCCGGGGTGGTGGCTTCGGCCAACACAAAAGAGGAATGAGAAAAATAAATGTTGATATGGAGACGGGGCCATACGAGCGTTGCTCTGGCCCTGTAAAATACAACTAGATGAGATGAATACACACACACACACACACACACACACACACACACACACACACACACACACACACACACACACACACACACACACACACACACACACACACACTAATAGAATACAGCAGCATTTTTAGATCAATTTGATTTATTAGACCAATCTCAGCATTTATAGACCAATTTTATTTTTTAGACCAAAACGAACATTTCAGGTACGTCAAGTTTGACCCTCTCGGCCACAAGCTGATCACGGGCATCGCTAACATGCCCCACGAGCGCCCCGGGTCCCCCTCCACCCACCACGTCCCCTCGCGGTCAGAGCTGGTGGAGCGAGAACAGCGCTACAACCAGCTGTCCAGCCAGTACCTCAGTCTGCGTGCCCTTACCAGCTCCTCGGCAGCTGGTTCCTCCCTCAATGCCACCTATTCCTCCTCGCGCACTGTAAGTCTGGGTTGGTAGTGGTGGTGGTAGTAGTGTTGGTGGTGGTAGTAGTGGTGGTGGTGGTAGTAGTGGTGGTGGTGGTGGTAGTAGTAGTGGTGGTGGTGGTAGTGGTAGTATTGGTGGTATGACCTGTTTAACCCCTTGAGGCCCATAGCGTAATTTCCATTGTAATTTGGGTACCATTAGACAATTTTTAGTGAATATAAGCATTATTTTATATGTATATTACCTGTTTAGTATCATTGTCTACTAACTAATTTGGTATATTAAATTACTTTTCGTAATTATGTGGCTCAAAAACACACAATTTTGTATGACAAAGGAAAGATCTGAGCGTGAAGGGCTTAAAAGCACACTTGAGACCTCATTTTAACGCACAAATTATGTTCCTGAATAATCATGCGTCACAGTAATCCTACGTTTCCAGTGACTTAAATTTTTGAACAGATTTGATTAATAAATTTTGATTAAGAATTGATTAAAAATTGATAAAAAAAATTGTGCGTAACTGAATTTTTCATACCTTGTCTCACCCACCCTGGCCGCCCCCCACCTGCCCCCCAGATGGACCGCGGCACAGACCCCATAGAGCTCGAGGGCAGCGCCGCGCGGCACATGACGGAGGAACGGCGAGGCGGCGGCAGCAGGAGCAGCGGCAGCGGCAGCCAAGCACTCCAGGTGAGGCATGGGGTGTGTATTCATCTAGTTGTATTTTACAGGGCCTGAGCAACGCTCGTATGGCCCCGTCTCCATATCAAAATTTTTATCATTCATCCTTAGTGCTTAGTGTTGGGGGAAGCCACCACCCCGGGAGGCAGGTCACAAACCCCAGGCTAACACCCGGTACCCATTCACTGCTGGGTGGAAAGGGGCTCGGGTTTAAAGGAAACAGCCCATCTATTTCCGCTCCGTCCGGGGATTGAACCCGGGACTTCTCGGTTGTGAGCCGAGCGTGTTACCACTACACTACGGAGTACCCGTGTGTGTGTGTATGTGTGTAGCCAGCACTGCTCTAACACACCAACCCTCTAACCCTCAAGCCTATAACACTAACCCTCACTAACACTTAACACTAACCCTCAACCGTCTAACACTACTCCTCACTAACACTAACCCTCAACCCTCTAACTGTCTAACACTACCCCTCTACCACCCCAGGACCCTTCACCTGCCGACGCCCCTCAGCAATGTGGGGCGGGGGCGGGGCGGCCACCGGGGAGCCTGACGGGGCCGGGGCGGAAGAGCGGGTGGAGGTCCCTAGTGGATGGCCTCGCCCCACCCCAACGCTTGGAGTCCCGGATCTAAGTGCGGCCGGGCCTATGCGAGTGTCAACGGTCCCTGTGACGTTGATAGTAAGCGACGATAGCGCCTCGTCCTCCAGCCTCGACTCCTTCTCCTCGGCAACTAGTGGAGCGAGCCGTACCTCCGAGCGCAACACCCGCCTCTCCTTACTCTGGACCTCACGCCTCCACCGCCTTGGCTTAGACCCCAACACAGACCAGTCCAACCAACCCAACCAGACCAATCCATGGGAGCTGCGACCTGACCCCACAGCCCCGCCCCCTAGTGATTCCAGACCCCAGGACCGAGAGGATGACCTCCCTGTGTCCCCCGTTCCGCCCCTGTCC
Organism: Chionoecetes opilio; assembly: GCA_016584305.1. NCBI lineage: Eukaryota > Metazoa > Arthropoda > Malacostraca > Decapoda > Majidae > Chionoecetes > Chionoecetes opilio. The sequence goes on along the minus strand of JACEEZ010018456.1, from coordinate 322,416 downwards.
CGTACCGATCGGTCCGAACCACATTGGGGGTAGTATTTCAGTCAGGCGGACCGGCCGGGCATCCACTTGAGACGGTCACGTTCGGGTGAGGGATTTTGGGGGGGGTGAGAGAAAGGGCAGGTGGTGGAGCCAGAGACAGGGCAGCTGGTGCAAGGGAGAGAACAGGTGGTGGGAGAGAGAGAAAAGGATCAAGTTCCTTTTATTTCATCACCTTTACCACTTTGTCTCCTCTTGTAACTTCCACTTCTTTCTTATGCTGTTCTTGATTTGCTTTGCCTTTCTCCAACTAACACCGGGATATTAGTCTGTGTTGTCCTTACCCCAGAAATAGGTGGTAAAGTTGGATAATTGTGATATTTTATAATAGTAAATGGATACTGCCATAAAATTCAGCATCACATTTATTTTTATTTTTTATACCTGATCTTATTGTGTCGGTTTGTTGTTACCCTTAGGACAATTATAATTATGCTTACATGAATAATAGTATTTTCCTAATATTGCAATTCTTTTAATATTCTTTTCTCCTTTACAGAGCATGTGAATATTTTACAGTAGTAGCCTAGTCATATATATGTATAATTTACAATACAGTTTACACACACTTATACATGTTTATTATACTGTATTGTAAATTATGCATATAAATATCTACAAATAAATAATTATGCATATAAATATCTACAAATAAATAATTATGCATATAAATATCCTGCATATTATTAATATGCTCTTAAGACACGAAGAAATCCCATCAACACGTGGAATACACCACCCAATATTCACGGGAAATACACAAGAATGTGATACATGTTTTATGCGAGAATTGACACGTGGAAATCACGTGTCATATCCACGTGAAATCATCCTGCATCAGTACCAACTTTATTTATCATATCCACGCGTCAGATCCACGTGTTTTCCACGAGGATTACGCAAGTTGTGCCCACTGGGTTCCCTGTCCCGCAACCATTAAACTCTCCCCAGCTGTATGAAGAGTTACTCTACGGTGCCGACGATTGCCGCTGCAATCCACCTCTCTTCAGGGAGTTCCCAGGGTGACATTACCCCTGCATCTGCAGTTGTTGTCTGGTGACATATTTGGCGGCTAGCCATTTAATAACTTATTTTGTTGTGTAAATATATTCGGGGTAATCATACTCCTTGACTTTCTTTCCCCCACATTTCTTAGGGTTGGTAATATAAATTGATAACCACCTCGGCCCTGACATAATTAGTGACCTCGCCAGGATACGTTATCAATTAACTTATTACCTTCCTTAAGATTGTGGGGTTTTGTTTGCAAGTCGCCACCGCGTGCCGTTGTTGCCTGCAGCCACGGGACAACGTTTGAGAGCTTTTTGTTTTGATTGAATTTAGGTGTTGTGTATATTTCTCTAGGTTTTTTTTGGGTGTTTTGTTGTTGGGTTTTATATTGTTGTTATTTCTGTGTTTATTGTCTGTGTTACCATGTCTTCGTTCGATGCTTTGAAGGAACAAGGCGAGGCCCTCGGTCTATCAGATCAGAGATCGCCCGTTGGATCCAGGAGCAGCAAACGATAGAGGAAGAGAAAGACACAGAGGAGAAAAAGACAGCAGAGAGAAGAAGACAAGCGGAGAGAAAGACAAGCAGAGAGAGAAAAATAAATTAAACTGGCTGAAATCGCTGCTCAAGGTAAGCCTTGTTCAATTACCATCTGATCCTGTCTCCAGGCCGAGCTTACCATCTAACAAGGATGACGAGGACATAGCCACCTATATAACAAGATTCGAGCGAGTGGCCAAGATGCTGGTACTCCCTCGGGATACCTTTGCCGTTCGACTGGGCTGCCTCCTTACGGGAAAGGTCGCGGAGCTCTACACATTCCTTCCATCCTCCACCACTAAGGACTACGATCTACTGAAGTCTGCGCTCTTAACAGGTTTCAGTAAGACTCCAGATGGCTACAGAGTAGATTTCCGTTCAGCCAAGATTCAAGTAGGACAGAATTACCATCAATTCGCCACCCAGTTGTCCCGAATGTTCACCTCTTGGATTGAGTCCTCCTGTGTGCCTGAGACCTATGATGATCTGAGGCAATTTTTAATCTTGGATCAATTTCTATCTTCCTTGACACCTGATCTTCGCCTATTTATTAAAGAAAAAAGGCCTACCCTGCTAAAGGATGCGATACAACTTGCTGACGACTGGGCGTCCGCCCACAACGCGTATCCTAAGGCCTACACCAATGCGAGGAGATCTTCTCCTCGGGTTCCTACTTCACTGAGGATTCCACCTTCGGGACATCAAACTTCCTCATCTGTGACTTGTGACAACTGTGGAGAGGCGGGACACATACGACCACGCTGTCCACATAATCCCTGAGCATTCAAGGACAGAACACCTGCCGCCGGCCCCTATAAGGCTGGATTTTGTCTTCAGGATCGCACAGTTCCTAATTATTCTGTTTCGGGTACCATCAATGGTTCATGGTCTTCCACCATCATAAAGGACACCGGGTGCTCCGGGGTCGTAGTTTCTGAGGACGCCCTGCCAGACCTGGACCCAGCACTCTGGCCCAAAGTTAAAGTTGCTGACTATTTAGGACGCACTGATGAATTCCCTGTTGTAAGGTGCTACTTACGGTGCCCCTTTTTCACTGGCTGGACTGATGCCGTAAGGGCCCCGATTAAATTCGCTAGTGCATTGATTGGAAAATTCCCGGTGTATTAACTCCTAATAGTCCTCCTCAACTCAGTGATGACCATTCTCTCCCTAGAACTTATCTCGCTAAGGACGAAGCCACCACCGTTGTTTCACTGCCACAAGATCCATTACCTCCTCTTCACCTGGATGACTCTGCTTCTCTCGAAGACTCCATCCCAGCTATTGCCAAGGACTCTCCCTTTCTTGAGGGTCAGCCTCCACCACCAAGTGAATCTCCTTCAATTGAAGTGTGTGCTGTGGAGACCAGAGCTGGTCGAGCTAGACGGATCCACCCTCTAGTCCTGCCTAAACTTCACCCCTTGTCGGTGACCCCTGATGAATTTCGTCGACTACAGGAATCCTGTCCTTCACTGCAATGTGAGTACGAAGTATATCGAAGTATATGCAATGGTAGTACGAAGACTACCACTGGTGAAGTGGAGAAGGCACGGATACTGCCACCTACAAGTTTCTACATGAACACGGCCTCCTGTATCAGAAATGTATCTCATCCAATCGCCCACAAAAGGTAAATCATTTATCCTTGGTTGTCCCCAGTGAGTGCCGGCCCGTCATCCTACGAGTAGCTCACGAAGGTCCTTTGACTGGTCACTTCTCCCATCGCAAGACCCAGATGAAGATCTCTCAGGAATATTATTGGCCAGGAATGTGCGCGGACATTAGAGATTACTGTCGTTCATGCGACAAGTGTCAGCGCATGTCTGCTAATGGATGGGTACGTCCAGTACCCCTTCAGCCATTACCCGTTGTGACTGAGCCCTTCTCCCGAGTTGCCGTTGACCTGGTAGGTCCTTTGTCTCCATCATCCTCAGATAAACATCGTTACATCTTAACCCTCATAGATTTTTCCACGGGTTTTCCCGAGGCCATGCCACTGAAAGATATTGACACCATATCTGTATCAGAAGCTCTGTTAGCTATCTTCGCCAGAGTAGGGATCCCCAGGGAGATCCTCTCCGACCGTGGGACTCAGTTTACTTCCTAGCTGATGGCTGAGCTACACAAGCTTCTGGGAGTAAAACCCATCTTCACGACTCCTTACCATCCCAGCAGAAATGGGAGAGTTGAGCGGCTGCACGGTACTCTGAAGTCTGCCCTTCGGAAATTGTGCTTTGACAAGCCCAAGGAGTGGCATAGGTACCTAATTCCCACTCTGTTTGCTCTCAGGGAGATCCCTAACGACCGGACCGGGTTCTCTCCCTTTGAACTCCTCTACGGCAGGTCTGTGCGAGGTCCCCTCTCGGTGCTCCGTGACCTATGGGAAGACAGAAGGATCCAGGATGATGAAAGATCGTCCTTCCGATACGTACTGGATTTACGAGAGAAACTGACGGAATGCGCGCAGCTTGCGGCTAAGCACGCTGGTATGAGTATTGCCCGTTATAAAGCATACTTTGACTTACGATCCCAAGACCGTCAGTTCCAGCCAGGGGAGGAAGTGTTGTTACTGCTACCCAGTGACTCCAGCAAACTGTTAATTGCTTGGAGTGGCCCTCACAAAGTGTTGGAGAAGCGTGGTAAGGTGGACTACTTGATCGACATGCCAAGATGACCAAAACTTTACCACGCCAATATCCTCAAGAAATACACCGACGGCCCAAGTTAACCAGTTGCAAGTTCTCGACGAGACTTCATATTTATCGGAGCCCGAGGAAAAGAATAAGTTCTCCTGCGTAAGTGAGATTATTGAGGATGAGAGATTAAGTGAGGGGTATTGAGGATATACTTCAGCTTGCTGTAACATCGGATGGGCCAACTAGTTCTAAGGAACCTGTCATTAATCCTGCTCTCTCTTGGAATCAGTCTGCTCAGGTTGAGGACCTTTTTCTTGCGTATCCAGCTACTTTTTC
>JACEEZ010018456.1:300359-312859 GCA_016584305.1 Chionoecetes opilio | reverse complement strand
GACTGGCATAATCAACAAGTGAGCGTACCAAGGATTTGTATGCGCTCAGGATCACGGTGCCTGAAGCTCCCATTCCTTCCATGACATCGCCCTCAATATCCTATTCCTTGCCCTGCATTTGTCCTTCAGATGCTGGGATCTCAGCCTTGCAGCCGTTGTTACGGGCAACAATGACGCCAAGATAACGCTGCGTCGCTACCCACTCTACTTTTTGACCTTGGAGTCGTAGTGTGTCCAGGGGGGCGTTCCTTGTCTTGGCCATAGCTTTGGTCTTGGTCTGAGATATGGTGAAGCCAATTTCCTCACATTTGTCCGTTAGAAGGTTTAGTGATTCTTGCATGGTAGTGGTGGAGTCTCTGCCCGTCGTCTGCAGAACAACGTCATCAGCATAGCCGATGTGCTGTGTCCCCTCCGGGTAAGGGAGTCTGGCAAGCACGTTCATCAGGATATTAAACAGTGTAGGACTGATGACTCCTCCCTGTGGCGTTCCATTGTCTAGCCTCATGTAATCAGAGGCTTTCCCCTGGAATATAACACGGGCCTTTCTGTCCGAGAGGTATTGCTGCACCCATAGGAGAAGCTTGCCTTTCACTCCAATTTGTGAGCTCAGCGAGGATTGGCAGTGGTTGTGCCTGTCAAATGTTTTTTCTATATCAAGAAACACAGCTGTCTTGGCCTTGTCATTTGCATAGTAGTTGGCGAGGCAGTTGGCAGTGCTCCTGTGCTTGACAAAGCCATTCACACCTGTATCCAAGTGCCCGATCTTGTAGGTGAGCCGGCTAAGTAATATGCGTTCCAGCATCTTACATAAGGTTGAAGTGAGGCTGATGGGGCGAAACTGGTTGTCTGCACCTGATTTTGGGACAGGAATGATATTAGCGGTTGTCCATTCCTTAGGTAGCGTCCCCTGGGAGAAGGACATGTTAAAGAGCTGCAATAGAGGGTCACCCGCAACATTGCAGACGGCATTCAGCATGGAGTAGGTTATGCCGTCCTCACCAGGCGCTGTGTCACCACTCGTTTTCTGCGCCCTGAGCATCTCCTCCCTCGTGATGGGCTCATCAGTTTTTATCCGATAGTAGCGGGGCCGCAGTGACTGCAGCCAGCCTCGCCGGATCAAGGTTGGTCTTGGCTACTTTGATGTTAGGAGGCAGATTAGTATTCGCTGATCGCTCGTGGTAGTCCCTCATGAGCTCAGGACGCCTTCCTCGCCGGGTCAGGGTGAGCGGGAGGTTTCGTATGTTTGCCTCTAATGCGGTTGACGTGCCTCCACACCTGGGTCATGTTGGTGGCGTGAGTCAACCTTCCCGTAAACTGCAGCCATTTCTCCTCACGAATAAGGGCAATTTGGTCTCTCGCATACAAAGCCCAATCCTGAAGGTGGTGTCTGCTCTCGTCAGTCCTGGTGTGGTGGTGATTCTTTGTGAGCTGACGAGATACTTTGTTAAGGAACTTAATTTTGCTGTCATAGTACCAAAGATGTTTCTTATTAGGGTTAAACTTATTCTTCCCCTGGCGGGGTATGGAGGCATCAGCTGCATCATGAATGGCGCGAGTGAGGTCTTCAGCAAAGTCTTGCACAGAGACGGGAACAGGATACGAAGCATACCAGGTATTTAAATGTTCCGTGAATAACTTCCAATCAGCCTTCCTCGTTATCCATTTGTTCCTCGGAATTGCTGGTATGTCACCACACCTGGGCAAGTAAATTGTTGACACCTGTGCCCAGTGGTCACTCATAAGTTCATGAACGCCGCAAACACTGGTGAGATGGCCACTGTCATTGACTGTCAGGGTAAGGTCAAGTCTCCCTCCCGCTATGTGAGTGGGTTGTGATGCGCCGTGGAGCTTCAGCTCTTCAAATTCCTCCAGCATGTGGATGATGTGGCACCCACGAGGATTACTGCCGCCATCACTCCAGGGCTCTAAGAGTGGATGATGGCATTATAATCACCACTCAGCACGAGTAGCCGTCTTTGGTTATTCTCCAATGTAGGTAGTAAGTCGAGTTGTGATCTCTGCCTGCAGTACACATTACACACGTCCACCCTTTGTGGACCTGTCCATATGTAGCGTGACGCACAGCGAGTCCACTTGTTCCCCCAGGTGTGGAGGAGCAAGCGTCAGGGTGGCTGGGAGGTCCTTTCTGACAAGGGTGATAAGTCCTCGTGATCCTCCCTGATGGAGGGGGTTTAGCAAACACTTGATAGTTTCCAAATCTCATGTTAGTCGTTTCAAAATACCAACGTCTCCTGGAGGAGGACGACCGCCGTGTCATTGGCTTGGATGAACTGCAGTAAGGTGGCTGCCTTGCTGACCAGCCCGTATATATTCCATTGCAGAATCGTCAGTGGTTTGGCTGTGGTTAACCTTGATGACGTACCTGTCTGTGCATTAAATTGGCTTGGAGGATGAGTGGTGCCGAGCGCGGGCCTAGAAAGACGCAGGCCGTTAGCTACCATAGGTATTCGTGTGTTTACTTCGTGGCCAGCAGGCCTTCCCGGGGCAGGCAGGGTGGACGGGGGGGTGGGGGAGCAACTACTTCCATCGAGAGAGAGGCACTGTCGTCCCACCCGGCTGGGTAGCGGTTGTTCGCCCCCTTGGGACCTGAGATGAAGGGACCTGAGGCAGAGGTGTGAGGGTGATAGTAGGGGGGGAGGGGTCAGACCGCCGGTGTGTTGACTTAGCGCGCCGCTGTATCCCGGCATCTGAGCTGGAATCTTCCCCTCCTGCCTCTTGTGTGTTTCTGTGTTCATCAGGGCACCACAGGGCTCCGTATGTCGCGGCGGCCTTGTCCCTAGGGCGCTGTGTAGCATCAGTGACATCTCCGTCATTATAGTCTTCATGGTCGCTATCTCTCCCTTCAGGCTCGAAGCTCCCCCTTCACTCCCATAAGCTCTGCCGTCATACCCGTCATACCTCCTTTCACTTCCGTCAGCTCTCCTTGGAGGGATGTAATCTGGTCCCGCATGCCTCCGCTCTCTGTTTGGAGGAGAGCTTGCGTCGTCTGTAGCATTTGCACATCGTTCTTCAGTGTCATAACAGTCTCTCGAGACTGCTGACGCTTAAGGCGTCGTGGTTTATGCCCTGAGGGAGTGGGGGGGGGGAACAGTCTCTCCGTGGGCAGATGGAGGGTAGGAGGGGGGGGAGGGTTGTCTTGGGACATTTAATGGGTTCGCGATAAGAGCACAGTCGTGAGCGACCTGCTGGTGCGGGTTGGGGTAGTGTGGGGGGGGAGGGGTTCGGTGGTGGGATCGGTGGAGGTAGGGAGTTCAATCCCGACGAGGGTAATGGGGGCGGGGCACGTTGTGGGTTGGCTGGGAGCAGTGAAAAACTGATTGATAGCCAGCTCTGAGGGCGTTCGGGGTGTAAACCAAGCGTGTTTTCACCCCCATGAGGGGAGGAAAGGCTGCCGTGTCGAGGCTGGTGGGGGGGCAGCTGAGGCAGGCAGCATGGTCGGTGTGGTGTTCTGGTGTCTGGGGGCATCGGGTCTCATTGGGCATTTCACACTCCAAGCATTGTGCTCCTGGTGGCAGTTGGGACATCTGGGGGTGATGGTTTCCCCGTTGATAATGCGATCCTTGCACTGTTTGGTGTCGTGGTTTTCGGAGCAGAATCCGCATCTCATTCGATTGTTGCACTGCCATTCCCTGTGCCCCCATTTCTGACATTTTCCACAAAATGCTGGCTTCCCTACGAACCTCTCCATTTTGCAGGGCCTCATCCCAGGCAGGGTGATCATCGGTGGTGGCTCGCCTTCCCACATTGCCGTAACTTGGCTCCTGGGCATCATCGCGTTGGAACGGGAAAACCCCAAAGATGATCGGCTCTTCTTGCCCAGAGTATGCCCGGGTGGGCCTCGAGATGTCGAAGGGGCATGAAGGAAGGGTAGTTCCTTATGGTCACCTTGACCTGCTTGTTGGCCTCCGTGGCCTCGGTGAGTTTCATCATGCTGCCCTGAAAGTTGTGACCCACTTTCGTCAGAAACTTGACCGTGTCTCTGTCCCTCGTGACTGCCATAATGGAAGTAGCAGTCATCTTGGGTTGCACGGACAGGTTGCGATATTTGCTGGCAACTTCTGCTAGCCATATTGACCTGTCCTTAGGTGCCACTCCTACCGGAAATATGAGGCGAAAGATTGGGGCAGGTAGATGAACGGCCCCGGCGGCTGGCTGACTCAGATTTGAGCGGCCCCAGAAGCGGCTGCACTGGCTGCTGACTGGCTAGATCGTGGATCAGCTCCGGGAACAGCACTGTCACCAGGAGCGGCACTGTTACTTTTACATGTTTCGTCTGTTTTTTTTCTTATTGTTGTTAACGACTTCAAAGCCAACGTTTTTCCCCCGTCCCCATATCGTTTTTTTTCCCCCCATACGGCCGTTTTCCTGGCCTGCATAGTTCACTATCTCCACCAGAAGCAGTAGCGCCTGTGTTGGTATTTGTCTTCAGCACTAATAGTTTTACAGCCCCGAGCGAGTTAGAGAGGGGCATAACTCAACACCACCCCAAAGTGGAGAATAGCAACAACAATAAGATCAGCGCCTCGACAACGCGGCCGGGACAGGTAGGCGTCCGCCACCCGTTAGGTCACAAGGTCAAACAGAGCTTTTGGGGGTCACGTTTTGGGTCGTACCCAGGTCTCGAGAGGAGAGAGAGAGAGAGAGAGAGAGAGAGAAGAGAGAGAGAGAGAGAGGAGAGAGAGAGAGGAGAGAGGAGAGGAGGAGAGGGGGAGAGAGAGAGAGAGAGAGAGAGGAGAGAGAGACGAGAGAGAGAGAGAGAGAGAGAGAGGAGGAGGAGAGAAGAGGAGAGAAGAGAGAGAGAGAGAGAGAGAGAGAGGTTGAGAGATCTGTTCATCTTCCCCATTAATCCTCCAATCACCAACATTTCAATACCTTTTTAATCACAAACACACCTTTAACACAACCTCGTAAGGGCCCTGTCAGACTTGGGGTTTGCGACAGGTTTCGCTAGGATACGTCAACGTGCGGCGGGAAATTTGCAGGTTGTCGATGTAGTTCGCTAAACAGCACGTAGATTAACGCGGTATATCTTAGGATGTCGAGGTATGTCTCTGGTAGACGGAAGGATGTAAACTGTTGTTCGCTAGTTCCCCGACACATCGTAAAGTCTTTTGGTGTATCACATGTAAACGTCGATAGTCGCAAGTCGATTTGCAACACATCGTGCGTCAAATCCTTACTTGTCGGAGCAAGTCGAAGGTTTCGATCCCTTGTATCTACCTGCAACATGTCGCAGCTTGTCTTATGACCACTTTCGACCACTTGCGTCGTGTCTTGCGTCCTTACGTTCGACATGTCTACGGTCGCTTGCGCCAGGGTGCGACTTGTTACAAGTGGTGTAAACTCTACGCTCGACCGGATTAGACTGGCTGCAATTGGTTGCAGGTGAACACAACTGCCCCACCTGTGCTCAGGGTATACATATTCGTCGGAGTTGTACAAGGCATTCAGTCCGTTTTCTGTTTCCAGACAAGGCATATTGATCTTTTGATTTCTCAAAAGGGATCAAGCCAAAGAAAGCTTTAAAGAAGTCATCTCAGCTCAACCAAGTATCTCATGTCAAACTGCGCCATGGTGGTATGCTTTCTTCTGAACCTGGATGCAAACTGGTGATCCGATTAAATTTTGTTGATACAATGTGCAATCCGTGACTTGACGCAAGACAATCTCTCCACTTGTCAGCTTTGCCCGCAAGTAGTAAAATAAAGCATTGTGCGACTAATCGCTGGTATATTCTATGAGTTGCATCCCGTCGGTACCTGCCTTAATCAATCGTGCGTCACATCTCAACCTGCCGTGCATTCCCTCACCCTCAAATGGCAAATTGTGGCAACCTGTTACAAGACCTACCAGCGACAAGTCGTACGACACATCGCATGTCCGATCATCGATCTACATGCTACCATCTGCGAGCACCCCCGACACTCCCAAACCATCTGCGACTCCTGTGTAATGTGACCACCACCCATATATTAGATGCAGCTCTCATGCGACTCCTAGGATCGCAGGGTGTCGCGGGTCGCTGCCTGTCGCTGCCTGTCTCCGCCTGTAGTCTTACTGTCACTGGGCATAAGTCTCACAAAATTGCTGGTAGGTACAAATAGGGTTGCCATACGTCCGGATTTTCCCGGACATGTCCGGAAATTAGGTGTCAAAATCAGCGTCCGGGGGGAATTTTGAAAATATTCGAAATGTCCGGAATTTCAGCAGCCATAACCAATAAAAAAAAAAAATACATAATATTAAAATTATTGACGAGAGAGAGAGAGAGAGAGAGAGAGAGAGAGAGAGAGTTCTGTGGGTGCCAGGTTTCGTGACGAGAGCATCAATTACGTGTCCTGATCCTGGATTCAGGTCGCAACTCTTCCGACGTGTACAAGTTTTGTATTAAGTCGTTCCTCCCCGCCGACGCCTCACGTCGCGCTAGTCTTCTTGAAGCAGCTGTTGCGGTGTTTGAAATTGTATACCTGTTTGAGGCCTTGTTGGCCACCGCTGCTACTTGCTCCAGACAAGATTCCGAATCGTAAATGTAAATAACTGCAAAGATAGTATAAATGTATAATGCAGCAGTATTTTTTTTTTTTTTTTTTTTTTTTTTTTACATATGTGCCTATAGCGCCTGTAGGCAGTGGTGACCCAGGGCTCGGATGGTAGGCTCTGGAGGTTCACTTGAGGGCTGTGATGGTTGTTTCTCGCCCGTGCTGGCGCAGGCAGGATTCTTATAGTGACGCCTGTGATTAGAGGCTCATGCCGCTCCCCTGTGTCTTCCGATGCACTCGCAATCGAAGGTAGAGTTGATGGGCAGGGCATGTTGGTGTTCTTAGGCCATTTGACGGTACAGAAAGGTTTTGGTTTTCTTCGGGGATCGAATTCGGGTCACCGAGAACGCCAGTCGGAGACGGTAACCACTCCGCTACCGCCTCCCCAGTATGATTATATAATACTCGTTTATATATATCGTATACTCTTTAAGGTTACATAACGTCAAAGGCCCAAAGAGTGTGTTGGGCGGGGGTCATGGGTGTCAGTGGAGGCATCCGGAATTTTGGCTGTTCAGATATGGCAACCCTAAGCTATATTACTATTAATACAATTTCTTTGAGATAATGTATGTCCAGAGGCGGGGATGTATGTATGTGGGGATGCGGTGGCAGGAGAGGCGGTGACAGAGTAGTTAACGCCTGCAAGTGGCGTGCTCGTTGTGTAATGCCAGGTAAAGGCACATTCATAATTATTATTGTTCCTAAGCATAAATTCTTATAAAATTTCTCATACTTATCGCATGCTATCCCTATTCCCTCTCCCCCTTTCCCTTTTCCTCACCCCCCCCCCTTCTTCGCCCTTTGTCTAGGATACCAGCGAGATACATTTTTTTTTCTTCTCCCTTTCCCACGCTCAGTCCACAGTAGGACAAGCAACTTTGGTCTCCTTTCCGCACCTCATGGCGTTCTCACTAAAGAGAAATGTTGGAACCACTAGAACTAACCGATTACCTTATTTCGTTCCTCTAAGGTACAACTTGAAAAACACGAACTTCTATGATAAATTTTACCCAAAGGTTGAATATAATTAATTTTCATAAGATGTAAGTCAATTTGTCTCAGTACAGGTTAATATATCATAGGGTATAATAGGTTACATTTCTACAGCGAGAAACTATCTGACAAATTCCTGAAACCTTAGAAGGTCCTGAAAGATGTCTTATAGATTACCGAATGATAAATTATAAAGCCTAAATTCACCCCTATACCTGTGTGTATCATCACATGAGAATAGCGAATCTTATTGGTAAAAGTAGGTTTCATTAAAGTGGTGGGTGAGTTTTTTTTTTTAACACCTGCGCCTACCCACGTGAATTATCAACAGTGAAGTACCCACCCCTTTAATTAATTAATTAATAGACTCGCGACAAAGGGAGCCTGAGAGAGCGCCCTTTTCTCCCATCTGAAACATAGGTAAGACAACTCAATACTTCATTCTTTCCGTTAGGATATAATATTTCACATATGTAAAGATCTAAATGACTAAATTTTACGATTACTGAGAGAGCGCTCTTTTCTCCCATCTGAAACACAGGAGACGATGGAGCTAAGACGAGTTGTCGTCATTCTGGCCGTAAGAACTACCCTTCCTCAGTAAAATCCCCACCCCCCCTTTTTCCCTTAGAATGATATCTGTTTCGTAATAGTATTAGCGTACTGGTTATATATCATATGTATGTGTTAATCTAAAATCTATACTAAGACAGGATGTCCGAGTGTCTGTGTGTCTGTACTGGCGCCTAGCGGATGCTGAGTGCTGACACCTTTTGATGAGGTTATGTTGACGAAGTATCACGCCATGGCCCATAGGAATGACGTGGACAGTCAACCCGGTGTCTTGATGCAACACGTAGACACACCTCGCCCCTGGCTCCGGACTGCACACACAAGTTGTGTGTGTGTCATCTCAGCGCTCTGCCCAAGGATGATGACGCTTACGAGAGTGCAACAGGCCTGAGAGACATGTCCACCGGAACCTGCCAGTTCCGGAAGCGTTCCTTATATGCAGCAACTGGCCGGAGGAGAGGGACAGAACACAGAGAACGAGAGGAGACGCGTTAGCCTGGCGCTCCTACTCACGCACACCTTCCTGGGTGTCTGTGTGTACCCCACACCTGGGGGTGTGGAGTACCTTGTCACGTCATTAACTGTTCCCGGCTCTGTCTATTAGACACTAGTTTCATTGGCCGTTACTTAACGAACTGCGTGACATTATTAAGTAGAAACCTTCACAAGTGTACATATATAGATAATATATATCTTTTGTAGTATATTGTCTTACTCGAATCTTTTGGCACTAAGAATACTTATAAATTACGTAAGAACCGCTCGACCACGTTTAGCCTATACATACCACTTTATTTGACTTGTACCTCTGGGCAACGAAGCAAGTTACCAGCCCGTCAAGAGGGCGTCATCCGGCAATCACCCCTTTACAGGTTAGTCAACCAGTATCAACATGGAGTGAACCCGTTATCCGTAAAATAACCATACCAAAAAGGGTAACAATAGGGTAGGAAATGTTGATAGGATGAAAGTAATGGTAAAGAAAATCTGGCCCGTCTCAAGAACCCTCAGATGAGTGCCGACGGGGAAATGTCTCGATCGGAAGTTTTCTTGTCCATTGGTCATCTCTCGGGCCACGAGTAGAGATTGCGTTACATGTTTGTTTATAATGAATATTTGGTGGAAAGGAACCTTCACGCACGATAAAGGAAAGACCGGTGAATATGTGGAGTGTTAATATTTTTTCTTTGTCTGTTTAATAAATTTATTTTTCTGATAGCCACAATAATTCGATGCATCCTCATTGATAAGTTATTTAATTCTCTTTGGATTATTTATTATTTAATAACCTTGAAAAGTTATTATCCTCCATAATCAATAAGCTATTAGTAAAAAATAAAAAATAAAATAAATACATGATAACATAACCTCTTTCAGAACACCTAGCCCAATATTTTAGAACTCTACGCCTAAAAGATCCTAATGCTAACCTACATATCTTGGTAAGAACCCTAACACGTCACGTTACCTCATTATAATTTTTCTATTAAGCAAAGATCCTCAGCCAAAATAAATCGAATGACCATTCATCTCGGCCAAGGTTTCAAAGCTACTGTAAGTTTTTTTAAGGTAAGTCAGTTCGAAGTGGAGATAATATTTTGTTTCCTTCTCATGATGGTGGTTTCCCCTAGACCATAAACAAGGGGTGGTGGCAGCATTAACTTAAGAAAGCACTATAAACACATCAAAATAAATAAACCCCAGGCACTAGCAACTCAGGTGTGCCGAGTCCGTTCCTCGAGAAGTGCCAAAATCTTTTTCCAATCATCGAGTGGCCGAAGATTATCTATATGCTGCCCATTAACTCTGCCTTCGACGGCAAGTGCATCGAATGACACAGAGGGGCAAAATGAGCCTCAAATCACAGGCTCCACTATAAAAATCCTGCCTGCGCCACGACGGGGGAGGGTCAACCATCACAACTTTCGAGTGAGTTTCAAGGGCCTACCATCTGAGCCTTGGAGGCATAGAGCTATTAAGGGTGGAGAGGCCCATAGCCCCCCGATTTGAAGTCAGACACAACGTCTGACTTGAAACGTCACAGCGGCCATATTGGTGTAGGTTGCATATCAGTTGTCAGTTAACATAAATTGCCGTAGAGTTTGATATTTCGGGAGGTTATAAGCCTACCGTTTCCTGTGATAGGTAGTAGTTCCTGTGGTGATGAAGCAGTAAGGTAAATAGTAAGTGTGTACCACACTTACTATTTATCTTATTGTTTCATGCTATTTACATGGGAGACAACAATAATAATTATGATAATTTTAATAATGACAACACGGCACAGTCGGCACACCCACCCGGCCTACACATACTATATGGCGGCCAAAGGCTTCAGTGGTACTTCTAAAACTGGCTTCACTTCTCAGTACACAGCGAGCGGCTGCAAACCTCTCCACCTTTTATACCTCCATGCTTGGAGGTCATACTGCCTACAGGTGATATTCGCATAATGAAATGAAAAATAAAAATTTAACTGATTCCCTCTACAATCCCTTACTACGTTGTAATTAACACGTTACTATTTTATGTATTGATCAAGTTATCATAAACAAGAAAGGCATTTAGTTTACAGTAGTGTATGATAACTTTGAATTAAGTCACATATGCTATATACATTTTAATAAAGCTTTTCAGACAAACTTTAGCGTAATATTTTAGCCTACTATCATCCAATTACCAATTAATGATAATATAAAAGGAAGCATAAAAATAGTAATGAAATACGTCAAATCAGGTCAGGATATGTCGGGTCAAGTCAAGTTAGGTAAAACTAGGTCAGGTCATGTTAGGTTAGGTCAGGTCAGGCTATAGTAGGTCAGATTAGGTTATTATGTTACCTTTCCATCCAATACTTTGCTTTTATGTGACTTTCTTTCCTACAAACATATTAAACACCTGATGAAAAGAGGAACACGAACACTTTATCACCTTATAATCACATGTACATACCTGAATCCCCAAGCCATGCCAGCGAAGGCGGGGTAGGAGGAAGCGCTGACGTGTACAGGTGTATAGCCCGACGCAGAAGTATACCTAGATCGCACCAGTATGAGAGATCTGACTTTATCCTCGATAACGGAGTGGCGGCCTTTTAGGAGGCGTTGCATACCCTCCTGCACCAAGTGGAACTGTCGGAGCCAGGTTAAAATTAGGGTTGAAGGGGATTTGAAGGGGTTTTAAGGGGATTGTATTGATTGATTGATTTATGTGTGGTTTTAGGAGAAGGAAAAAAACCCGGTAAAATTTGAGGGAGGATGGTTAGTGGTAAGGCTTCAAAGCGGTGATTGTGTTGACTTGATGGGGATGTGGAGGTTGAAAGCAAGTGGTAGTTGGATTGATGGAAGATGTGGTAGATAAACTGGACTAATATTTGATTTATGTAAAAGATAAAGATGGAAGCATACGCTATGCTGCACGTGACCTCGGTGCTCATCTCCGTCGCATTAGCCCTTGCGCCTACGGTGGGTGAGAACCCGTTACCCCGGGATACAGAGATGGTGTGACATCCGGGTTACAACAGTTACCTTCCCCAGGTTTCCCCAGGTAACCATTTATCAACCCCGAAAGGGAGGATGAACAGCTAGCTGGTTGGGTTGGTCGCTGACTTGCCCTGGCCCGGATTTAAACCAGGGCCCGCAGATTCGTATATAGCTATATGCGCTAGCCACTACATCACGGAGGCGACATGATTTGATTTATGAATTAAGTGGAAATGAGAGAGAGAGAGAGAGAGAGAGAGAGAGAGAGAGAGAGAGAGAGAGAGAGAGAGAGAGAGAGAGAGAGAGAGAGAGAGAGAGAGAGAGAGAGAGAGAGAGAGAGAGAGAGAGAGAGAGAGAGAGAGAGGAGAGAGGAGAGAGAGAGAGAGAGAGAGAGAGAGAGAGAGAGAGAGAGAGAGAGAGAGAGAGAGGAGAGAGAGACGAGAGAGAGAGAGAGAGAGAGGAGAGAGAGAGAGAGAGAGGAGAGAGAGAGAGAGAGAGAGAGAGAGAGAGAGAGAGATGACAGTGGGCGTGCTGCTGATGAGATCAATCAGCAGCTGAGTATTATATAGGAGTGGGGTACACGTTGGCAGGTGACCTTTGCTCCGGAGAAGACACAGGCAATGGTGGTTTCTCGGTCCCCTGCTGCCGGGCCAGCAGTGGAAGGGAGGCTGCGGTTTGGTGGCGTTCGTCTCCCATTTCAGGAAGCCGTCAAGTTCTGGGAGTAGAGGTGGACGAGAGTTAAGGTTTGACGGCCACATCAAACACATTGCTAAAAAGCCTCTCACAGGGTCTCTGCCCTGCGAAGGGTAGCCAGCTTCCTTGACAGGGGAGGGAAGTGTGCAGCCTCGCACACTAGGAGGCTGACAGTGAGCATAGCGTCGAGCCCCCG
>JACEEZ010018456.1:290000-296506 GCA_016584305.1 Chionoecetes opilio | reverse complement strand
CTGCCCGGCCCCTGCCTCGCTCCTCTACTCATTCAGGAGGCTGCCCGGCCCCTGCCTCGCTCCTCTACCCATCCAGAGGCTGCCCGGCACATGCCTCGCTCCTCTACTCATCCAGGAGGCTGCCCGGCCCCTGCCTCGCTCCTCTACTCATCCAGGAGGCTGCCCGGCCCCGGCCTCGCTCCTCTACTCATCCAGGAGGCTGCCCGGCCCCTGCCTCGCTCCTCTACTCATCCAGGAGGCTGCCCGGCCCCTGCCTTGCTCCTCTACCCATCCAGGAGGCTGCCCGGCCCCTGCCTCGCTCCTCTACTCATCCAGGAGGCTGCCCGGCCCCGGCCTCGCTCCTCTACCCATCCAGGAGGCTGCCCGGCACCTGCCTCGCTCCTCTACTCATCCAGGAGGCTGCCCGGCCCCGGCCTCGCTCTTCTACTCATCCAGGAGGGTGCCCGATCCGGCCTCGCTCCCCTACTCATCCAGGAGGCTGCCCGACACCTGCCTCGCTCCTCTACTCGTCCAGGAGGCTGCCCGGCCCCTGCCTTGCTCCTCTACTCTTCCAGGAGGCTACCCGGCACATGCCTCGCTCCTATACTCATCCAGGAGGCTGCCCGTTTGCGGCCTCGCTCTTCTACTCATCCAGGAGGCTGCCCGGCCCCGGCCTCGTCAGGTGGTGTGAGGGCACGGGCGTGATGAACCGTAGCGGGCTGGAGCGTGGGTCTGTGGCGGGCTGGAGCGTGTAGTGGGGCCGTGGCGGGGTGGAGCGTGGGTCTGTGGCGTGCTGGAGCGTGGGTCTGTGGCGGACTGGAACGTGTAGTGGGGCTGTGGCGGGCTGGAGTGTGAGTCTGTGGTGGGCTGGAGCGTGGGTCTATGGATGGCTGGAGCGTGAGTCTCTGGCGGGCTGGAGCGTGTAGTGGGGCTGTGGCGGGCTGGAGTGTGGGTCTGTGGTGGGTTGGAGCGTGGCTCTAAGGCAGGCTGCAGCGTGGGTCTGTGGCAGGCTGGAGCGTAGTTCTGTGGCGAGCTGGAGCGTGGTTCTGGGGCGGGCAGGAGCGTGGGTCTGTGGTGGGCTGGAGCGTGGGTCTGTGGCGGGCTGGAGTATGGGTCTGTGGCGGGCAGGAGCGTGGTTCTGTGGCGGGCAGGAGCGTGGGTCTGTTGCGGGCTGCAGCGTGATTCTGTGGCTGCTGGAGTGTGGTTCTGTGGCGGGTTGGAGCATGGGGCTGTGGTGGGCTGGAGCGTGGTTCTGTGGCGGGCAGGAGCGTGGTTCTGTGGCGGCTGGAGCGTGGTTCTGTGGCGGGCTGGAGCGTAGTTCTGTGGCGGGCAGGAGCGTGGGTCTGTGGCGGGCAGGAGCGTGGGTCTGTGGCGGACTGGAGCGTGGTTCTGTGGCAGGCTGGAGCGTGGGGCTGTGGCGGGCTGGAGCTTGGATCTGTGGCGGGCTGGAGCTTGGATCTATGGCGGGCTGGAGCGTGTTTCTGTGGCGGGCTGGAGCGTGGTTCTGTGGCGGGCTGGAGGGTGGTTCTGTGGCGGGCAGGAGCGTGGGTCTGTGGCGGGCTGGAGCGTGGGGCTGTAGCGGGCTAGAGCGTGGGGCTGTGGCGGGCTGGAGCGTGGGTCTGTGGTGGGCTGGAGCGTGGGTCTATGGCGGGCTGCACCGTGGGTCTGTGGCGGGCTGCACCGTGGGTCTGTGGCGGGCTGGAGCGTGGGTCTGTGACGGGTTGAAGCGTGGGGCTGTGGCGCGGTTCATAACCGAAAAGTCTTGGGTTCGAACCCCTGGCGGAGCGGAGAGAGATGGGTGGTCTCCTTAAAACCCGAGCCCCTGTCCACCCAGCAGTGAATGGGTACCGGGTGTTAGACAGGGGTTTATGACCCGCCTTCCGGGGTGGTGGCTTCGGCCAACACTAAGCACTAAGGATGAATGATAAAATGTTGATAGGGAGACGGGGCCACACGAGTGTAGCTCAGGCCCTGTAAAAATACAACTCGATGAATACAACTCGATGAACACACACACACACACACACACACACACACACACACACACACACACACACACACACACACACACACACACACACACACACACACACACACACACACACACACACACACACACACACACACACACACACACACACACACACACACACACACACACACACACACACACACACACACACACACACACACACACACACACACACACACACACACACACACACACACACACACACACACACACACACACACACACACACACACACACACACATCAAAACAATTCATAGTTACATTGAACTTTTTTTCATTTTCATCTGATCATTGATTTTTTTTTCGAAACTACCCCTCTTCCTCTCCCTCTGCCCCCCCCGCCCACTCAAAAATTTATAAACAGCAGCTAATACGAGGCGCCTGTCATTTTGTCATCATCTTACACTGTATTGACCTCTTTAAGTTGACTCAAGGAATGTTACTTGATGCTCGTCTTCAAGGTCAAGGCGGGATGAAGGGTGGAGGCGCGGGCTCCTTGCTGCGTC
This sequence comes from Chionoecetes opilio, assembly GCA_016584305.1. Classification (NCBI taxonomy): domain Eukaryota; kingdom Metazoa; phylum Arthropoda; class Malacostraca; order Decapoda; family Majidae; genus Chionoecetes; species Chionoecetes opilio. Next base: position 293,988 of record JACEEZ010018456.1, on the reverse strand, counting down.
AACTCAGGCAAATTTACAATAATTTGCTACTGAAGTGTCACCAGATGTTTCCAGCCGTGTCCGTGTGAACCTAATTGACGCACGCTTGAGGTATTGCGTGGCGGCAGGGAGGCGCAGGAGGACTCAATGAGCTGCAGCAGTGTCTTGCCCTTACTCGTACTTAGTGTTTTGTATTGTGTAGTGCTGGTAGTTATTGAGAAGAGGGAATGTCTATATGAAAAGAATTAAGGATGATTGGTAATAGTAATATGTCGTCCAACGTCCAGTACGTGAAATCATTTAGAGGGTTTTTTTTTTAATTTTGAAAAAAAAAAAAGGGGAAACACAGGCGAGTTGTATTTTGCAAAAAAATGTTTTGAATGTTCCGCAATAATTTGAAAAAAATCTTTAAATATAACTTTTTCACGTTGTTCTTTGTTCATTGAAAGTGCGAGATATTTGTAAGTATTTAAGGAAAAAGTTTCTTGGAATATTTTTTGAAGATGAATGATACTCCCAAATGGAAAACCCAGGACGCGTTTTTTTTTTTTAAGGGCAACATTTAACCCTATCCGAAAGCAAAGTTACCCCTAAAAAAAATACTCAACATGACTTTTTATCAAATTATAACGTAATAAATAGAATAAAAGACGTAATTTTTAAGTTTGGGCTCCGGAATAATGAATGAAACAACCCCCATAAGTATCAAATGTGTATTTTTAAAGCCATGCAGCAGGAAACAAACCTTGCAGTCCCCCCCCCACCCGGCGCCCCCCCTTTTTCCTCCCAGCCTCCTCACCCCCCACCCCCCCCGCTTCCCTCACTCCTTCCCCGCCTCCCCCCCGTACCAGCCTTTTCCCCCGCCCCCCCCCTCCTTGCTTCCTCATCCTTCCCGCCTCCCTCCCACCATTCCTCTCTCCCTCCCCAGCCCCCCTCCCTCCTTCCCTCCCTCCCAGCCCACTCCCTCTTTCCCCACTCCTCCCAGCCTCACTCCCTCCCCTTTTCCTCTCCCGCCTCCCCCCTCCTCCCCCTCCCTTTCCCTTTCCCCCGCCCCCCCTCCCCCCCCCCAAATCCTCTCCCAGCCCCCCTCGGGAAATTTTAAATTATGTAACGTGATTTGTACATTCGGGGCCCCTTTTACAAAAATGCGACAATTTGGGCGGGCATAATTCATCGACAAACTTACCCCACACCTCGGCTTTATGGTTTATTATATAAAAGATTGATTTTGTTTTAACAATTAAATACAGGTGGTTTTTTTTTTTAATTTTTTTTTTTGTATTATTATTATTATTTTTATTATTTTTTATTATATTTTATTATCTTTGCCATTTTTTTTATTTTTATTTTATGTTATTTTTATATTATTTTTGGGTGTTTTCGTCGTCGTTCGTCATAATTGTTTTTGCCATTTTGGTTTTTCAGTTTTTTCCATCATCATATCATTATTTTAATGATTTAATTTTCCTAGCAAAGTGAAGGATAAAAACTAACTAACCTATCCCGGTCAAACCCAATATTTTGTGCTCACTAAGGGTGTGACACGGCGGTATAGAGCAGTGTGTGCACCATTATTTTGCGGTTCCGGTACACCATTAGTTGGTCTTCCAGCGGCACCATTAGTTGTGTTTTCCAGCGTCACCTTTATTTGTGGCTTCCAGGTACACCATTAGTTGGTTTTCCCCAGGTGAACCCTTTAGTTGTGTCTTCCAGCGTCCCACCATTAGTTGTGTCTTCCAGGGCACCATTAGTTGTGTCTTCCAGCGTGCCCTTTAGTTGGGGTTTTCCAGCGGCCCATATTTGTGGCTTCCGGAACCCCTTTATTTGTTTTTTTTCCAGCGTGCACCTTTAGTTGTGGTTTTCCAGGGCCCAAATTAGTTTTTTTTTCCAGCGTGCACCATTAGTTGTGTTTCCAGCGTGCACCATTATTTTGTGTTTCCAGCTTTCACCTTATTTGTGTTTCCAGCGGCACCATTAGTTTGGTTCCAGCTGCACCATTGTTGGGACTTCAGCGTACACCTTTATTTGGGTTTCCAGCGGCCCCATTAGTTGGTCTTCCAGGTGCCCCATTATTTGGGGGTTTTTCCAGCGTGCCCTTTTAGTTTGTTTCCAGGTGCACCATTAGTTGTTTTTTTCCACGTGCACCATTAGTTGTGTTTCCAGGTCACCATTAGTTGTTCTTCCAGGTGCCCCCATTAGTTGGTTTCCAGCGTGCACCATTAGTTGTGTTTTCCAGCGGCACCTTTAGTTGGTCTCCAGCGTGCAATTATTTTTTGTTTTTCCAGCGTCCCACCATTAGTTGTGTCTCCAGCGTGCACCATTAGTTGTGTCTTCCAGCGGCACCATTAGTTGGTTTTCCAGCGGCACCTTTATTTGTTTCGCGGGCCCCACCATTAGTTGTTGCTTCCAGCGTGCACCATTTGTTGAGTCTTCCGCGTGCACCATTGTTGGTTTTCCCAGCGGCACCTTTAGTTGTGTCTTCCAGGTGCATCATTATTGTGTCTTCCAGCGACACCATTAGTTGTGGCCCAACGTGCACCTTTTGTTGTGTCTTAAGCGTCACCATATTTGTGTTTCCCAGCGGGGCCCCATTTTGTTTGCTTCCAACAGCCCCCCTTAGTTTGGCTTCCAGCGTGCTCCTTAGTTTGGCTTCCAGCGGCACCTTTAGTTGGGGGCTTCCAACGTGATCCTTTTGGGTTGTGGCTTCCAGCGTCACCTTTAGTTGTGGCTTCCAACGGCCCCATTAGTTGTGGTTTCCCGTAAACCATTAGATGTGGCTTCCAGGTGCTCCAATTTGGTCTTTCAGCGTGCACCATTAGTTGTGGCTTCCAGCTTTTGCACCATTATTGTGGCTTCCAGCGTGCTCCATTAGTTTTGCTTCCAAGGGACCATTAGTTGTGGCTTCCAGCTGCTCCATTATTTGTGTCTTCCAGCGGGCACCATTAGTTGGGCTTCCAGCGGCCCCATTAGTTGTGGTTCCAGCGTGTCCATTAGGTGTGGTTTCCAGCTTTGCCCCATTATTTTGTGGTTTCGCGTCACCTTTAGTTGTGGTTTCCAGCGTGCACCATTAGTTGTGGTTCCAGCGTGTCCATTATTTGGGGCTTCCAGCGTGTCCTTAGTTGGGCTTCCAGCGTGCTCCATTGTTGGGTTTCCAGCGTGCTCCAAGTTGTGGTTTCCAGCGTGCACCTTTAGATGGGGCCCCCAGCTGACCATTAGTTGTGGTTCCAGCTCACCATTAGTTGTGGCTTCCAGGGACTTAGTTGTGGTTCCAGCGTGCCCCCATTATTTGTGGCTCCAGCGGACCATTAGTTGGCTTCAAGCCCGGGTGCACATCTTTTGTGGTTCCAGAATCGTAGTAGCTTTACAGGTGGCGGGGAAGTGAGAAGAGCAAAAAAAAGGCCTTGTGACGGGTAAGGTGCGTGAAAAAACCCCGGCCACCAGGACCTGTTAAGGAGAATTGGGGAGGGAATAAATTTTGGAGGCATGAATGGGAAAGAACGAATTGGAAAGTACGTGGCTCTTCAGAAAAAATGAGAGACTGAGTGGGCAGGTTTTTAGGGTACACGAAGGGAGGAGAGAGGAGGAGGGGGAAGGAGAGAATTTGGGGGAAAAAGGGGGAAAAGGAGGGAAAAGTTTTTGGTTGGAGTAATAATAGAGGAGTTATTTTCGCTTTTTTTGTTAGGAAAAAAAAGGTTGACAAAAAAAAAAGGCTTTGCTGTAGGTGAGGTAAAAATGTATACGGTGGATATCTCTGTCCTTTTCGTTTGGCAGAGACAGCATTTAAACACAGTATTCTGCAAACCCATAACAAGGGGGGCCTGCCTTAGGGGGAAAGCGGGGTGCCCCCCAAACGTGACCTGTATTCCCCCATCAGCGCGAGTCAGACGAGCCCTCGCTCATGCTTATTGGAAAAAAACGACCCCCAAGAACTTTAGGCTTACCCAATTTTGTACTTATTAACAACGGCTACTAAAATCTGATGTGGCCCATGTCACTAAGAGAATTATAA
>JACEEZ010018456.1:280000-285000 GCA_016584305.1 Chionoecetes opilio | reverse complement strand
CGTATAGAAATGGATTATAAGAAATGGCACGCGCTGTCTAAAATGACATTCCAGCAAAACCCTTGGTGTGTTCAGTACACTACTGAACACATGACATTGTTTCGGGTGGCAAGTACCCAAAGAACTGAGCCAGTCAAACATTTATGCTCCACCGACTGTTCGTTCAGTACTGTGAGGGGTGTTGCTATAGGTGGGCAACTGAGTAGGCCAAGATTAAGCGTCACAGGTGATAAGTGACATCTAATTGACAGCGAGCTTCGCTCGCTGTCGCTTACCATAAGACCCGTGGAACCAAGTTTCCGCCAAAAAGTGTATAACTACTCCTAAATATTGTCGGATTGAGCTGAAATTTGACATGCAAGTAGTGCTGTCAAAATCAATGGGGGTCGTCTGATGAAACTTTTTGCGTAAAACAAGCCCTTAATGAGTAATAAGCGTAAACTACTCCTAATTATTGTCGGATTCAGTTGAAATTAGACATGCAGGTAGTGCTGTCAAAATCAACGGGGGTCAGTACAACAAACTTTTTGCATAGAACAAGCCCTTAATGAGTAATTCACGTAATGAGTTAATTGGCTGGAACGTGGCTCGGTGTCACGTTCCAGCCGCAAGAACTGAGCCAAAAGCAAAGGGGCCAGAGGCTGGAAGTCTATACTTGATCTAATTGACAGCGAGCTTCGCTCGCTGTCGCTTACCATAAGACTCGTGGAATCAAGTTTCCGCCAAAATGTGTATAACTACTCCTAATTATTGTCGGATTCAGCTGAAATTTGATATGCAAGTAGTGCTGTCAAAATCAATGGGGGTCGTCGGATGAATTGTTTTGCATAAAACAAGCCCTTAATGAGTAATTAGCGTAAACTACTCCTAATTATTGTCGGATTGAGCTGACATTCCAAATGCAAGTAGCGCTGTCAAAATCAATGGACGTCTATACTCTTGATATCTAATTGACAGCGAGCTTTGCTCGCTGTCGCTTACCATAAGACCCGTGGAACCAAGTTTCCACCAAAAAGTGTATCAAGTATAGACGTCCAGCCTCTGGCCCCTTTGCTTTTGGCTCAGTTCTTGCGGCTGGAACGTGACAGCGAGCCACGTTCCAGCAAATTAACTCATTACGTGAATTACTCATTAAGGGCTTGTTCTATGCAAAAAGTTTGTTTCACAGACCCCCATTGATTTTGACAGCACTACTTCGATGTCGAATATCAGCTCAATTCGACAATAATTAGGAGTAGTTTACGCTAATTACTCATTAAGGGCTTGTTTTACGCAAAACAATTCTTCCGACGACCCCCATTGATTTTGACAGCACTACTTGCATGTTAAATTTCAGCTCAATCCGATAATAATTAGGAGTAGTTATTGACAGCGAGCTTCGCTCGCTGTCGCTTACCATAAGACCCGTGGAACCAAGTTTCCGCCAAAAAGTGTATAACTAATCCTAAATATTGTCGGATTGACCTGAAATTTGACATGCAAGTAGTGCTGTCAAAATCAATGGGGGTCGTCTGAAGAAACTTTTTTGCGTAAAACAAGCCGTTAATGAGTAATAAGCGTAAACTACTCCTAATTATTGTCGGATTGAGCTGAAATTCGACATGCAAGTAGTGATGTCAAAATCAATGGGGGTCTGTATCACAAACTTTTTGCATAGAACAAGCCCTTAATGAGTAATTCACGTAATTAGTTAATTGGCTGGAACGTGGCTCGCTGTCACGTTCCAGCCGCAAGAACTGAGCCAAAAGCAAAGGGGCCAGAGGCTGGACGTCTATACTTGATATACTATAGGAGTAGCCGTGTGTCTGTCTGTTTGTCTGTCTGTGTGTCTGTCTGTTTTGGGTAGCCGAAACTGTAAATTCAATTTTGATGTGAGTAGGCTCCAAAAATTGTAAATAAATCGTAGGTGGTAAGCGGCTTGGTCCCATGTCGATTGAATAATTTTGAAGGTGGGTTTTGGGCTAAAAACCATTAGGAGTATTAGATTACGAGAATACAGTCTGTGGTAACATCTTGCCGCATTTAACTAACTCCATAGATTCATAGACTTACCGTTTGTGTGTGTGTGTGGGTGTGATTGTGTGTGTGTGTGTGTGTGCGTGGTATGTGCATGCATGCATGTGTGTGTGTGTGCATGCGTGCGGGCGTGTGTGTGTGTGTGTGTGTGTGTGTGTGTGTGTGTGTGTGTGTTGTGTGTGGTGTGTGTGTGTGTGTGTGTGTGTGTGTGTGTGTGTGTGTGTGTGTGTGTGTGTGTGTGTGTAATAGTGTGTGTGTGTGTGTTTGAAGGACAAGCGTGGGGCTGGGGTGATTCAGGCGTGGGGCTGGGGTGAGAGAGGCTACGGGGGTGGTAGGTGGTCTACCCCGAGGCACTTTGACCAGTGACCAACGACAGCAACATCACGATTGTAGTTTGCACGCACATTGTTGTCTAACATATACTACTACTACAAACATCAACAATTTTTTTTTTTTTTTTTTTTTTTTTTTACATCACAAAGAACTGGCCAAGGGCACAACAAAAATGGGTAACAGAAAGCCCGCTCAGTTGCCAGTCCCTATAAGGAAGACAGTAAGAGAATAAAATAAAAAAGAGGGGTGAGCCAATTTAGTTCGGGAGGTGTCTTGTTACTCCTCTTTTGATAAGATTTAAGTCATAGGAAAGTGGAAAAATAGAAACAGGAAGAGAGTTCCAGAGTTTACCAGTGAAAGGGATGAAAGAGTAAAGATACTGATTAACTCTTGCATTAGGAAGATGGACAGAATAGGGATGAGAATGAGTAGAAAGTCATGTGCAGCGAGGCCGTGGGAGGGGGAAAGGCATGCAGTTAGCAAGTTCAGAAGAGCAGTGAGCATGAAAATAACGGTAGAAGAGAGCAGGAGAAGCAACATTGCGGCGGTGATTTAAAGATTGAAGACAGTCGGTCAGAGGAGAGGAGTTGATGAGACGAAAAGTTTTTGACTCAAAAATGGGTCCGAAGGGCCGGCCCACAAGCACTTGTCTAATATACAATAGGAGTAGCCGTGTGTGTGTGTGTCCGTCTGTCTGTCTGTTTTGGGTAGTTTGAACTGTAAATTCAATTTTGATGAGAATAGGTTTAAAAATCGCAAATAAATCGTAGGTGGTAAGCGGCTTCGTCCCATGTCGATTGAATTATTTTGAAGGGGGTTTTTGGGCTAAAAACACTTTAGGAGTATTAGATTACAGGAAAAACTCTGCGGTAACGTCTTGCCGCATTCCACAAACTTAGTAGACTCATGGACGTTTGAGTGCGTGTGAGTGTGTGTGTGTTGGAATCACACAGAACACAAAGGGTTGGAATCACACGGAACGTGGTCTACCCCGAGGCACTTTGACCAGTGACCAACGCCAGCAACAACACGATTGGAGTTTGCAATCACATGTTGTCTAATATATACAACTACTACAAACATCAATACATGGGTCCGAATGGCCCACAAGCACTTGTGTGGTACTGTGTGGTGACTTTCATTCCAAAATGTTGAGTTGGCTATCCTGGCATTACTGATGAAGGCAAGGGGGAGGGAGGGAGGGAGAGAGTGTGCACACTCTCTCCTACTTGCACTACTTGCATGTCAAATTTCAGCTCAATCCAATAATATTTAGGATTAGTTATACACTTTTTGGCGGAAACTTGGTTCCACGGGTCTTATGGTAAGCGACAGCGAGCGAAGCTCGCTGTCAATAATCAAGTATAGACGTCCAGCCTCTGGCCCCTTTGCTTTTGGCTCAGTTCTTGCGGCTGGAACGTGACAGCGAGTCACGTTCCAGCCAATTAACTCATTACGCTAATTACTCATTAAGGGCTTGTTCTATGCAAAAACTTTGTTGTACAGACCCCCATTGATTTTGACAGCACTACTTGCATTTCGAATTTCAGCTCAATCTGACAATAATTAGGAGTAGTTTACGCGAATTACTCATTAAGGGCTTGTTTTACGCAAAAAGTTTTTTCCGACGACACCCATTGATTTTGATAGCACTAAATGCATCTCAAATTTCAGCTCAATCCAATAATATTTAGGAGTAGTTATACACTTTTTGGCGGAAACTTGGTTCCACGGGTCTTATGGTAAGCGACAGCGAGCAAAGCTCGCTGTCAATTAGATATCAAGTATAGACGTCCAGCCTCTGGCCCCTTTGCTTTTGGCTCAGTTCTTGCGGCTGGAACGTGACAGCGAGCCACGTTCCAGCAAATTAACTCATTACGTGAATTACTCATTAAGGGCTTGTTCTATGCAAAAAGTTTGTTTAACAGACCCCCATTGATTTTGACAGCACTACCTGCATGTCTAATTTCAGCTCAATCCGACAATAATTAGGAGTAGTTTACGCTTATTACTCATTAAGGGCTTGTTTTACGCAAAAAGTTTCTTCCGACGACCCCCATTGATTTTGACAGCACTACTTGCATGTCAAATTTCAGCTGAATCCGACAATAATTAGGAGTAATTATACACCTTTTGGCGGAAACTTGGTTCCACGGGTCTTATGGTAAGCGACAGCGAGCGAAGCTCGCTGTCAATTAGATGTCACTTATCGCATGTGACGCTTAATCTTGGCCTACTCAGTTGCCCACCTATAGCAACACCCCTCACAGTACTGAACGAACAGTCGGTGGAGCATAAATGTTTGACTGGCTCAGTTCTTTGGGTACTTGCCACCCGAAACAATGTCATGTGTTCATTAGTGTACTGAACACACCAAGGGTTTGCTGGAATGTCATTTTAGACAGCGCGTGCCATTTCATATAATCCATTTCTATACGATTTTTGACCTTAACAGTTAAAAATTTAATTTGACGAAGCAGAACTATCTTTTGGCAGAACTATATTTTGGTTGAAAAAAAATCATCGAAGAAATATAGAATTTCAAGCGAAAACCAAACCAAGCTAGAATCTAAATACTGCATGTACATTTGTACAGTATACAGTATGTGCGTCCATCGCAGAGTCAGAATCAGTCAGTCAGGATATTCGTG
>JACEEZ010018456.1:227500-275000 GCA_016584305.1 Chionoecetes opilio | reverse complement strand
CATGTCGCTCCCCAATTCTCTCTTAACAGGTCCTGGTGGCCGTTCATCGCACCTTACTGTCACAAGGCCTTTTTAGCTCTTCTCACTTCGCGCCACTCTGTAATGCTACTACGATTCTGGAAGCCACAAATGATGGTGCACGCTGGAAGCCACAACTAATGGTGCACGCTGGAAGACACAACTAATGGTGCACGCTTGAAGCCACAACTAATGGTGCACGCTGGAAGCCACAAATAAGGGTGCACGCTGGAAGCCACAAATAAGGGTGCACGCTGGAAGCCACAACTAATGGTGTACGCTGGAAGCCACAACTAATGGTGCACGCTGGAAGCCACAACTAATGGTGCATGCTGGAAGCCACAACTAATGGAGCACGCTGGAAGCCACAACTAATGGAGCACGCTGGAAGACTCAACTAATGGAGCACGCTGGAAGCCACAACTAATGGAACACGTTGGAAGCCACAACTAATGGTGCACGCTGGAAACCACAACTAATGGTGCACGCTGGAAGCCACAACTAATGGTGCACGCTGGAAGCCACAACTAATGGAGCACGCTGGAAGCCACATCTAATGGTGCACGCTGGAAGCCACAACTAATGGTGCACAATGGAAGACACAACTAATGGAGCACGCTGGAAGCCACAACTAATGGTGCACATTGGAAGCAACAACTAATGGAGCACGCTGGAAGCCACAAATAATGGTGCACGCTGGAAGCCACAACTAATGGTGCACGCTGAAAGACACAACTAATGGAGCACGCTGGAAGCCACAACTAATGGTGCACGTTGGAAGCCACAACTAATGGAGCACGTTGGAAGCCACAACTAATGGTGCACGCTGGAAGCCACAACTAATGGTGCACGCTGGAAGCCACAACTAATGGTGTACGCTGGAAGCCACAACTAATGGTGCACGTTGGAAGCCACAACTAATGGTGTACGCTGGAAGCCACAACTAATGGTGCACGCTGGAAGGCACAACTAATGGTGCACGCTGGAAGCCACAACTAATGGAGCACGCTGGAAGCCACAACTAATGGTGTACGCTGGAAGCCACAACTAATGGTGCACGTTGGAAGCCACAACTAATGGAGCACGTTGGAAGCCACAACTAATGGTGCACGCTGGAAGCCACAACTAATGGTGCACGCTGGAAGCCACAACTAATGGAGCACGTTGGAAGCCACAACTAATGGTGCACGCTGGAAGACACAACTAATGGTGTACGCTGGAAGCCACAACTAATGGTGCACGCTGGAAGACACAACTAATGGTGCACGTTGGAAGCCACATCTAATGGTGTACGCTGGAAACCACAACTAATGGTGCACACTACCTGCTCTATACCGCACGTGTCACACCATTAGTGAGCACAACAGTATTTGGTTTGACACGGTAATGAGGTTAGATTAAGTTTCATCCTTCACTTTGCTAGGAAACTTAAATGCATGTAATATGATGATGATGATGATGATGGAAAAAATCTGAACAACCAAAATGGCAACAACAATTATGACGACGACGACGAAAACACACAAATAATAATAATAATAACATAATAATAAAAATAAAAATAATGGCAATGATAATAATAATAATAATAATAATAATAATAATAATAATAATAATAATAATAATACAAAAACATTACAAAACCACCTCGTATTTGAATTGTTAAAGCACAAAAAGGCAGTCTTATATATAGTATGTTTGTCGATGAATATAATGCCTGCCAAGTTGTCGCATTATTGTAAACGCCTCGCAATGTACGAAATCACGTTACATAAATATATGCCCGAGGGAGGCTGGGAGAGGAGTGAGGAAGGGAGGGAGGGAGGGCGGAAGGGAGGGAGGGAGGGAGGGAGGCAGGGGAGGGAGGAAGGGAGGGAGTGAGGCTGGGATGGAGTGAGGGAAAGAGGGAGTGAGGCTGGGAGGGAGTGAGGAAGGGAGGGAGGGAGGCTGGGAGGGAGTGAGGAAGGGAGGGAGGGAGGCTGGGAAGGAGTGAGGAAGCGAGGGAGGGAGGCAGGGGGGAGAGGCTGGTAGGGAGGGAGGCTGGGAAGGAGTGAGGAAGCGAGGGAGGGTGGGAGTGAGGGAGGCTGAGAGGAAAGGAGGGAGGCGCCGTGTGGAGGGGGAACTGCAAGGTTTGTGTTCCTGCTGCATGGCTTTGAAACTATACATTCGATACTTATGGAAATTGTTTCATTCATTATACTGGAGCCAATCTTAACAATTACGTCTATTTATGCTATTTATTACGTTATAATTTGATAAGAAGTCATGTTGAGTATTTATGAAGGAGTAACTTTGCTTTCGGGTAGGGTTAAATGTTGCCCTTAAACACGTCGTCCTTGGTTTTCCATTGGTACGATATACATTCATACTTCAAAACTAGTTCCAAGAATCTTTTTCCTTGAAATAACTTACAAATATCTCGCACACGTAATGTAATCAATGAACACGTGGAAAGAGTTATATATTAAAGATTTTATCAAATTATTGCGGAACAAATTCAAAGACTTTTTTTGCAACATACAACATCGCCTGTGTTTCCTTCGTTATATTTTCAATTAAGTCAACATCTATAATGCATATTCACGTACTGGACGTTGGACGACATAATACTATTTCCAATCATCCTTAATTCTTTTCATATAGACATTCCCTCTTCTCAATAACTACCAGCACTACACAATACAAAACACTAAGTACGAGTAAGGGCAAGACACTGCTGCAGCTCATTGAGTCCTCCTGCGCCTCCCTGCCGCCACGCAATACCTCAAGCGTGCGTCAATTAGGTTCACACGGACACGGCTGGAAACTTCTGGTGACACTTCAGTAGCAAACTATTGTAAATTTGCCTGAGTTGACGCAGCAAGGAGACCACGCCTCCACTCTTCATCCCGCCTTGACCTTGAAGACGAGCATCAAGTAACATTCCTTGAGTCAACTTAAAGAGGTCAATACAGTGTAAGATGATGACAAAATGACAGGCGCCTCGTATTAGCTGCTGTTTATTAATTTTTTGGGTTGGCGGGGGGGGGCAGAGGGAGAGGAAGAGAGGTAGTTCCGAAAAAAAAATCAATGATCAGATGAAAATGAAAAAAAGTTCAATGTAACTATGAATAGTTTTGATGTGTGTGTGTGTGTGTGTGTGTGTGTGTGTGTGTGTGTGTGTGTGTGTGTGTGTGTGTGTGTGTGTGTGTGTATGTGTGTGTGTGTGTGTGTGTGTGTGTGTGTGTGTGTGTATTCATCTAGTTGTATTGATCGAGTTGTATTTTTACAGGGCCTGAGCTACACTCGTGTGGCCCTGTCTCCCTATCAACATTTTATCATTCATCCTTAGTGCTTAGTGTTGGCCGAAGCCACCACCCCGGAAGGCGGGTCATAAACCCCTGTCTAACACCCGGTACCCATTCACTGCTGGGTGGACAGGGGCTCGGGTTGTAAGGAGACCACCCATCTCTCTCCGCTCCGCCAGGGGTTCGAACCCGAGACTTCTCGGTTATGAACAAAGTATGCTACCACTACACTACGGAGTACTGAGTATCCTACAATACGGGGTGTGTGTGTGTGTGTGTGTTGTGTGTGTGTGTGTGTGTGTGTGTGTGTGTGTGTGTGTGTGTGTGTGTGTGTGTGTGTGTGTGTGTGTGTGTGTGTGTGTGTGTGTGTGTGTGTGTGTGTGTGTGTGTGTGTGTGTGTGTGTGTGTGTGTGTGTGTGTGTGTGTGTGTGTGTTTTGTATTTACCTAGTTCCAGGCCGGAGCTATAAACCCGTGCGGCCCGCTATCCGTATATATAGTTATTAAGTTTATTCAAGTACTGATGTGTGTGTGTGTGTGTGTGTGTGTGTGTGTGTGTGTGTGTGTGTGTGTGTGTGTGTGTGTGTGTGCGTGTGTGCGTGTGCGTGTGCGTGTGTGTGTGTGTTTAGTTTCATTTTCCTGTGTGTTTATGTACTTTGTCTCTGAATGAATAGAATAAATGAGAGAACGATGGGGAGGAAAACTGGATGGCGATCGTTAATTGAAATCATCCATTACGTCATCGCCAAACTGGAATAGGACATAAAACACGTCATTGTAAATCTCATCTCTCGATCCACGCATATTTTTCGGTTGTATTAAAAAAATACCCATATGATAGAAAAGTTTTCGACATACTTTCAATTATCATGATCGTCAACTACACAAGGCAACAATATTAATGGATTATATTTTGTGTTTGTCTGTAGGTACCCGTTTTTCCTTACTTTCTTGTTCCTTCTTTTTCTTTGCCGGGCAACGAAGGGTACATTGTGTATAGCTTTCTTGTCAATATCCTCTGGTTCTGAGCGGCGTCGAAAACTGCTCATTCCTCAAGCACGTCATCCTTGGCGAAGATAAGAGTTCACTTGGAACGTGGCTGAGTTCCCTTCGCTCTTGTAAACTTCCAGTCTTGGTGCTCCATAAAACGCAGGTTGGATGAGTGAAGGCCCGTCCCGCCAAGAAAAACACCAGTGAGTTAAAGCCCTAAACTCGTTTGGGGGAGAACAAACAGCGCTACAGACACAAACTCGTCCCAGGATAGAGGAACCTTGGAAAAGATTCCTTGATCTCTACGATTTTGAAGAAAAAATCATTTCTTCTCTCGTGTTGGAGAAAAAAGAACGAGTGTCCCTTGAGGCGTATCATGAAACTTTTGAAGAGAATATATTCGGCTACTCATCGCCTTTCAAGCAAACTCTTGCCGAGCATCTGCTTAATTTCGGCAGGCAAGGTTAAGTCTGTTGCTTCTTTCTTTTCGTCTAAATATAAGAAATGTCCTGACGTAGTTTTTTCCGATTAGCTTCTGCTGATACATATAATGACTAGGGTTTGAACTCATCCTTTTACCAAAGTTGCTTCCACGACCTTCAGTCTGTAAGAAGTCATCGCCGCTGTCTTGCGAGTTTTCAGAATACACTAAAAGCACTGAGGATAACTATGACGTATTAATACAAGCATCATTGTCCATCACCTCCAAACACCTTAACAAACTTCTCATCCGTGGCACCTTCACAAGAAACAAACTTTCATAAAACTCTTGCAATAAAGAATCTAAGCGGTTGCCAACAATGCTCAAATGTATTCTCATAAGCAATGCAAAATACCTAATAAACCCTATTGAGAGTATATATAAAATAAATATCATTCTAGCTTAATGTAGTGATTTGGGACTTCCATGGCATTAATCATAATCCCATCGACGTCAATAAGAGCCGCAGTAAACATCGTTTGGGATGCTTATTAAAGACAGATTTACCAAGCTTAATTTTTCTTATGAAATTTTGCGATCAACTATAAAAAATTGTGCTTCAATTAATATATTTTCTTTGTCACTCTACGAAGTGTAGTTCTAATGATCAGTTCACATAACTGCAGTGAAGAACAAAGTCTATAATCTGATTTCATAAATGATATATAACATAGCAAGATTTTTCCCGTATATTACGTCACACATAATCATATATTAAAACAATATCCACCTTAATATCGCTCGCTGGACCAAAAACAGCTAATCGCTCAGACGCATCTTTTTTTTTCTTTTACAAATAACAGTGCATGAACTCATGTCATGCATTATCCAGTGAGTCATTACCTTCTGTAGATACTATGCAAATAGTTTATCAACTTAAGCAACTTAATGAAGGAGAAAATACGAAACAAAATTAAGATTTTCTTTTTCTTTAGCCAGAAGCATTTTTACTTCTAGTCACTGACATAAATAGCAGTAGTCAATCAACAAAAAAAGTAAAAGCATGCTAAGGCAAAGCAATAATAACGTTGCACCTATTTCACAAATCTATTATTAATATGTATACTAACAGGTACGTACATCGCTGCGGAGGCTCTTGGCCATACACTCTAGGGGCCTAGACAATAATCTTGCGGTCACTGGCGGCTGAGGAGTTTTCGAAGTCTCTAATGCACAAATAAAGCAATGAATCAAAATGCAAAACAACAAACAAGCTTACCGGCACAATGATGGCGTAGGTCTGTTCTTGGAGGCTGCTGTCACGCTTAGACTCGATGCTCCCTTCTCCGTATGGGAAACACGTGGCGTTGCCGTCACCCAGGCCAACCTCTAAACATTCCTCGGGCACAGTGTCTTCCCAGGGGCTTCCGGACACCGTATGGGTCACGACAGGAAGATGTGTCGCGCTCACGTTCCACAGAGCCATAACAGCGAACTGGGACGACACGAGTGAAGCAGAGAAGAGGGCACTTTGTTAGCGTCGCCGGTTATGAGGCCGCGACACTCCACCCACTACCACACCGCCGCCACGTTGCTTCTTACAGTGCAACAGATCTGTCTCCACCTCCAGCCCGGGTCCGTTTTCTTCCAGGCCTCTCGTGTCGCAGGCGAGAATGTGCGTGTGACTGTCGCTTCTTGGCAGCCTCCAGGCGTCCATTCTGCAGGTAAAAATGTTAAAAGTAAAAAGAAAATTCCTTCAGGTAGAAAGAAACAAAAAGAATTGAAAGACAACGAAAAAAAGAAAAAAGAAAGAAAGAAATAGACCAAGAAAGGAGGAGGAGGAGGAGGTGGAGGACAAGGAGAGGAGAAAGAGAAGAAAAATAATGATGATGATGATGAACAAATAAGGACACGCAGCAATTCCCACTATTAAACATCAAAGTAAGGTTGTGATTTCATACAACAACAAAATAGTTACTCTTAGCGTAATGTAATCTTGTAGTTCAGTAAGAAGCGATCTGTCGACCATAAAAGGTATTTCAATGCCTTCGCACGCTCCACGCACACAATTTTCTGTAACATTTACGGTATGATAATTTCAATCACCTCTCCTCCGCTCCGAAGCCAAAGTATTTTAGGTATTCTGTTGCTTCCTACTTCGTCTATCTCAGTTGCAAGGAGGACTCAAGAAGGGTATCATGGCCATCCACCTCCTGAAATACATCTATTTATGCCCAAAATTGTGAAAATTTGGTCTACGACTCTAAAAATATTGTTTCAGTCACATGAAGTGTCAACTTTTTCGTGATGTCTGACATCTAAAAATATATTCATTTTTTTTTTTTTTACTCTTCACCTTTCCAGCTTAGCACAAGCTGGTGCTGCTGCTATCTATCATACTCGTATCTCTAAATTAGTCTTCTTCTGCACCTTTCTTAAAAAATCAAATCAAATTTCCATTAAATCTTGAACGAGTCTGGGCTTTTCCCTCACGCTTACAATTCCTTTGGACATACGAGTAATCATGACGTATCAAATCTTCCATCTGGAGTTTCTTATTTCCCCTCGAGCCTTTCCACTCGATCCGTGAAAATTCCATTTATCATACTAAAAAAAATTATCTTCCGTCAACTTGATCCGCGAATATCCCTTCCATAATGCTCAGAAATTGTACTTCAGTTTCTTTGACCTCCCCGGCTAAAATTTTTCGTCAGTAGCTGCTAATTTGTTTCTTATCGGAACTAAGCAGACAATTCCAATGAACTGAAACTCGAGAAATGCCAGTGGTCGCTGGCAATTTTAACTCAAAGGTTGGTCTACTGTGTTTTGGCTCCGCGATTAATATTTTCATAAATCAATTTCGCGATAAATATTGATGCACCGCATCTGAATACCAAAAAATATAGTTCTTCTGTTGTTCTACTAATTGTATGGATGACATGCATTACGATGGAACGTTCTATAATAGCAATTTAATGCAAATTTCTCGCCTCGAGTATCAAAGCTTAATATATTTTTTACATGTATATTGTAGCATGTTTTATTGGGGCGATGTTCACACTGTTTTCTAAGACAGTACTGCTGCGTCCGGCAAACGCTTGTCAAAATACAATAAGCAATCCTTTGGAAAAACTAAGAATATAGAATGCCTAAATCTTTCTGTTGCTGCGACAATGTAGGTTATAATTGTGGAGGCGACACACCGCGGCGGGGAGTGGTGGGCGGGGAGATTGTGGCGGGAAGATTGAATCAAAACAATGCAACTTCACGCGTCGACTCATTGCACTTCCGGGCTTTCTATCTAATTGATACACAATAATAACAGGAAAATATGACTGCCTAGGTATAGTTAACTTCTAAACATTCGTTATTGACTATATAATATCATAGAGTAACATTTCCATCGCCTCCTCAACTATAACCTGCTTGGTTATTTGGCTATATACATGTTTTACAGAATCAGGCTTCTATAAAATATACATATAGAAGAAAATCGTTCTTAATATTATACTTTTGTGTTTTAAGTGCAGTGGAATAAGCCCATATTTTGTTTTCCAGTAGACCAACTTATTATAAAAAAAAGTGAGTTAAAGCTGCCAGCGACCACTGGCATTTCGAGTTCCAGTTCTCTCTAATTAGCCTGTTCCAAAGAGAGATGGCTGTTCTAATCCTTTAATACCGCTGGCCTTTTGTTTTCATCCGCTGTGAATCTTTTCAGTCTTTTCTCAACAGGATTTTCAAATATTTATCATATTCATAATACTACTTCTAAACTTACGTAAAAGGCGGTCACATGTAATCTGGCTGCTTACAAATTTTTGTCACACTCTCTTAGTAATTTCAGTGAAACTTATGTTGTTGCATTTGACACATGAAAAAAAAGCGCTAACAAAAACGTTGGCACAAATATTCTCAATCTTCTTACGCTTCCGTCCATACCCTTCTTTTTGTTTTCTCCACTCATCCTATTGCTGCAGCAGAAGACAGTCACTGTTCTTCTTACTATGTTATCCTGTTCTCCAACATATAATTTACTAGTATGTGGTTGTGCGTGGTGTCAGCAGATACCTTCGTTAAAAAGCGATGAGTCTCCTGTTATCTGTTTTTCCTATGTAAATCTGCACGTGTAATACTCTAAACCTTAGTAGTGTGACGCGAATCTGTTCCTGAAACAATGGAGCTCAAAGGCAAGCAAGCAGTAAGGTGGTGGAGGTGACGAGGGTGTCCGCCAGCACGCCATGAACAACACTGTGTCATGTGTGAGCCAGAGAAGCACAACATCCAACACCAGGCTGACATGCAAGCTGTACTGGGAAGGCAGCGAAAAACAACAACACGTAAAAGTCCACGATTCACCAGTTAATGGCTGATGGTTTAGTGTGTGAGCAGAAAACATGTCACACTTGTGTTATGGTGACGCCGGTCACTGAGTGTCAACAGATAATATCAATACATGAGGGTAACAGTATTACATTGATCTTATTGATGGTAATGTTACTTGCATATACGTACACCCTGGGTGACAGTTAGGTGATACTATGTTCGGTGATATATACTATATATAGATACTAAGATAGTATGCGATGCTTCCGCCTGGTGGTGGTATTGATGATGGGGGTGGGGATCACCCTCGTCCTGAGGGGCTTGGTGCTGGAGGCCGACAAGCTGCGTCAGGTGATGAGAGCCTGGGGGGTTGCAGGGCCCCACACCACCCTGCTGAGGAAGGTGCGGGGACATCAAATTGGTCGCCGCCTCGTGGCTGGCCTTCCCA
The DNA here is from genome assembly GCA_016584305.1 of Chionoecetes opilio. Classification (NCBI taxonomy): domain Eukaryota; kingdom Metazoa; phylum Arthropoda; class Malacostraca; order Decapoda; family Majidae; genus Chionoecetes; species Chionoecetes opilio. The sequence continues at coordinate 265,515 of JACEEZ010018456.1, read as the reverse complement.
AGGGATCCCCTGGCGGAATGCGGCTTCACCCTGGGTGACAGCTGGGAGAAGGTGCTGCCCATGGTGGTGGGCAGCAAGGAATGTCTGGCCTGCCTGGAGAGGCAGGTCCAGAAGGCCGAGCAGGAACACAAGACGCTTGTGTTCTGGTTCGTGTTGACCGTGGTCCGTGTGTGCGGCGGTGGTTGTGTTTGTGGTCCTGGTGGCGGGATGTTCCTGGGCACGGCAGACACTGGCGCACCACCACCGCCCCAACGAGAAAGGAAGCGAGGCACTGCCCTTGCCCGCACCAGGCGTGACGGAGGACGACGTGGCTGCCAGGCCCGTGGTCGTGGACAGCAGGACGAGCCTGCAGGACACAGCAGCCTCGCAGGAGATCAAGCACATTGAGGTGGAGGACGTGCTGGAGGATGCTGGAGAGCAGGTCCTCCCCCTGCAGGATGCAGACCCCGTGAGGGACCAAAGTCCTTGGGAGTCACACATCACAGCCGTCGCAAGGGAGGACGAGGAGGCCAACTGCCTGGTGCGGCGAAGCCTCCTGGTGCCTCGACGCTTCATGGAGCGGCTGCAGACAGAGGCGAGAAGCGTTACCTCCACCACCACCTGGGAGGCAGGCTCTCTGTCCTCATCCTCGTGGATGCAGCACGACGAAGGCTGCACATCAAGGCCGACAGGAACTAAGTGCTGGAGTGCTACGTAGCCCTCAATAACTTGTTGGCGGAGTGACGAACACGCGAGGCCGCAACACCTCTAAATGTTTGCACCCCAGTAGAGTTGCCCACCGCTACACTTCAAAATTTGCCTGCTCCACCCCCCTTCCATTCATCAGAGTGACCTAAGCCAACACTCTTCCCGCCATCAGAGTGACCTGAGCCAACATTCTTCCAATCATCAAAGAAAAGAGGCAAACAAATAAGCCTACATATACAGATAAACAAATAAGTGGTGGTAAATACAGAGCAAGCCTCCAAAGCATTAGATTTCAGGTAAATTTTGCTTCAGGAACCTCACGATTAACTTTCTACTGCCACTAAAACATCACGAACATTTATTGTGCGGCACAATGCTTAGGGCGCAACGAGATTCCTATCATGCATTTATCCAGCCATCTATCTATCTATCTATCTTTATTTATTTATCTATCAATCTATCTATCTATCTATCCAGGTGCAAGCTTGTTGGGGATTGTCTCAAGGGTAAAGCTACCTATGAAAGCAATATCTGCCAGCACCACAGCTGATTGAAATTATTATCAGGTATACAGCATCTCTCTCTCTCTCTCTCTCTCTCTCTCTCTCTCTCTCTCTCTCTCTCTCTCTCTCTCTCTCTCCTCTCTCTCTCTCTCTCTCTCTCTCTCTCTCTCTCTCTCTCTCTCTCTCTCTCTCTCTCTCTCCCCCCCCCCCTACACACACACACACACACACACACACAATATCTGCTACAATGTTTAAATGATAATATTATTGAACCGATAAATCGATACATTCCACGTTATAATACAATATCCGAACCTTAATCAAATTTATTTTGTTAATGCACAAAACAAAATATAGACCATGACAAAAATCTCATGTTTCGTAAGGGTGATATTTATTTTGTTTAGATGAAATAATTATTGAAATAGGCACTGTATTTGTTTGTGTTAATACATGTAAAACCTTGTATTTCTGATTAGCACCCGCACTCCATACCTTGTAAACAGAGTCTGAATAGTTATTCATATTTACAAGTGCTTGTGGGCCCTTCGGACCCATGGATTGATGTTTGTAGTAGCAGTATATATTAGACAACATGTGATTGCAAACTCCAATCGTGTTGTTGCTGTCGTTGGTCACTGGTCAAAGTGCCTCGGGGTAAACCACGTTCCGTGTGATTCCAACCCTTTGTGTTCCGTGTGATTCCAACACACACACACTCACACACGCACACAAACGTCCATGATTTTACTGAGTTTGTGGAATGCGGCAAGACGTTATCGCAGAGTTTTTCCTGTAATCTAATACTCTTTAAGTGTTTTTAGCCCAAAATCCCCCTTCAAAATGATTCAATCGACATGGGACCAAGCCGCTTACCACCTACGATTTATTTGCGATTTTTTGAGCCTACTCTCATCAAAATTGAATTTACAGTTTCGGCTACCCAAAACAGACAGACTGTTACCCTTCTTAGTATGGTTATTTTACGGATAACGGGTTCACTCCATGTTGATACTGGTTGACTAACCTGTAAGGGGTGTTGCCGGATGACGCCCTCTTGACGGGCTGGTAACTTGCTTCGTTGCCCAGAGGTACACGTCAAATAAAGTGGTATGTATGGGCTTAACGTGGTCGAGCGGTTCTTACGTAATTTATAAGTATTCTTAGTGCCAAAGGATTCGAGTAAGACAATATACTACAAAGTATATATATTGTATATATATGTACACATGTGAAGGTTTATACATTAATAATGTCAGGCAGTTCGTTAAGTAACGGCCAATGAAACTAGTGTCTAATAGACAGAGCCGGGAACAGTTAATGACGTGACAAGGTACTCCACACCCCCAGGTGTGGGGTACACACAGACACCCAGGAAGGTGTGCGTGAGTAGGAGCGCAAGGCTAACGCGCCTCCTCTCGTTCTCTGTGTTCTGTCCCTCTCCTCCGGCCAGTTGCTGCATATAAGGAACGCTGCCGGAACTGGCAGGTTCCGATGGACATGTCTCTCAGGCCTGTTGCACTCTCGTAAGCGTCATCATCCTTGGGCAAAGCGCTGAGATGACACACACACAACTTGTGTGTGCAGTCCGGAGCCAGGGGCGAGGTGTGTCTACCTGTTGCATCAAGACACTGGGTTGACTGTCCACGTCATTCTTATGGGCCATGGCGTGATACTTCGTCAACGTAACCTCATCAAAAGGTGTCAGCACTCAGCATCCGCTAGGCGACACTCAGACACTCGGACATCCTGTCTTAGTATAGATTAACACATAAATATATAACCAGTACGCTAATAAGACAGACAGACAGACAGACAGACAGACAGACACACACACACACACACACACACACACACGCACACACTCCGTGGTGTAAGGAAAGCACGCTCGGTTCACAACCGAGAAGTCCCGGGTTCTATCCCCGGGCGGAGCGGAAACAGATGGGTTGTTTCCTTAAAACCCGAGCCCCTGTCCACCCAGCAGTGAATGGGTACCGGGTGTTAGCCGGGGTTTGTGACCTGCTCTCCGGGGTGCTGGCTTCGACCAACACAAAGCACTAAGGATGAATGATAAAAATGTTGATATGGTGACGGGGCCACACGAGCATTGCTCTGGCCCTGTAAAATACAACAACTAGATGAACACACACACACACACACACACACACACACACACACACACACACACACAGACACACGGCTACTCCTATAGTATATTAGACAAGTGCTTGTGGGCCCTTCGGACCCGTGTATTGATGTTTGTAGTAGGATATGTATATTAGACAACATGTGATTGCAAACTCCAATCGTGTTGTTGCTGTCGTTGGTCACTGGTCAAAGTGCCTCGGGGGAGACCACGTTCCGTGTGATTCCAACCTTTTGTGTTCCGTGTGATTCCAACCCTTTGTGTTCCGTGTGATTCCAACCCTTTGTGTTCCGTGTGATTCCAACCCTTTGTGTTTCATGTGATTCCAACCCTTTGTGTTCCGTGTGATTCCAACCCTTTGTGTTCCGTGTGATTCCAACATACACACTCACACACGCACACAACGTCCATGAGTCTACTGAGTTTGTGGAATGCGTTTGGACGTTACCGCAGAGTTTTTCCTGTAATCTAATACACTAAAGTGTTTTTAGCCCAAAACCCCCCTTCAAAATGATTCAATCGACATGGAACCAAGCCGCTTACCACCTACGATTTATTTGCGATTTTTTGAGCCAACTCTCATCAAAATTGAATTTACAGTTTCGGCTACCCACAACAGACAGACACACAGACAGACAGACAGACAGACACACGGCTACTCCTGTAGTATATTAGATATTCCCACACACACAAAACACACAACACAGAGGCACGCCACACAAAGGACACAAATAATCCTGCTAGTCCAGCAGCGTCTTGCACAAAATATAGTCCCGTGGGAATTTTGGTATGAAAGCAAACCTATGCTAGCACTATGCTAGTTGCTTCAAGGGGACCCTAGTGCTTCATAAAAAGCTTGTTGGCACTCTGGAAAATGGTGCGGTCATATATTTTTGACACATTTAATGATTTCGATCAAATCGCTATTTTCCGACGCATAAAAAGTAATAAAATTCCAGACTATTCCTTTAGTTATGCTCCAATATGGTTATATTTGGTATCAAACTGACCACAAGGGAACACTACATGCAAATAAAGTGTTTAATTGTTGGTATATGGGACAAATCCTCAAAATAGCACTGAAAATCTAGTTTTTGCTACCATATTTTGATTTTGGTTTCACTTGAAGACGGCGGAGAGGATGGTGCTCACCCGTCTCCAGTGGCGCCTGGGGCCCCTCCACCCGCACGTTTTCGGCTTCACGAAGGGTGTGGGGACCTCAGACAGCATCATGGCCCTCATGAGTCTGGTCGACAACCGCCCCGCCGTCGCTGTCTTCCTCGACTTGGAGAAGGCGTTCGAGCTGGCCTGCGCTCACGCCATCCTGGCCGCGCTGGTGCAGAAGGGCATCCAGGGACGACTCCTCGCCTAGATAGAGGACTACCTCCAGCACAGGCGAGCCAGGGTCAGGTTCCAGGGGCACCGGTCGCACTACCGGGAGCTGGAGAACGGCACGCCGCAGGGCGGGATCCTCAGTCCCTCCCTCTTCAACTTGCTAATGGAGCAGCTGGTCAGCCTGCCGTTCCGGGAGGGCGTGGCTCTTCTCAGCTACGCCGATGACCTCTTTCTGGTTGTCACAGGTCGAGATGACAGGATCGTTAGGGCCCAACAGGCACTTGACCTTGTCAGTGAAAAATGCAGAGAGCTGGGCCTGAAGATCTCAGCTGAGAAGTCCAAGGCCATGACCATCAAGGCCGCCACCCCGGACTGTCACTTGCTGGTGCAGGACGTCAGGCTGCCCTGGACCCGCGTCTACCAGTACCTCGGGGTGTGGATAGATCAGGGTCTGACTTTCACCACTCAGGTCAAGTACCTGAGGGAGAGGACTCAGGCGAGGGTCAATGTTATGAGGGCCATGACGAGGACACACGCCGGGGCCTCGTACGCTGTGCTCCGGCTCTTCTATGTACAAGCCGTCGGCGCGCTTGTGGATTACAGCGCGCCGGTGCTCATTGCGCTGTCACCCACCCAACAGAAGAGGATCGAGGTCATCCAAAACCAGGCCATGAGGACCATGCTGGGGGCGCCACGCTGGACCAGCGGCTGCGTCATGCAGAGCGAGGCCCGGCTGGTGCCCTTGATCACCAGGACTCAGCAGATTGTGGCCTGTCGTGTGGCCAAGATCCTCCACCAGGTGAGAGAGTCTGCAACACGGACAAAGCTGAGCACAGTCTTGCCACAAGGGCATGACCTGTCAGCTGGCAACACCTGGCTACGGAGGGTGGCTGAAGCCGCCAACCACCTGCTCGACCTCGACCAGCTACTGCAGGAAGGACCCGATCGTCCTGCCGCCTTCTACGTCGCTCCTCCTCCGTGGCAAGCCCCGACAGTGGAAGTCGTCATCACCGCTCTGCCGGCCAGTAAGGCGCTGTGCACCCGGGTGGAGCTGCGGCAGCACGCACTGAGGGGGATTGCAGAGGCCAACGTCCCAGGCAGCGCCGTCTACTACACGGACGGCTCATTTGACCCTGAGAGAGGCACGACGGGCGCGGCGGTGGTCACAGGGCAGGAGGTGCTGTCCTGGAGGACGCCCGACCACTGCTCCACTCTGCAGACGGAGCTGGTGGCAATCCAGCACGCCCTGGAGCACGCCCGCCACCGTCGGGAGGAGGTGGTGGTCGTCCACTCCGACTCCAGGTCTGCCTTACAGGTCCTGCAGCAGCTGAGCCCACCAACGGACAACGTGCGGCTCACCACCACTATCCTGGGCCTCGCCCAAAGAATCGCCGCGCAGGGGCGTCACGTGCGGCTCAACTGGGTGCCCAGCCACGTGGGGCTGCGGGGGAACGAGGCTGCTGATGAGGCGGCCCGCGCAGTCACCAGGTGGCCTACAGTCACCGCCGTCGTTCTGCCCAGCATACAGCAGGGCAAGACGATGGCCAGACGTGCTGCGGCCAACAGCACCGAGCAGCAACACCGGGAGATGGAGGCGTCATAGCGGCAGGCGGCTTGGTATGCCAAAGCCACCGCCTACCGCCCACTGCTTCCCGCCCGCCAGCTTTCCAGGACAGACGAGGTCAAGCTACACCGACTCCGGCTTGGCTATCGCACCCTGGAGGAGCTGAGGGACTATTTTGAGAATCGGCAGTGTGACCACTGTGGCCACCTCGCCCGACACCCACTAAGGCACTACCTGCTGTCCTGCCCAGCCACGGCTCATCTGAGGCAGCAGATCGGCGGCCCAGAGGACGACGAGGATAGGGCAGCCCTGGTGCTCCGGCGGGCACTAGAGGACCTGCCTCGGCTGTTGGTAGTGGTGCGCAGCGCCCCTCCCCCCCCCCCCCGCTGAGCGCGCCACGTACTACACAGCGGAACATGGAGCGAGGTGACGAGCCTTGCTCACAGGAAGTCGCTCGTGACTCCAGCGGCGGGCTGGTGCCCGCTCATCTCTTATAAATGTATAGATGTAAGATTAGTATAAGTATGTAATGTAAGTTTAACTTAAGGTATTATGTAAGGTTACAATAAGTTTTTTGTTCTTTTTTCTGTAAGAGAGTAAATAAACTTAACTTAACTAACACTTGCCGCACTTCACTAAAAAAAAAAAATCTTCAAAATTGCAATAACTTATGTCAATAAATAATATTATTACTTAGATATATTATTACTGGTTATATATTATATTTTCTACATACCAATGGCTTGATAATTTAATGAAATGTTCCCCAAAATGTAACCATACCTCCTAATTTATGAATTGTGTTCATTATAAGACATTTCTCAATTTTCATGTATTATTTTGTCTACAAAGGTCATAAATACTACTTTACTGCTTCTGCGATGATATATGTTAATAAAACTTATCACTTGGCTATCTTACCATGGTTATTCCCATTAAAGTTAGCATGCAGCCATATAGTAACCAGTACTTTAAACATATTTATTTCCATTTTATTTCAGATATGTGGGAGAGCATACAATGATACAAAATGGCATATTTTATATTTAATCATATATACTGTATACTGTGTTCTATATTAACTGATGATATTAAAAAATAACATTCTTCTCTTTTCAGATGAAGTGGCAGCTGCGACACAAGAACAGAACTTGTCCTCATAGTTGATAGAACGCAGTCTACATTCAAAAACATTGATACCCAATCCTGATATATATATGTGGTGACGGTCTAACTTATCCCTCTGCAATCACTAACAAATGCTTTCATAATCCATTGGATCACTTTGGCATCATTAGGATGGAACAGACAACACCTACTGTACGTCCTCCAGAGAAAATTGCCAGACTAGAGACTGATTATTCCTTGTGCATCATTTGCCAAACATCAACTACAGATACTTTAGTTGAGAGCCCCAGTGCTCACGAGAAGCTCTTACTATGTGTTAGAGAACGAGCCACCTATGGCGACAAGGACTACCCTGAGATCAGCCGACGCCTTGGAGATGCCACTTGCCTAGATCTCCAAGCAAGATCTGCATCATGGCACCGAAAATGTCAGCAGAACACTATTCATTCTGGAATGCGCAGCAGAGCGAAGGAACATTATGAGAAACGATTATCAACCAAGCGAATGCCAGACCCACAATCCTCTCAATCCTCGGCAGCATTCACACGCTCTCGTTCAACGCCATATAATACTGTTGAAGCTACTTTCTCTCTCTCTCTCACTCTCTCTCATTATACATTATCTCATTATCTCGTCTTGTTGACCCATCGTAATGATAATAGTTGAAGCATGTTGTTATCTCCATGAAGTACTGTATACAGTATATACCTGCCTGGGGTTGGGCTATCTATTTCAACCCCCCACCTCCTGCCCCTCCCCCCAAACCTCCCCACAAACCCCCCAACAACCCCGTTACCACCTCACATAGAAGGATTTTTACATTTTTTCATGTGTGTGTATCAGTGCATTTTTTAACATCACAACTGGGTGACCAAAATGTCTCCCAGTGATGGAATACTGTCGCCCAGTCAGTAAGAACAATTTTAAGCTACTGGGCGACAAGATATTTGTTCATAAAATCCTTCCTGGATACAATGGTTCATCTTATCTGTGTGTGTTAGATCGAGAAGTGCATTCATGTTACTGCATATGATCTTTATTTATACACAACATACGAAAGGGTGAAGTTGATGTATCCAAAAAACTATTTTAAAAGATAGGCCTTTACCTTTCTCCATATCCAAAGAATGTCGCCCAGTAAGATTGGCTTAAAAAATGCACTGCTGTGTTGTATTCATGTATCTAGTTGTATTCATTCTATTCACCCCATCCCCCCTCCTTCCCCACCTTCCCCTCCCCCTAAACCTCCCCACAACTCCATTGCCACCTCACACAGAATTTTTTTTACTGTTTTTCATGTGTGTGTGTGTGTGTGTGTGTGTGTGTGTGTGTGTGTGTGTGTGTGTGTGTGTGTGTGTGTGTGTGTGTGTCATTCACCCATGGACTTGTCCACGCGAGCTGGCCCGCGATCGCCAGTTTCACCCTCTCAGTGCGAGCTTGGAGCTCATTATTACCGATCTTTGGGTAATGTTGGGACCTCACACAACACACACCCCCATCCCATCCCCATGGTGTGTGTGTGTGTGTGTGTGTGTGTGTGTGTGTGTGTGTGTGTGTTGTAACATACTGCTGCTCATTCCAGAATGAATAGTGTTCTGCTGACATTTTCGGTGCCATGATGCAGATCTTGCTTGGAGATCTAGGCAAGTGGCATCTCCAAGGCGTCGGCTGATCTCAGGGTAGTCCTTGTCGCCATAGGTGGCTCGTTCTCTAACACATAGTAAGAGCTTCTCGTGAGCACTGGGGCTCTCAACTAAAGTATCTGTAGTTGATGTTTGGCAAATGATGCACAAGGAATAATCAGTCTCTAGTCTGGCAATTTTCTCTGGAGGACGTACAGTAGGTGTTGTCTGTTCCATCCTAATGATGCCAAAGTGATGCAATGGATTATGAAAGCATTTGTTAGTGATTGCAGAGGGATAAGTTAGACCGTCACCACATATATATATCAGGATTGGGTATCAATGTGTTTGAATGTAGACTACGTTCTATATACTATGAGGACAAGTTCTGTTCTTGTGTCGCAGCTGCCACCTCATCTGAAAAGAGAAGAATGTTATTTTTTAATATCATCAGTTAATATAGAACACAGTATACATAGATTAAATATAAAATATGCCATTTTGTGTCATTGTATGCTCTCCCACATATCTGAAATAAAATGGAAATAAATATGTTTAAAGTACTGGTTACTATATGGCTGCATGCTAACTTTAATGGGAATAACCATGGTAAGATAGCCAAGTGATAAGTTTTATTAACATATATCATCGCAGAAGCAGTAAAGTAGTATTTATGACCTTTGTAGACAAGATAATACATGAAAATTGAGAAATGTCTTATAATGAACACAATTCATAAATTAGGGGCTAGGGTTACATTTTGGGGAACATTTCATTAAATTATCAAGCCATTGGTATGTAGAAAATATAATATATAACCAGTAATAATATATCTAAGTAATAATATTATTTATTGACATATAAGTTATTGCAATTTTGAAGAATTTTTTTTTTAGTGAAGTGCGGCAAGTGAAACCAAAATCAAAATATGGTAGCAAAAACTAGATTTTCAGTGCTATTTTGAGGATTTGTCCCATATACCAACAATTAAACACTTTATTTGCATGTAGTGTTTCCTTGTGGTCAGTTTGATACCAAATATAACCATATTGGAGCATAACTAAAGGAATAGTCTGGAATTGTATTACTTTTTAGGCGTCGGAAAATAGCGATTTGATCGAAATCATTAAATGTGTCAAAAATATATGACTGCACCATTTCCCCTGTCATTTCTTGCCTGTCATGTCACACTGTCTACATCACCCCCCACCCACCCACACATTCCGTAGCCACACACCATAGCGTAGCCTTGTATGGCAGTGCAACACAAACCAGTCAACAACACTCCCTTGCCTGTCATGTCACACTGTCTACACCCCCCCCCCCATCCACCCACACATTCCGTAGCCACACACCATAGCGTAGCCTTGTATGGCAGTGCAACACAAACCAGTCAACAACACTCCCTTGCCTGTCATGTCACACTGTCTACATCACCCCCCACCCACCCACACATTCCGTAGCCACACACCATAGCGTAGCCTTGTATGGCAGTGCAACACAAATCAGTCAACAACACTCCCTTGCCTGTCATGTCACACTGTCTACATCACCCCCCACCCACCCACACATTCCGTAGCCACACACCATAGCGTAGCCCATCACACTCTGAGGTTCGTTTTCCTCATAGTATACGCGAGCAGCGTCATTTATTTCGGTCTCAGATTGAGCATCGTACTCTAGATCTGTCACAGTGACAGATTCATTGTTTGACACCGAAGTACAATCGCTCATCATAACATTTGCCGACAGGTGTCAGACAGATGTTTACATTGGAGCCTTACTCTTCTGACGTCATCAATAACATTCGTAGTCCTGTTGGAGGGAATATTTTTTTTTTCCGCGCTTCTTACAAAAGTCGTATTTTTACGGAAATAAGGCCTGGAAATCAATTATTTTTGGTGGATTAGGTGTTTTGAATGTACATTCAATATAATTAGGGAAAAAAAATGGGTCTGGACGATTACTTTAAAGAAAATTCAGAATTCTGGAAAGTAATACTGACATACGGAGTTTACAAGGGGATGTGGTAGAATGAACAACGAGAGTCCATGAGTTTATAACTGAATAGGGTAAGAATTTTCGATATAAGGATGGGTTTAGCTCTGCTGTAAACTACAAGTAGCTGAATACATCTGAGCAACAGAGAAAAACAACACACACGCACGCACATACATGCACACACACACATACACACACACATACACGCACACACACACGCACCCACACGCCCACCCACACACACACACAAATGCACACACACGCACACACATACGCTCACAAGCACACACACACAAGCACACACACACACACATACATACATACACGCCCACACACACACACACACACACACACACACACACACACACACACACACACACATACATACATACATACACGCACACACACATAACAACAACAATCGCCAGGCGTTCTCTTAAAGTAGCTGAATCGTCTTATGGAAGTTATTTGCACGAACATATTTGTAATTTTCTTAAACAAATGACAATAAAACAAATAATTTATTATCATTCTTACATTACCCAGCAAAGTAATAGCCTCTGGTTCCTAGAGTATTATGTAATATTTTTCTGTTATAGTTTTACCAGTAATTACACCTGAAATTACAAACTAAACATTATCTGAGTGCAGTTGGTATAAATAATCTTCTGCAACATTAAACCCTCGCATATACAAATATAATGAACAGCGCAGTAATAATAGCAGGCAGAGGCAAACAACAGGAGTAAAGAATATTGCTTTCGAGGATAAAGATGAGACTCTGAAATCGTCCGCATTGCTCAAGCAGGAAGAACACGAAGAGGAAGGAAGCCAAAGTCTGGAGGGAATAGTACGAACCAACACAAAAAGACCTGCAATACGAGGCACCACGAACCCGCGAGTCTGGAATCCTGAATTAATACCCCGAGGCAGACACATCCGTGAAGACGCAACGCAAGGTATGGGGCTAAACAATTACACGTCTTAATCAATCTCACGCAGAGGTAGTTACGTCTTCAATAAGGCATCCAAGGCTCATCCTCCTACATCCTCCCGCCATTTCCCACACGAGGAGCAGATGAGTGGACGTGGTTCTATAAATATCCCTTCATAGTGTTGTGTTTTGGTATTTTCCTTCACTTCCACGAGACCGCAAACTGTCTGGCTTCGTAAGATCCGCCCTCTGTCTTATAATAACGCACACCACTCTGCCTTTTAACACTGTCTTGCCTCCTGTTGTCACACGCACGCCAAGACTCTTCCCTATCTATATATCTTGATTCCAGTTATTTCTTGTTTTTCCTCATTCTTCCTCCTATTCGTGTTTCTATTTCTTCATATATATTTATTGTTTATTTTCCTATTCCATCATATTTTATTTTTAATCCTGTTTTATAATATATCTTTATTCCAGCTAATTTTTTTCCGTTTTCTTCCTTCTTCTTATTCCTGTTTCCTCTTCCTATATAATACTGTTTCCTCTTCTAATACACCCTATTTCTTCTTCTTTTTTCCCCATTTGTTCATTGTCTCACCTCCTTTTATCCTGTTTGTTTTCTTTCTACTTTTATACTTACTGTTTATGTTTTTATCTCCTGTTTCTGTTGGGGGTTTTTCCAATAGATGTTTATTGGTTTCGGTTGGATCGTATTTTTTCTTCATATTTCCTTTTCCCTCTGCCGCCACTGCCACCACCTCCGCCACCATCTTTAAGGCAACTGTCACTACCTCCTCCTGCTCCTCCTCTTCTTCCTTCTCATCTTCACCTTCTGGAACACGATGACACGCAATCAAGAATGTAGAGAAGTCTTACTAAAGAGGAAGACGATGAGTTCCTTTTCCAGTGTGTATGCCAACCAGTGCATTGGGACAGTATACTTGACTTGACATTTACAACGTAAATGCGAAATAAAGGTAAAAGTTGATGGTTGTGACAACAATGATCATCTAATCTATCTATCTATCTCTCTCTCTCTCTCTCTCTAATCACATGACATTTGTAACTACCTCTATCCAGAAGCAACACACCATTTTTAAGTTAGAAGATAAAGACTGTTGATATTTCACGGTAATAAAAGCTGTTTCGAGGATAATGAAGAGGCGAGGCAAGGCAATAAAGAAACGAGCAAGGCATCGAGGCAAGAGGGAGGGGAGTAATGAAAGTAAGAAAAAATTACTGCGAGGTCAAGGGCAGGAGAGACATAAAGGAGACGTCTGATAAAATTGCAATAAAAGTTTAAGTAATAAAAGAAAAGTTACATAATTTTAGCTACGAAAAAGAAACAAGGAGTTGACACCAAATGCATGAAGACCAACTCCCAGTACAACAATATTATTTCCTCATTACGTGAATCCCTCATGACATCTAGTGGCTTCCCTCCCTTCTAACTCTTCACTCTCTTATTATTTTCCTTAATCCCAGTTATTTTTCTCTTCACGTTAGCGTGCGAAGACAAAAAATCATGTCATTAACACCCTCTAAAAGCCTTCGTTTCAGATTTCTCGTGACGACAATCAACAGTTTCATCTTAGGTAATGAGTGAATTATTCCGTGATGGAGAGGCAACTACCCGGCGGCCTTACTCTTATAGAACTACAACTTGTCCTCGGCCTTGCGATATGAGGTGCGTGGGCTGGAGGAGTTAATTAAAGCAATAAGCCTGAACTCACGACCTGGACAGCCTGCGAGTGAGATGCACCACTCTTCCCCGGTGAACCTTCGCTTGCTTCATCTTGTGTTGTCTGTTCGGAGCCAAGATGTGTGCGTGTGCGTGTGCGTGTGCGTGTGCGTGTGCGTGTGCGTGTGCGTGTGCGTGTGCGTGTGCGTGTGCGTGTGTGTGTGTGTGTGTGTGTGTATGCGTCTTCCTGTCCCCCTTCCTCTTCCTTTCCCTCCTTCGTCATCGTCTCAAGACATTTCACAAACGCACGCAACGTCCTTAATTCAATGAGGACACAAGGCAACCCAACCCATAGATGAGAAATTAAATTAAATCAGAGAGAGAGGATGATGGCAAACACAGGCGATGTGCTCGGCTAATGTCTACAATCCTTCCACCCCCTCCTCCTCCTCCACCTCCTGTTTCGCAACCAACGATTATATGCAGGAAAAAGAGGTGGGAATTTTTTTAATTTTAACTTCGGCGTTTTCTTAGAGATAATTTAATTAAATCTCTATTGAGGTGGTTGTAGGTTTGTGGTGAGATTCAGCCCGGCGGAAAATGAAAGGATGTATTGTGGAGAGAAACTGAATGAACAAGGACAAGGCGGAGAGAAGAGCAAATGAAACGAAAGAGGAGGAGGAAGAATGTGAGGAGGAGGAGGAGGAGGAGGAGGAGGAGGAGGAGGAGGAGGAGAAGGAGGAGGAGGATTACATAGGATTACATAGGAGTAACAGACACCAGGAGACCTATTGGTCCATAGCGAGGGTATCTGCTGAACTACATACTACTAACTATCAACTACTTGTAAGAAAACAGTTGGAAAATGATACCATGTCCCTAAAGAGGATAGGAACATGGAAGTTCCATAGTGCAGAATGATAGGATATGAAAAATACTAACTACAACTACCACTACCACTACAACTAATCGATACGGGGGACTAGATACGAATTCGCACTATCAATACCCATTTACTTTACAGTGTGCGTCAAGTCTGTTTTTGAATGTAGTTATTGTGTTGGCTCCGACAACATTTGCTGGTAACTTGTTCCATCGATCAACGACTCTAACATTGAAATAATTTTTACGGAGATCGGTGATGCAACGTTGACCGTTTAGTTTTAAACCATTATTTCTTGTTGTCACTTGAGTTGAAAGCTCGAATAGGTTCTCTTGATTAATGACATCAAAACCTTTTAGGATCTTAAAGGTTTCTATCAAGTCCCCACGGATTCTACGATCCTTTAAGGAAAACATATTAAGTTTCCGCAGTCTCTCTTCATAAGATGAATTTCGCAGAGATGGAATTTGTTTGGTTGCTCTTCTTTGCACTGATTCCAATTTGGCTTGATCTTTTACGAAACAGGGCGACCAGAATTGAACGGCATATTCCAAGTGCGGCCTAACCAAGGACGTGTATAATTGTGTCATTACTTTCGGCGTTTTATGTTCAAAGTTACGTTTAATAAAGCCCAACATCATATTTGCCTTTTTACTGGCAGCTAGGCAATGCGAACTGGTTTTCAGATCATTACTGATGATGACACCTAAATCCTTTTCCTGCTGTACTTCAGTTAACGATTTATTTTGCATTTGATAGTTATATTTGAGGTTATCGTTGCCTATATGCATTACTTTACATTTATCGGAATTGAATTTTAATAGCCATTTATCACTCCAATCTGATAGTTTGTCGAGATCACTTTGTATGAGTTCGCAGTTTTCTCTAGTATATGCTTTACCGCCTAATTTGGTGTCATCTGCAAATTTTGATATTTTAGATACAAGTCCGCAGTCCAGATCGTTGATATATATCAGAAAAAGAGTAGGACCCAAGACCGAGCCCTGAGGCACCCCACTAGTGACATCTAACCAATCAGATGCCTCACCATTTATTACTACCCGTTGTTTACGATTTGAAAGCCAATCGCCAATCCATGAACATAATTGCTCTCCTATGCCATGTGCCCTTAGCTTGGTCAACAGTCGCTTATGTGGAACTGTATCGAAGGCTTTCTGAAAATCAAGGTATATTACATCCGAGGGAATTTTAGCGGAGGAGGAGGAGGAGGAGGAGGAGGAGGAGGAGGAGGAGGAGGAGGAGGAGGAGGATTACAAAGGATTACAAAGGAAACACAAACAGCAACAGACCGATAGGTCCTTACAAGGCTGTTTGCTTTAACTACACTACACTAACTAGATAATAAGAGAGAAAGGATAGGAAAGTAGAAGGCTCCTCCCCACCCACCCATCCCTCCAGCCGAAGCTGGCCGGAAATGAAGTGATACCATGCAATATAGAAAAACTGCATGGAAATTTGTGAGGAAAGTTGAAAGGTGTAATCTATGTCTAACTACTACTAGTTTGTGGGGGTTGGTTTAGTGCTTGATAGATAGGTCATGTTGTGTGTTTTGTAATGGTGGGAACACAGTGTGGAGGTTCAAGGAGGAGGAGGAGGAGGAGGAGGAGGAGGAGGAAGGAAGGAGGAGGGAGGAGGAGGAGGAGGGAGGAGGAGGAGGAGGAGGAGGAGGAGGAGGAGGAGGAGGAGGAGGAGGAGGAGGAGGAGGAGGAGGAGGAGGAGGAGGAGGAGGAGGAGGAGGACAGAAGGCAGAGAGTAATGAAGCCACATCTCAAGCTTACGTGAGTAAATTCTGAGACCTTCGCAAGGGAAAGGATTAAACGTTTGTCTGAAATTGATCGAAATAGATATTCTTCCTTTCAAGTAGGAAACAAATCTTATATGTGAAGGAGCTCTTGCCAGGCACGTCAACAAACTATATTTGACATTCTGGACTCGTGACCTGAAAGTATGCTAATCTCCATGACCTAAAACTGAGACGAGAGGGAAACGCTACGATACATCATAAGGAAGTGGGCGAGGAGGAGGACGAGCCTTCCACACACAAGCTTTATTATATTTACCGACTATCCAAAGCAGCTGCCTACGTCATCACCATACCATCAGCACTTGCAAACGATAGGCATCATCACTATCATAAGTCGACACCGTGTACTATATTTCATTTCAAAAATCTTCTCAAACACTCTACTCAACTTTCGTGTGCCGTTTCCTACTGCAATCATTCTAATGTTTCTATTTCTATTTCTATAATCTGTTTCTGTTTCTATAATCATTTCACTTAAAGTATCTTCTCAAACACTCTCTACTCGTTCCTTGTTTGCTGTTTCCTACTACAATTCATTCTAGTGTTTCTATTTACACCGCAAAACAATAACATTCACTTTTTTCAATCTTATAAAGCTTTCAACGTAAAAGTTGGGGTAACACACCATCATGCGTGTGGATGTTCTTCAGCTTCCTTGCTTTCCTCGACTCTGAAGTTGACGCCGCAATTTGCTAGAAACACACAGGGGAAATGAACCTCACTGTTTTACTTACATACAAACGAAGTGTTACGACATGTGTCTCTGGTGCAGTATTTTATCCGAACAACAAAAGAAGGTTTATCAGATAGTTTTGGTGAGAGAGAAAGGAAGGAACATTGAAGACTGTCCGCAAAGATTAGGGCACAGCAGGCGCCCCTCGTCCATCACAAACCAGGGCGAACCTGTTTGTGTTTGTTGTCCTTTGTTTGTCTTGTCCATCGTTTGTCTCCGTCGCCACTCCCTTTTAACTGTCTCGGCAGATAAACATCTTCTCTACCTCTGCTTTCAATGCACGAACGCGCGCACGCACAAGCGCGCACACACACACACACACACACACACACACACATACACATACACACACACACACATACACACACACACACAGTATATCATTCCTTTCCTCATTCTCAGTCTTTGCATAAAAGGACATCCTGGAAAAATCTCAAACGTCTGCAACATACATGATTTGAAGGCCTATTAGTGCTTCTGCTAATGGGGGTCCGTGGTACCAGTAACAGCATCCAAGGTTATTATACATCATTTTAAAGGTCTTGGACTAAGGATTTCATAAATGCATGATAACCCTCTGAGAAAGGTAGGTGTTAAGAGTTATGAAACTTTTAGTTATGAAAAAAGAACCATAATTTTATACATTTGATGCATAATATAATATGTAATATAGCCGATCGCTCTCCTATTGAATCTCTGAACCTACTTGTTGAATTGTTAGCAATAAAGAAATCAGAAAGCAACCTTTTAGCTACGAAGTAGGTATATTTGTGATAAGAAAGTAAAAATAAATAACAATCTATGAATGTTCCAGTAACGGCAGTATCTAGTATATTATTAATACATTTGCAATGTTACTATAAATAGAATCGATTCATGGATAAGATAAGGATACAATTGTAGATAGCAACAGTCAAACAGAATACTTCTGTATTGTCTAAAAAAGAATTTCACCGTATTAAACTGCATTATGCAGTAGCTATTTAGCGTATATCGGTCAGCAGTTCATTCTTGGAATTTACAAAAGCGTGACGCGAGTGAGCTTATTTTGTTTATTATACATATAGTATACTTTTTTAAACTGAATTCTGACACAAAGGTTTTGGAGTCATTTTATTATTTGCCTATTAGTTTTAAAAGTATTTGTATATATACCTAGTGTTTTTATATGACATATACAGAATTTTGGAATTCTGTTTTGATGGATGAAAATTTGTTTGACATTTAACTGAATAATGACTAATTCTTGATTTTTACACTAATCGTTTTGTAAAACTGTAATAAGGAGCCATGCATATGTATTTATGTATTTATAAGTACCATGGGAGTGATAATTATAATCAAAAGAAACAAGTACAACAGGCAGTACAACAAATATAGTGCCTTTGTAGAATGAGATTTTTAGAAAACCTTTCCTTTCTAGGCCATGTTATTAAAAGTGAAATGAGCTCTAATTCTATCATACAGATTACATTTTAATAGTTCTAACCTATCTGTTTTCAGATTTATGAAGAACGTCTTTCAAGAACAAAATGGAATTTTCTGCTGATGCCAGATCAACTTCTAAGAAACGACCAAGAGATGAAGCACGCTGTGTCATCCATGCTCCATCTTGTGATAAGGATCCTTACGTGTAACTCACTCAACCTAGGAATGAAGAGTCTATGAATTCCTTACTCGATGCCGCGCATATCAGGAACTACAAGCCACTTCTAGCTTTAGACATGGCAGATGTCTACTACCACCGATACTGCAGATCTCTGTTTACAATGAAGAATAGCTTAGATGCACTGCAAAAGAAACAGACCATTGGGAGTCTTGAAATTGGTGCAGCTGCACAACAAGCGAGAAGAGATCTATACGTGGTCCCGCATCTCCCACGCCAGTTCTTCCAGCAGTTTGCATATTTTGTGAGAGACAGACTAAATATATAAAGTCTACAAAGACCCGCGAGCCACTGCAACAGTGCCTTGAAACACACAGTCATGGAAAAGTCAAACAGTGTGCTATAGACCAAAATCATTCAAGAATTCTTGCACTGTGTTCAGCAGAATCATTAATTGCAAGGGAGGCCAAATACCACAAATCTTGCTACATCAAGTTTACAAAGGTAGCAACACAACCTGAAAAGGAATCAATGGAGACAGACTGTCCATGTATTATGAATAGCATAAAGTGTACAACAATGTGCAAATTGAAAACGTGCATAAATCAGGTTGATGATGATGACAGTCAAGATGCAGTGATTAATACTGCAGATGATTGAACACTTTCATATATCCAACATGTTCTCTTAGTGCCGCACCCACTTTGATGCATGTATTCTTCTAAAAGTAAACTTTGATAGTTTGTTAATGTATTCCTAGTTCATCATATGATGTTATCATGATATAGGCTTACCTTGGGTAACATTTTCAGATCTGTTCCACTCCTATTTACATTGGAAATGCTTTGTACATACTTTATGGGAAATAATAAAAATCGCGTTTTGCCAGTACAACATGTTTATACATTTGGGTGTCTCACAACTAACAGCTACACTTTACAGAAGGTTATCATACATCAAAATGATCCTTGGATCATACGCTTTCAGAAAATGTATAATAACCTTGGTTGCTCAAACTGGTACCAATTAGTCCAAATATGCTGAATGGCAGAAGGACTATATTGTCTGCCGCAACAGAACGGACTGCTTCTCCCGCGCGCCTTTGTTTCATCTCGGATGT
This sequence comes from Chionoecetes opilio, assembly GCA_016584305.1. Lineage (NCBI taxonomy): Eukaryota > Metazoa > Arthropoda > Malacostraca > Decapoda > Majidae > Chionoecetes > Chionoecetes opilio. Next base: position 245,741 of record JACEEZ010018456.1, on the reverse strand, counting down.
ACAGCTTTACTTTGTTCTTATGAGGAAGGAAAAGCAAGGTGTTTTACGAGGACATTTGGGTAAGCTATTAAAGAACAAAAAATATAAGTAATTAGGGAAAAACCTTCGTTCCCAATCCTCATTACCCAACGCGATTTTACAAAACGCACCTTTGTATGCAACGCGTACAAAGCCATTCGGATTGTATTTCTGAGTATCATACTTGTCACGGATAACTTCTGCTATATAGTAATGATAATAGTGATAAAAACAACGATGATGAAAATAAATATAATGTTTAATATACTAATAAGGATATCACGCTCATTACTCATGAGAAATAAAATCTCAAGTAAACTTTTCTTCTGTGAATAACATTTTCTTTCAAGTATAAATATTCCACATTCTCATAAGCGCCATGAGCTCGAACGCAAGACGAGAGTGGCGGGCCAAGATGTTACCCACTGATCCAGTAAATAGTGTGTGTGTGTGTGTGTGTGTGTGTGTGTGTGTACTATGTGTGTGGTATGTATGTGTGTGTGGGGGGGGAGGGGGGTGCGTGCGTGCGTGCGTGCGCCAGCTATGTAGTAGTAGCACTGCTACACTGCTGCTACACTGCATACAGCACTGCTACACTGCATGAGACACCATCCAATCAAGAGATATGATAAGATAAGATAAGATTTTCATCCTATCTAGACACTTTGCAAGTACCAACTACAAGGTTATTGACTATACAAAGCGCCGCCACGTCAACACGAACTAGGTGGACTCGAACCGCTGACCGAATGCACAGGGACGCTGCACATTGCTAGCTCACGTCTCTACCAACCTTGCCACCCTGACGGGCCAAGAGATATGAACTTCATGGCGGATTCAAGTATGTTACAATCTCATACACACAGACAAGACTCACAAAACTTCCTTCTTATACAAGTCTGCAACAAAATTTGGCAAACGCTCAGGAAAATAGATAAAACACAATTATAGCCACTTCAAAAGTTCGCGAGAGGATTGTCATCAAACTAAAATCCTATTTCTATTCTTATTATTTCCATGAACTACAACGTGTAGGTCTCACGGCTTCTTGTAGCTTCCTTATTTTCTCATGTTCTTATATTTTTATTGTTAATGTGAGCCGAGTTTCTCCGTGACATCTCTAAAACAAAATATCTGACATGTCAGCACAAGCTCACCGGTGAATTTTGCCTTAACACCTCCTCCTTCGCCCTATCATCCTCCTATATTTCAAGGTAGGATGGTCATCGCATAAATACATCTCAACTAAATCAAGTAATATAAAGTAAAAGAGACAATACATTTTACCTATTACAAATCGAATGCTATCTATAAATCAGTTGAAAAAGTGAACCAAAGTAAAATAGAGTTACAAGGCACTTTCTAGGCACCATCCAAGGCACCATTATTCACCATCTTATATGATGGTGAAAAAGGCAGTGGCAAAGATAAAAACATATATATCGAAACTAAAATCCATTAATCTATCTGGATAGGGGCAAAAAATACAAGTCATTCTAAGGGCAGGGGCCTCTCGGTGACACTTTCCTCGTACGTGAAGATGTGTAGGCGATGGGAGGAAAAATATACAGCGTTGAAAAAATATACAGCAATAAAAGAGGCAAATGTCCAAGTGAGGTGAAGGCTGACCTGGATATAAAATAGGCAAGGGAAATGCAATATGAAATAAGCGAGAGTGAAATGGATTAGGAAACTTTAAAAAATATTGGAAGCACGAGAGAGAGAGAGAGAGAGAGAGAGAGAGAGAAGAGAGAGAGAGAGAGAGAGAGAGAGGGGAGAGAGAGAGAGAGAGAGAGAGAGAGAGAGAGAGAGAGAGAGAGAGAGGAGAGAGAGAGAGAGAGAGAGAGAGAGAGAGAGAGAGAGAGAGAGAGAGAGAGAGAGAGAGAGAGAGAGAGAGAGAGAGAGAGAGGAGAGAGAGAGAGAGAGAGAGAGAGAGAGAGAGAGAGAGAGAGAGAGAGAGAGAGAGAGAGAGAGAGAGAGAGAGAGAGAGAGAGAGAGAGAGAGAGAGAGAGAGAGAGAGAGAGAGAGAGAGAGAGAGAGAGAGAGAGAGAGAGAGAGAGAGAGAGAGAGAGAGAGAAGAGAGAGAGAGAGAGAGAGAGAGAGAGAGAGAGGAGAGAGAGAGAGAGAGAGAGAGAGAGAAGAGAGAGAGAGAGAGAGAGAGAGAAGAGAGAGAGAGAAGAGAGAGTGAGAGAGAGAGAGAGAGGGGGAGAGAGAGGGGGGGGGGTAAAAATTATGAGCTCTTACTTACAGCTAAAAAAAAATTATGATAAATGTTATAAAAATACAATAAATGCAATATTAACCTTTGCATATTTCCTTCCTGTCCCACAAAATGCACGAACATGACAGTCTATTAATCACTCCTGCAGTTAACAATATTCAAAGTCTTGCCATCTTCAGAGCATCCTTTTTCATAATTTTCAATGTTTGAAAAATACTCCACGAATTGGCATCACTGACATCTTACAATCTTTCAAGCTTTGCATATTTTTCTCCCAGCTGAATCCTCAGTAAATCCTGAACATGGCCGGAACGTCACTGGAATAGCGCTTATGTGGAAAGGATTTAGTTTTCCTTCTCGCTTACTGCTCCGCTCTAAGGCTCCCCCGTCCCGCTCTCTCAGCCTTCACATTAAAATGTCGCCCCGTCGCCCCTGTGCGAGTCACCACTACCAGGTTGTCAGTCCGTCTTGTAGTTAAGCTACAAGTACTCTACAAGCTGGTCTAGTCAGCTGCCATGTCATTTTTTTCATTATTGATGATGATGATGATGATGAATGTTTTTCTTTATCTTTGTTTCAGCACGTATTTAGGCTCTATATAAAAAAAAGTATTCCCTCACTCCAAATCAGTTAAGGTAATGAACAAATACATAACAAAAAAACCACCGGTTAAGAGGCGGTGGCAGATTGGTTAGAGCCAGCAAGTGGCGTGCTCGGTGTACCGAGTTCGATCACCGAGGGTTGCCAACTTTTTCGGCAATCGTCGCGTGGCCGAAGAACACCTACATGTTGCCAATTAAGTCTACCTTCGATTGCGAGTGCATTGAAGGACACAGGGGGGCGGCATGAGACTCTAATCACAGGCGCCATGGTGCACTATAAAAGTCCTGCCAGCGCCACCACGGGCGAGGGCTAAACATCACACCCTCAAGTGAGCTTCCAGGGTCTACCATCCGAGCCCTGGAAATCAAGCTGCCTATAGGCGCTATAGGCGTGGGAAAAATGTTAGATTTCACAAAGAAAAAACTTTTTACAGTTATAATCATGAAAAGCAAAGGATTATGAGTGAGTAGGAGAACACCTATTACCTACCTATACTATCTATACCTATGATCCCCAGCCTTTCGTAGGCGTCGGACAACATTCAAAATGGTAATAATGTGGAAGACACCACATAGAAATGAAGACAAAAACTAATGGTATCAGGTGTTACAAATCATAATACAACTATTATGCAATATTTGATTACTTATCTTATCCAATAAATAAAGATGCTATATTATTTACACTAAGCAAGAATTACATGATATAGCATAAATGATCAGTAGCTATGTCATCTATAATAATATAAATGAAAGTGTGTGTGTGTGTCTGTCTGTCTGTCTGTGTGTCCGCGATAGGTGCCGCCCCCAGTGCTCCAATCCCATCCTATGGCACAGTTTTGGAAACGGTTTGACCAGGGAAAGGTTTTAAGCCCAGTTATGGGATGATCCGATCACTTTGTTATTTTTATTTTTTTAGCAGCCTATTAGCGAAAATTGTGAAAAAAAAGTGGGTTGCGAGAATTGAGGAAACCTTGATGTAGGGTGATGGGTAATGGGTGAGTGAATGGGTGGGGTGATGGGTAATGAGTGTGGGGTGATGGGTGAGTGAATGGGGGGGGTGATGGGTTGGGGGTGATGGGTGATGGGTGAGGGGATGGGTGGGGGGTGATGGGTAATGGGTGAGGGAATGGGTGTGTGGTGATGGGTAATGGGTGAGTGAATGGGTGGGGGGTGATGTGAATGGGTTGGCGTTAATACATACATTTCTACATCCATGATTTCAGGAAAGTTAGAAGGGGCTATCTGGAGAGTCTGTGTTTGGTGGGCCTTTGGCCCACCAAACACAGGTGGTGGGCCGAAGGCCCACCAATAGCCCTCCGCAGGAGCTAGCCAAAAGTCCACCCGGAGGGCGGCTTTGCGGCTAGTGTAGCATAATCCCCAAGGCCTATCGAGCAGGCTTCCTTAATAAGGCTCCGAGACTCCTAAGTACAGGGCAAAGACTATCAATGCACAGACACCAACAAGGTTCACTTATTTTTGTATGAGCTTGCCAGTGTTGCCAATATACGACAGAAAGATAAACAGACTGGCATACAAATAGCTAGAGAGACAGACAGACACACAATTAAAATACATATATTCAGTTAATATTTGAGGGATAGGTTCATAACCGCCCATGATAAATTCCCTCCATAATTGTGTAATGACAAAGTTTATATGCATTACTAGTCACGTATATATTTCAAAATGTATTTACAAGTGAACATGAATAATGATAAACATCGAAAGTCACAATTTCAAAATATTTGCAGGCATTTATCATATTTTACACAATGCAAGAATAACTGTGTGTGTGTGTGTGTGTGTGTGTGATTGTGGACACATAAATACATACATATACACACATTATATATATAATATATATAATATATATATATATATATATATATATATATATATATATATATATATATATATATATATATATATATTAATATAATGGTAATAATAATATAATAATATAATTAATATAATATAATATATAATTAATATAATTAATATAATATAATATAATATATAATATAATATAATAATATTAATATAATAATATAAATATATAATTAAAATAAATAATAATAAATAATATATATATATATATATATATATTAATATATTAATATTAATATATATATATTAATATAATATATATATATATATATATATATATATATATATATATATATATATATATATATATATATATATATATATATATATATATATATATATATATATATATATATATATATATATATATATATATATATATATATATATATATATTAATATAAGCGAAAGTGTGTGTGTATGTCTGTGTGTGTGTGTGTGTGTGTGTGTGTGTGTGTGTGTGTGTGTGTGTGTGTGTGTGTGTGTGTGTGTGTGTGTGTGTGTGTGTGCTATAGGTTCCGCCCCCCGTGGCGCAATCCCATCATATGGCACAGTTTTGGAACCAGGTTGACCAGGGGAAGGTTTTAAGGCCATTTTGGGGATGATCCGATCACTTTTTTATTTTTATTTTTTAGCAGCCTATTAGCGAGAATTGTGAAAAAAAAGTGGGTTGCGAGAATTGAGGAAACCTTGATGTAGGGTGATGCTGGGGTGATGGGTAATGGGTGTGGGGTGATGGGTGAGTGAATGGGTGGAGGGTGATGGGTTGGGGGTGATGGGTGATGGGTGAGGGAATAGGTGGGGGGTGATGGGTAATGGGTGAGTGAATGGGTGTGTGGTGATGGGTAATGGGTGAGTGAATGGGTGGGGGGTGATGGGTAATGGGTGAGTGAATGGGTGGTGGGTAATGGGTAATGGGTGAGTGAATGGGTTGGGGGTGATGTGAATGGGTTGGTGTTAATACATACATTTCTACATCCATGATTTCAGGAAAGTTAGAAGGGGCTATCTGGAGAGTCTGTGTTTGATGGGCCGAAGGCCCACCAATAGCCCTCCGCAGGAGCTAGCCAAAAAGTCCGCCCGGAGGGCGGCTTTGCGGCTAGTATATATATATATATATATATATATATATATATATATATATATATATAATGTGTGCCCTAGAAGACTATACTCTTGAGGGTATACTGATCACATTTTCCCGATCATTCGTCGCGTAGTAGGCCATTTCTTTATATCATCGCTACAACAGATATGATACATTTTCTTTAACAAATAAGAATATTTACGGTACAATAAAGGTATGAGCATTGATATTCTTAAGATATGATATTATTTCCATAGTTTAATACAATAATCATTGTGGCCTTCCAGTACGACAATTTTGCTGCCGGCAGCCTGCAGCGCCGTATTTCAAACCCTCGAGAGCCAGTGTTGTATAGACTGCCCGCGGATTAACGTGCACTCTTAACAATGGTTTATAAGTGTTGTGTCGTGGGCTGCAAGACAAATTATGTCTCCAGAACATCTCAGGTGGGAGATTCTAAGTACAGAAGTGTTTTTTCTATACCAAAGCACAATGATACGTTCCCTACAGTGAGGAAAAGTTGGATAAAGAGAATTTCGCGCCACACGAAAGATTTTAACATTGACAAGGCTTTTGTCTGCGGCCTGCACTTTAAGGAGGAAGATTTCAAGCTTGTCAACGTTACCACTGGCCAGCCTAGGAAGCGCCCTGCACTCAAACCATGCGCAATCCCAGTCCATTTCCCCAGCCATCCCTCGTATCTCCAGCCCAAAGGAGACAGCATGGCGAGATCCACCACATCAGCTACCAGGATTGCAAGGTACGTACGTGTAGGAGAACCATTTCCTTATTTATTCGTTTTTTTTATTCGGTTAGGGTAGTTTAGACACTGGATATTTCACTGTTCATATTTAAGCCCGGTTCAGACCACGTATTTGTTACGTGCGTCTTGTTATCGTGACGTTGGTGGCGTAGCGTGATGCTGTAGGAAGGATGGTATATAGTAGCTACTAGAGGGGCACGTGAGAGGGTTAGAACTAGAGAACACGAGAAATAACGCAGGAAAATATACCATATAGGTAGTGGTGGTGGTCGAGCTGACATTCAAGCAGCGTTGCCGCTGTTCCGCCTTCAAAAAGCGAAACACAATATTTTCACATCATGTATGTCTTCCATTACTAATATTGTCTTCCAGAATCACTGATAATAAATATATTTTAAAACAGACCTTGGAAAAAGCATTATTTTGATATTGCAAAACTTAGTTACGTATAATGTTCTATAAATTGTGGCACACCGCTCACGCAGCCCGCCAAAAGAATTGGAGGCTCCGAATCTTTGCCTCCACAGAGACGCACGTCTTTCAAGGTCACGCAAGCAGGAAGGGACGGAAAGGAAGGAAAGGGGAGGGGGGGGGGGGAGAGAGAGAGAGAGAGAGAGAGAGAGAGAGAGAGAGAGAGAGAGAGAGAGAGAGAGAGAGAGAGAGAGAGAGAGATAATGAAAGGAGAAAGAAATATTAGGTAGGTGGAAGCGAAAGAGGAGTTTGAGGAAGAGAGGAGAGGAATGGGAGGAAAAGAGATTTAGGAGCTAGGAAAGGAGGAGATAAAGTAAGATATGAAGGGAAGGGGAGAGAGAGAGAGAGAGAGAGAGAGAGAGAGAGAGAGAGAGAGAGAGAGAGAGAGAGAGAGAGAGAGAGAGAGAGAGAGAGAGAGAGAGAGAGAGAGAGAGACGCAAGTAAAGTTATGACGTAAAATGTTTAGAAAATTAGCTAAATAGAATACGTACATGAAAATGTAGAATCATTATCAACCTTTTTACATTTTATTTTTTATCTTTTTTTTTTTTATATATACTTTTATTAGTTTATTATTACTTTTTTTGTCACTGGTAACTTAATGTTTTATTCTTTCTTTAACCAGGGAGTTGTCAGCTGCCAGACAGTTTGACAAGGATGCCGACGAGGAGGTGGCCGAGTCCTTGTACGAGAGCCTCGTCAATACTACACAACGTGATGACGAGCATGTCTACGAACCACCTGACATGGCTAAGGCAGCCCTGGGCCACATATCTGGTTACCTTGGCCACAAAGTGACCAGGATGTCAAGGTGCGACGACTGCATTACCGTATTGGTGGACAAGGATGGATTCGAGCTGCACGCTAGCGTTGAATTGGAAGAGGAAAACAGGTGCACCGACGAATTCTTGGTCATGACTAGGACCTTGAACAGGGGAGGCCTCAAGCGCCCCACTGAAATGGGCGTCAACCTCACTTTAGGTGTCTGTCAGGTCTGGAGGCACATCATTAATGACCCACTGAGGAGGGGAATTTTTTTTTCTAGTGACAGTGCACTAAGAGTTTTTCAAGTCCTTGTGAAGAGGTTTGTGGGTGAATACTATGAAGTGAGCGAATACAGATGTGACAGTGGGCACCTCTTGGTGGAATACGTGCTGCCAATGGTGACAGAGACACTATTCAACTGCTTTGGCAGCAACCTTGCCAGGGACGCGGCCAGTTCTGTACACAAGGGCAAGAGGAGAAGCAGGGAGCCCAGTGGTGAGGAGAGAAGAGCGAGGGACACCAGGAAGAAACAGAAGTTACAGGGGAAGAAGGAGTAAGGAGCAAACAGTGACTGTTTAAACGCAATCCCTCTGATAATCCGCAAAAGTTTTTTTTTTTTATATAACATAGCTACCGTACCGTACAGTGTCTTTGAGGTGTCTGTCAGTGTCTGTGAGGTGTCTGTCAGTGTCTGAGGTGCCTGCGAGGTGTCTGTGAGGTGTCAGTCAGTGTCTGAGGTGTCTGTGAGGTGTCTGAGGTGCCTGTGAGGTGTCAGTCAGTGTCTGAGGTGTCTGAGGTGCCTGTGAGGTGTCAGTCAGTGTCTGAGGTGCCTGTGAGGTGTCAGTCAGTCAGTGTCTGAGGTGTCTGTCAGTGTCTGAGGTGCCTGTGAGGTGTCTGTCAGTGTCTTGAGGTGCCTGTGAGGTGTCAGTCAGTGTCTGAGGTGCCTGTCAGTGTCTGAGGTGGCTGTGAGGTGTCAGTCAGTGTCTGAGGTGCCTGTGAGGTGTCAGTCAGTGTCTGAGGTGCCTGTGAGGTGTCAGTCAGTGTCTGAGGTGCCTGTGAGGTGCCTGTCAGTGTCTCTGAGGTGTCAGTCAGTGTCTGAAAGGGGTCTGTGTGAGGTGTCAGTCAGTGTCTGAGGTGTCTGTGAGGTGTCAGTCAGTGTCTGAGGTGCCTGTCGTGTCTGTGAGGTGTCAGTCAGTATCTGAGGTGCCTGTGAGGGTCTGTCAGTGTCTGAGGTGCCTGTGAGGTGTCACAGTCAGTGTCTGTGAGGTGTCAGTCAGTGTCTGAGGTGTCTGTCAGTGTCTGAGGTGCCTGTCGTGCCTCTGAGGTGTCAGTCAGTGTTTATGTTCTGTCAGTGTCTGTGAGGTGTCAGTCAGTGTCTCTGAGGTGTCAGTCAGTGTCTGAGGTGCCTGTGAGGTGCCAGTCAGTGTCTGTGAGGGCCTGTCAGTGTCTGAGGTGCCTGTCAGTGTCTTGAGGTGTCAGTCAGTGTCTGAGGTGTCTGTCAGTGTCTGAGGTGTCAGTCAGTGTCTGAGGTGCCTGTGAGGTGTCAGTCAGTGTCTGAGGTGCTGTGAGGTGTCAGTCAGTGTCTGAGGTGCCTGTGAGGTGCCTGTCAGTGTCTCTGAGGTGTCAGTCAGTGTCTGAGGTGCCTGTCATGTCTCTGAGGTGTCAGTCAGTGTCTAAGGTGTCGTCAGTGTCTCGAGGTGTCAGTCAGTGTCTGAGGTGCCTGTGAGGTGCTGTCAGTGTCTCTGAGGTGTCAGTCAGTGTCTGAGGTGTCTGTCAGTGTCTCTGAGGTGTCAGTCAGTGTCTGAGTGCCTGTGAGGTGCCTGTCAGTGTCTCTGAGGTGCCTGTGAGGTGCCCGTCAGTGTCTCTGAGGTGTCAGTCAGTGTCTGAGGTGCCTGTGGGGGTGCCTGTCAGTGTCTCTGAGGTGTCAGTCAGTGTCTGAGGTGCCTGTGAGGTGTCTCTGAGGTGTCAGTCAGTGTCTCTGAGGTCAGTCAGTGTCTGAGGTGCCTGTCAGTGTCTCTGAGGTGTCAGTCACTGTCTGTCAGTGTCTGTGAGGTGTGTGTCAGTGTCTCTGAGGTGTCAGTCAGTGTCTGAGGTGCCTGTGAGGTGTCTCTGAGGTGTCAGTCCAGTGTCTGTGAGGTGTCTGTGAAGTGTCTGTGAGGTGTCAAAAAATATCTAGTCAACATTGTAGGTTTGAGGTTTCATTAAAATATATTTTTTAATAGATGTTTCTATTTTATAAAAAAAATTATATAATTATATATATATTATATATATAGTATATCGTATATATAATATGTATATATATGATATATATATATAATTTAGGAAAGCTATGGTTAAAATTTCAGTAAAACATCTTATTTTGAAGTTTAACAATATATTTTTCCCAAGTAGCCTTATGAATGTGAATGTTAACTTCGTTTCATTCTCCTGACTCACATTTAGTTAACTAATCTTTTTTGACTAAAAGCTTCAGTAATCAAATAAATACGTCTGAAGATACCATGGTAAAAATTTCAGCTAAAAATCTTAAGTGAAAGTGATATATTTTGAGCTTAAAACACTTCTGAATTGTGCTGCGCGGTAGTTGGCCTACTACCAAGAGAGCCGCCGCGCGGGTCTACCCTCAGGAGTATAGTCCTCTATGTGTGTGCATATGTATGTATTATGTTTTCCACAAAACACCACAACAACACAAAGCAGTTATTCTTGCGTTGTGTAAAATATGATAAATACCTGCAAATATTTTGAAATTGTGACTTTCGATGTTTATCATTATTCATGTTCACATGTAAATACATTTTGAAATATATACTTGACTATTAATGCATATAAACTTTGTCATTACACAATTATGGAGGGAATTTATCATGGGCGGTTATGAACCTATCCCTCAAATATTAACTGAATATATGTATTTTAATTGTGCGTCTGTCTGTCTCTCTAGCTATTTGTATGCCAGTCTGTTTATCTTTCTGTCGTATATTGGCAACACTGGCAAGCTCATACAAAAATAAGTAGGTTTGTATATATATATCGATAATAATATAAGCGAAAGTGTGTGTGTCTGTGTTGTGTGTGTGTGTGTGTGTGTGTGTGTGTGTGTGTGTGTGTGTGTGTGTGTGTGTGTGTGCGTGTGTCCGCTCTAGGTTCCGCCCCCCGTGGCGGAATTCCATCATATGGCACAGTTTTGGAACCAGGTTGACCAGGGGAAGGTTTTAAGCCCACGTATGGGATGATCCGATAACTTATATATATATTTTCATTTTTAGTAGCCTATTAGCGAGAATTATGAAAAAAAGTGGGTTGCAAGAATTGAGGAAACCTTGATGTAGGGTGATGGGAAATGGGTGAGTGAATGGGTGGGGTGATGGGTAATGGGTGTGGGGTGATGGGTGAGTGAATGGGTGGGGAGTGATGGGTTGGGGGTGATTGGTGATGGGTGAGTGAATAGGTGGGGGATGATGGGTAATGGGTGAGTGAATGGGTGTGTGGTGATGGGTAATGGGTGAGTGAATGGGTTGGGGGTGATGGGTAATTGGTGAGTGAATGGGTGGAAGGTGATGAGTAATGGGTGAGTGAATGGGTTGGGGGTGATGTGAATGGGTTGGCGTTAATACATACATTTCTACATCCATGATTTCTGGAAAGTTAGAAGGGGCTATCTGGAGAGTCTGTGTTTGGTGGGCCGAAGGCCCACCAATTGCCCTCCGCAGGAGCTAGCCAAAAAGTCCGCCCGGAGGGTGATTGTGCGGCTAGTATAATATATATATAATATATATATTAAATTTATATTATATATATATATAGACAGATAGATAGATAGATATAGAAAGATTTACTCATTTATTTATATATATCATGTTGTGTATTTGTTCATTACCTGAAATGATTTTAGTGAATAAAAAAATCATATATATATGAAGAGTTGAAAATCGTTGAAAAACACAGCAAGTGATGCAACATTACGAGAAACCTTGAAAGATTGAAGGCCATGTGTTTAAAGGTTTAAAGGTTTAAAGGTTTATTAACTCAATACAGACCCCGAACGGGGTATTAGAGTTTAAAATGAGTAATAATTTATTTATTTATAATACTAATAAATATACGTATTGACCCTGGTAAAGAAAAAAAGAAAAAGAAAAAAAAGGAAAAAAGTAGCTAGACCTAATAGTTAACTGATGGTTAATTAGGTGTCTTATTCATCCTTTTCCGTTTCGTGGTTCGTGAGTTACAGGGACTGGAGAAAAAAGAAAGAAAAGAAGAAAGATGGATGACGATTTTCGATTTTGTTCGCTATGAGTTTTCTCAGCTTCAGTAAAAGTGAGCTAAAATCAGAGGGCAGCTATGCACCTAAGATAGATAGGACTATACGTACATATCTTTTTTGCTGGGTTTTACCTTTGCTTTAGATGCTTGCTGCCATACTTTATGCACAGGTAAAACATTTTAACCATCCCCATCCCTACACACGGGACCCAAAAGTTTGATTCATTGATGCGGGGCCTCCCCCTTAATCCTGTACACGCTTCAACTGCTGCATCTTCACTTTGCCGATATCGCCGAGGTAACAGACGATGCCAGGTTTGAATGTGGCCAACTTAGGGAACGCTGAAGGTACGGGGAGGCAAGAAGACTGGTACTGCACATCACCACTCCCTTCACGATGGGATCCACACGCATATGTCTGTATATGGGTTTGCATTCCTTACTTTTCATTGAGAGAGAGAGAGAGAGAGAGAGAGAGAGAGAGAGAGAGAGAGAGAGAGAGAGAGAGAGAGAGAGAGAGAGAGAGAGAGAGAGTGAGAGAGAGAGAGAGAGAGGCTAATATCTCTTGTTTCCTCCCATTACTGCCTACCTCTGGCTAGTTACAAATTCCATTCCCCAGCAGGTGGCGATAGCGGGATGCTTGGCCAATCTAAAATATAATATCTTCCTTTCCCTAAATTCCTCGACTTGAAAACCACATTCCCACATCCTCACAGCCTGCATCGCCTCCGCCTGGCCGCCTCCAACCGTGGCCACCGAGAGAGAGTCTCTCTCGGTGGCCACGCTCCAACCCTCCATGTGAGCATTGACATCCGAAATATCTATCTATATATTTTCTTTTTGAAGGGGAGGTTCTCGTATTCTCCTCTCTTTGCTGCACTTCCTTATTAACCCCTTGAGGCCCAGAACGTAATTTCCTTTGTAATTTGGCTACCATTAGACGATTATTATCAACCATTACCTGTATTTTGTTTTGTCAGTCATATAGTCTCTCGCAATTGTATATATAAAATGACAGAGATAGTTTGTGTATTTTTTTCACCACAACCTTTTAACACACATTATAATGAAACCATATATTATTCACGACATATAGTATTCTTGTACTGGAGTTAACTTCCAGAAAGAGCATGATGAGGAAACTCACAAAGGTTCTTCCCTTTAACTTGCTGAACAACGCCACATGTTATGGAAAATAGGATTTTCTGTGCTCAGTTTTGAATTTTTGTTTCTCCCTTGTTTCATCATTTAAGCGCAGGTATTGTCAAAATAGTTCATACCTTTCATAATCAATTTGTCATCAGCATCTTGATATTTAAGAACATTGTCTGACAACTTTCAACCCTTTGCTAACTTTCAGGAGCTCATACTTATAATTTACTTAAACAACACGACCACTATGTCCACACGAATTAATCAGACGGGACACAACAGAACGGCAACATTATTTCTACATCTATCACAGTGTTTCTTAACCTGGGGTGCTAGCACCCCCAGGGGGTGCTGAAATCAATTTTAGGGGGTGCTGGGAAATGCTGCATATATGGCAGTACAATGTTAGATTCCTCGCAATGGATACAAAAGTATCGAAGGGAGACTTTTTGACATGAGTACTATTTTTATTTGATGAACTTTAACCTCATTATACTGACTTTCATTGAGAGTGTCCTTGCACTCGAGTGCTGATGTCTGACGTGAGACGGTGAGACCGCGCCGTTGTTGGCAGTAGTTGCGTAGTAGCATTACAGCTCAAGCCTCCACATCGTTGTGTTGCACCTTAACTTCAAGTTCCAATAATTCTGGTAAGACCATTGTAAGGTATACTCTTCCTCATTCGCTCTAACTTACTCATATAATTCTCTCTCTCTCTCTCTCTCTCTCTCTCTCTCTCTCTCTCTCTCTCTCTCTCTCTCTCTCTCTCTCTCTCTCTCTCTCTCTCTCTCTCTCTCTCTCTCTCTCCTCATTTTTTTAAATTGATGAATGTATTGATGACGCTTGTTCAAATCTGCACCAATTTAATGGGCCTGGAAAATGTTTGAGCATACCCTAAACATTAAATCTTTCAGCTGTCTTTATTAAAAATATCATTGGTTGACTATAAATTGTACACATAATATGACAAACGACCCTCGTTTTCCCGGAAATCGGATTTGCCGGTCAAAATCCGAGGTCCGGGGATATGGCAGAGTCAAGGAAAAATGCCTGGTCCAGTCCGTAAATCAACAAAGTTGTCCGGCGGTCAAGCGTCTCCTGTCACCCCTGGTCAGTGTCCGCGCCTCCCGCCAGGTGGCAGCATGCACAGCGGTCGTATTGCTTACATTTGGGCACACGACACTCACGGTTCACCTGCACCGCCTGACCGCCTCCGTCAGTCCCCTGACCCCCACTGCCCCTGGTGCAGGAACGTCTCTGAGACTATTGAACACTTTCTGCTGCAGTGTCCGCGCTTCCACTCGTACCGTGTAGTGCCACATTCTCAACTCCTCACCCTGAACATCGCCACCTGTGACCTGCCCACCCTGCTGGTGGGGGCTGGCGTCCACCCCTCCCGGCAACACGCTGTCATCCGCCTCACCTGTGCCTTCCTGAGGAAGACAGGTCAACTACAGCGCCTGTGATAGCATCATAGGACATCACCATGGCTCATAGTGTTCCCCAAGGGATCCTCGCAGCCCTAAAAACAACAACAAAGTGACGTAAAAGTCTGCGGCGGGGTAGTTGATAAAAGCGGTTGCCGGAAATTAAATACTAGAGTAGGATAAACGTTCGGGGGTGGGTAATGGCCTCGGACTGTTGCGATTCCCGGACGTTTGCGGTTCCCAGACCAGTGCACCCCCCTATTAGTCCGGGAAAACGAGGGTTGTGTACCTCTACCCGCAAAGGTGGAGTAATACTATGTGTTCGTCTGAGTCTTTGTTTGTTTCTCTGTTAACATCACTCATAAAGTAGTTGCTCCAATTTTATGAAGTATTTTTAGGGGGGAACGTTACCTATGGTCAAAACACCAATCAATTTAATTTTAAAGGTCAAATGTCTAAGTTAGATTGGTGCTGTTTTGCTAGCAGCTTCCTTGTTTTGTCCATAGGCTAGTGTCATTCTGCAATGCCAAAGACGCATAAATGAAGTGACGAATATGTCACACTAGCCGGAAAGCCGCCCTCCGGGCGGACTTTTTGGCTAGCTCCTGCGGAGAGCTATTGGTGGTGGGCCTTCGGCCCACCAAACACGGACTCTCCAGATAGCCCCTTCTAACTTTCCTGAAATCATGGATGTAGAAATGTATGTATTCCCCCCACCCATTCACTCACCCATTACCCATCACCCCCCACCCATTCACTCACCCATTACCCATCACCCCCCACCCATTCACTCACCCATTACCCATCACCACACACCCATTCACTCACCCATTACCCATCACCCCCCACCTATTCCCTCACCCATCACCCATCACCCCCAACCCATCACCCCCCACCCATTCACTCACCCATCACCCCACACCCATCACCCCACCCATTCACTCACCCATTACCCATCACCCTACATCAAGGTTTCCTCAATTCTCGCAACCCACTTTTTTTTTCACAATTATCGCTAATAGGCTGCTTAAAAAAATATTTAAAAAATTAAAAAAAGTGATCGAATCATCTCATAAGTGGGCTTAAAACCTTCCCCTGGTCAACCCGGTTCCAAAAATGGGCCATATGAGGTGATTGCGCCACGGGGGGAGGAACCTATACCACACACACACACACACACACACACACAGACAGACAGACAGACAGACAGACATACACACTTTCGCTTATATTATGTCACATATAGCTTCACTGCACTCATGGATGATGGTGTAGGACCAGACCGGGCACAATGTATGACCTGCCATTTCATTATTTGCAACTCAAATTTGAAGTATGCTAGACTCCAAGAACACCAAGTTAAGCATCCAGCTGCAGAACATGAACATACTATCGACTGCAGGCTTAGAGGGCTAGATATGACCAGAAATGCACACTACTCCGACCGACTTGGACTCAAGCCAGTACAGAAACCCGTTCTGCAAGCTTCCTATGAGGTGACATACCAGTGCATCAGGGAGAAGGCTTTGCATTTGGTAGAACTAGTTCTGGGAACAGAGGCAGCCAAGAAGATGAAAGAAGTGCCTCTGTCCAAAAATGTCATCACAGGGAGAGTTGCAGATATGAGTTGCGACATATTGGACCAGATTGTTCAGGAGATTATGGACAGTCCAATTTGCATCAGTCTCCAGTTGGATGAATCAACTGATGTTTCCGACATGAGTCAACTGATTTTGTATACCCGGTACATTAAGGATGGCGAAATTAAAGATGAATTCCTCTTTTGCGAGGCATTGCAAACGACAACGAAGACAGAGGATGTATTCAGACTCTTGGACGAGTGCTTTGAGAAGCATCATATCAAGTGGGAGAAGGTAGGGTCTGCACAGATGGTGCCCCAGCCATGATAGGGAATAGGTTTGGCTTTACTGTTTTGGTTAAGAAGAGGGTACCAGATATCATCATGAAGCACTGTGTTCTCAATCGCCATGCTTTGGCTGCATAGACGTTGCCGCCTCAATTCAAAGAAGTTCTATCTGTCTGTGTTCAAGTTGTGAATTTCATCCGGGGTCTACCTTTAAACCACAGACACAGAATGATCAAGTTACATTGTGAGGAGATGGGAAATGAATATCAAGTCCTTCTCTTCCACACTGAAGTGCGGTGGCTCTCACGTTGGAAAATCCTGACCCGTATTGCAGAGATCAAGGATGAGATTGCAATATTCCTCCAAGACTATCAGAGTAAGTTCGCTGAAAATTTTGAGGACGAAATGTTCATCCTCTCTCTATCCTATCTGGCAGACACTTTCAGTTATTTGAATTAACTCAACTTGTCCATGCAAAGCATGTTTGCTAACAATTTTGTTTGTGCAGAGAAGGTAGAAGCCTTCAAGAAGAAGCTTTCACTCTGGTATCGTCGAATCCAGGGAGGGAATATGGAAAGCTTTCCCATCCTGAACGAGATATTGGGAAACAAGACAGTCAGTCCCATGCTTGTAGAAAATATTGTTGCTCACCTCTCGCATCTTGAGACCACCATGACAAAGTACTTTCCCAAGGATCATACATTTCCAGAATGAATTCAGCAGCACTTCCTGGCAGACAGGAGTGATGCTGACAACCTGAAGGAGGAGCTTATTGATCTGCAGGTGAACCACGGTTGTCAGACAAAATTCCGTATATTATCATTGTCTGGCTTCTGGTGTGATCAGTCGGCAGCGTACCCTGGACTGGCGAGGGCAGCGCTGGAGATGATCATTCCATTGTTTTTGCCTATAGTATTGGTATCCTTGGTGTTTTATTTTTGGAGAATTAACAAAACAGATGATCAAGCAGTACTTCACTTCACTTTACTTTATCCCTGTAGTAGTGTAGCAACTGTAGTCTGTATGTAACCAGAAATAGGGGGTGCTCGACTTTCTAGACCTGACTACAGGGGGTGCTGAGGTCGGAAAAGGTTAAGAAATGCTGATCTATCATATGGAATTACTTTTCCTTGCTTGTGACGTGGAAAAAACCCCTCGAGTCCATATGATGATCCCCACAGCAATAAACACGCCATGCCGAAGAAATATCTCCCGGGCAAAGATTACTGTATACCCGGGCCTCTAATACTCCTAGTTAGCATATAGAGAAAAACACATAACCATGAAACATATATTTGAGGACGTCTGTTATTACTGCAAGTGGCGAGGGATAATACTAATGCCTGGCACGCAAATTACTTTCACTGCTTTCCGTATTTCTCTCTTCCATCTTCCCAAGGCAATTCCACAAATGCATTCTCTTCCCTAATACACTGAAGTAAATGCCAAACTTCGCAGTAAATGTCTCGAATATTACTGCTGCTTCCATTCTTCTGTCAGAGCTCATGCTGTTGCGGTGACCTTCATTCTCCTCCAGCTGTCGTCAAGGCCTTTTATTTGATAAACCTCCCTTTTGCATCTCTAAGATTGTCATTATTATGTCCACTAACCTCGACTCAGAAATTCCTACCTCAAGAATGCACTTCCATCCCAGGATCTCATAATGCATATTTCATGGATTCACATTTTTTCATGCACTCCCAGGATCT
>JACEEZ010018456.1:202500-222500 GCA_016584305.1 Chionoecetes opilio | reverse complement strand
AGAGAGAGAGAGAGAGAGAGAGAGAGAGAGAGAGAGAGAGAGAGAGAGAGAGAGAGAGAGAGAGAGAGAGAGAGAGAGAGAGAGAGAGAGAGAGAGAGAAGAGAGAGAGAGAGAGAGAGAGAGAGAGGAGAGAGAGAGAGAGAGAGAGAGAGAGAGAGAGAGAGAGAGAGAGAGAGAGAGAGAGAGAGAGAGAGAGAGAGAGAGAGAGAGAGAGAGAGAGAGAAGAGAGAGAGAGAGGAGAAAGAGAGAGAGAGAGAGAGAGAGAGAGAGAGAGAGAGAGAGAGAGAGAGAGAGAGAGAGAGAGAGAGAGAGAGAGAGAGAGAGAGAGAGAGAGAGAGAGAGAGAGAGAGAGAGAAAAAAAAAAGAAGAGAAATAGCAGGAGAGAAAGAAATAAACAGACAGAGAGGAAGAGAGAGAGAGAGCATAAAAAGAGAGAAATAGCAAGAGAAAGAGAAAAGGAAAGACAGACAGACAGACAGAGAGAGAGAGAGAGAGAGAGAGAGAGAGAGAGAGAGAGAGAGAGAGAGAGAGAGAGAGAGAGAAAGAGAGAGAGAGAGATGCGCTTGATAGCAAGGTCGGCAGGGCAAGTGACCGTCCATTACAGGCCTTCATGGCTCCCTCTATCTCTCTCCATTTTATCTTTTAGCCTTTATTCTCTTTCCTTCTACTCTTCCACTTGTCATGACTGCATCCATTCCTGCCTTTGATCTGTGACCCTCTGTTCTCCCTTGTCTTTCTACTCTTGCATGCGTTCCTTCCACCACCCCGTTTTATCTCTGACATTTTCTTTCTTTTTTTTCTTTATACTCTATGTTTTTCATACTGGCCTCAATCTGACGTGTTTTAGACACCTTCACAAATTATGTAATCATTAAATCAACTAATAATCTATAATTTTATCACCATATTTCTATTACCACAAAATCCTACCGAGAACCCGTTAATACTTTAATACTTTCAATACTTTAATAGTCTCAAGATAAGCATAGCATTTACCTGACCTGCATATCACCATACAAGGCCACACAAACCAGCCAGATCCCGCAGAGAGGCCGCTTCACCAAGGCCACTCAATATTCTTAGGTCACTCACACACAGAGACAATGGACATAGGACAGTTTTGCTTGATCAAGGTAAAAAAAAACCTTGTATCAAATGTCTTCTCTACATCCTGCCAGCCACTGGAATACACGTGTTTACCTCTTACTCTCTTCTATGTTCCCGACGTTATTATCTTATTCACGTCCTTCTCTTCCATCTCTATTTTCTCCTCCCTACTCTCAATTAACTCATCTTTCAAGTTTTTGCTTTATGTATTCATCCCTTCCTCCTCCTCTACCAGTAATTACACACTAGATATATTCGCTGCTCATTTATTATCTTCCTTCAGTTCCCCTTCGGTCCCTGTCACTTCGCCACACACTAGAAATCTGCGCCAAGTTAACACTCACTTTCCTGCTTCGTTTCTGGTTTCCCTTTGCTTTGAATTGACTAAAGATTAAGACCCAAAAACCTGACAGGAATCTCCAAGGATCAAAGGAATACAAAGAACTAGCAAGTGGGTTTCACTTTCGCCCCAAATGATAGGCGGCTTTGGGTCCAGCTCAGATTACCAGGCGCAAAATGTTCCGATAGGAGGACTGTGTCTTTCATGGCATCTAATCGCATTCCGTACCCCGAATTGATTTGTTTTTTGTGTTGGGTTAATATAGTTTGTTGTAGACGATATATTTTGAGCAGGGGTTTTGCGTGGCACTTTGCTTCTTAAATGGGAACGTAAGACATCTGAACATAAATTGGCCAACATCTTTGATATTTTTTTAATAGTACTGCCAAAGACTACTGTATACTGGACTTGCTACTTAGTTTGGGCTATTTCCAGTGGAGGCCAGTTTTGCAGTTCCTGACATTTTCGAACATCACTCCCATCTCCCTTCCTATGGTTTATCAGTATAAATCAATCAATTATTGGGGGCATACGCCGGGGGGCGCGTCGCCTCGCCCACCCTACGACGCCACTCCCGGGGGTCACCACGCGCGAGTTCCCATGCAGGCTCCTTTCCCATACCAAGCAGCTCTCGACAAGAAACATCAACTTGCCCCGGCCACGAGCCTTGTGGGCGCCCCCTTGGCATCCTCCACGCCGGATTGTCTCTTACAGATACAACCCGATGTGAAGGATCGGTTTCAGGGTAGCGTGCCACATGCCCATATAGCCGAAGTTGGCGCTGACGGACTATGCAGGTAATAGGCCTCGATTCAGTCTCACGGTGCAATCGCTGATTTGACACGTAATCATCCCAGCGATACCCCATGATTCTGCGAAGACACTTATTACCAAAGGCATTGATTCGTCTCTTCAAGTCACTATTTAGTGTCCATGTCTCACAACCATAGAGTAAGACAGGGATCACAAGCGACTTGAAGATCCGGATCTTTGTCCTCCTGCACAGGTACCGACAACGCCAAATACTCCCGCTGAGCGAGTCCATAATACCGTGGGCTATGCCAATCCGCCGTAAGGCTTCTTGACGTGACCCGCCGTCATTATGGACTGCGCTACCAAGGTATGTAAAACTTTCCAAGATCTCAATGTCCTCGCCACACGCATGAACAGACTGTACTGCTTCATCTAGTAAGTCTCCAAACACCTGGACCTTGGTCTTGAGCCAGGAGACCTCAAGTCCCAAAGGCTTTGCCTCCTCGTGCAGCGCCTCGAGAGCCATCACCAGGACCTCCAGCGACTCAGCAAAGATTACTGCATCATCGGCAAAAACAAGATCAGTGATCTTGGTGTTGCCGACGGATGCTCTACAATCACTTTGATCTACAACCTTGTCCAATATCCAGTCCATACAAGCGTTGAAAAGTGATGGGGCAAGGACGCACCCTTGCCTCACTCCTGTATTCACAGGAAAGAAGCTGGATACACCTGCCCCACACTTCACAGCACTCTCAGTCCCAGAATACAGACCAGTTATCAAACCAATAGTCCTTGCAGGAATCCTTCGAAGTCGCAGAAGATCCCAGAGTGACTCACGATGCAGTGAGTCAAACGCCTTCTTGAGATCAACATAGGCTGCAAGCATCCCCTGTCGAAACTCACGTCGGCGTTCCACCAGGACACGAAGCGCTAGGATACGGTCCGTTGTTGACTTACCAGGCGTGAACCCAGACTGCTGAGGTCTCTGATGCTTCACCAGATGACTGCGAATTCGTGTCAGCAATAGATGGGCAAGCACCTTGCCTGGTACGCTGAGCAGTGTAATACCGCGGTAATTGTTGCAGTCCTGACGGTCCCCTTTCCCTTTCCAGATAGGGACGACCAGCCCCCTTTTCCAGTCAGGAGGAATGGTACCTGATTGCCACACGGCAGTCAGGACAGCATGCAACCCGCGGATCATGGCCTCACCCCCAGCTTTGAGGAGCTCCGCACTGATATTACAAACACCAGCTGCCTTTCCACCCTTCAACTTTGCTACAGCCTCTCTGACTTCGTCAAGAGAGGGTGCGGTTTCGTCAATGGGAGGATCGGCATCCACTGCCTGTAACCCAGTGGTGTGAAGCTGCTCAGTTGGAGGGTCCACCGTGAACAACTGCCCAAAGTACTCAGCCCAACGAGCCATCTGCCCATCCATGTCCGACACGAGGCGCCCATCTGCTGTTCGAATAGCACTCGCCCGAGAAGGAGACTTGGAACGGAGCTTCTTCAGGGCTCGGTAGGCGGGTCCGAGGTCATTAGCGTTTAAATGACCCTCGACATCCTCAGCGAGACTCCTGACATACCTCTCCTTGTCTCTCCTCAGGAGGGTTCTAGTCCGGCGTGACAGAGCCCTGTGCTGGTCCCGGTTCCCAGCCAGCCTGGCAGCGCGACTCTCCTCGATTTTCTCCAGCGTCTCCGTCGAGACAAAACCACGCCTTGACCTCGGGCGCTCCCCAATACACTCCTTGGCAGCCTGTAGAGTTTCACGTTTGAAGGTATCCCACAGTTCTACAGGATCGCCGAGAGCACCGAGCACATCAAACCAATTTGAGACTGCCACCGCATACTCATGAGCACATGTCAAGTCCTTCAGTTTCTCAAGATGAAACACAGTATGGTTACCTATTGAGATTCTTCTGGACTTGACATGAAGCTTAAGTGTAGCAACAACAAGTCTGTGATCTGTTCCAAAGAACTCAGCACTCTGGTAAACCCTGCAGTTCTGGAGGATCCTCCAACGAGTACTAACGAGGATGTGGTCGATCTCCTTAGCTACCCCTCCGGCATTACTATACCATGTCCAGCGGTGCAGCTCTGGTCTCTGATACCAAGAACCTGCAATTCTCAACCTTCTGGACCTTGCAAAGTTCTGAAGCAGAGAACTGTTGGTGTTTCTGGTACCGGAGCCATGGGGACCAACACATAACTCGTAGTATAAATGATATACCGTTATCTTCGTAAATGTTTGTTCTATAATATTATCAAATAAAAAACTGTAAAATACACTAAAGAACTGCCATTATGAGAGAGTGAAGAAATATGCATGAACTTAATATTCACTTAAACTCTTCGCCATTAAATATTTTGCCAGAAAACATTTTACCTGAAACATATCAATAGAAGCGGAATGTCATTAGCTTCCCATTGATATATTTAGTTTTCTGATAAATGAATTAGTACTATTCATAAATTGGCGTTAACTAAATAAATAACCTCATCAATCGGGAAAATTACTCAATCAATGTAATTGATGATGTAATGATGTAATTGTTTTAGTTAACGCTAATTTATGCATGGTTCTAATTCATTTATCAGAAAACGAAATATATCAATGGAAAGCTAATACGATTCCGCTTTTATTGATATGTTTCATATAAAAAGTTTGCACGCAAAATATTAAATGGCGAAGAGTTAAGTGAATATTAAGTTCATGCATATTTCTTCAGAGTCTCATAATGGCATATCTTTAGTGTATTTCACAGTTTTTTATTTGATAATATTATAGAACAAACATTTACAAAGATAACAGTGTATCATTTATACTGATAAACCATAGTCTACTGTATTCATGGAACACTTTTTTACTTGCCGATCCGATTGATGGTGTTATATTTTTAGTTAACGCTAATTTATTATGCATGGTTCTAATTCGTTTATCAGAAAACGAAATATATCAATGGAAAGCAAATGAAAATTCGCTTCTATTGCTATGTTTCATGTAAAAAGTTTTCTCGTAAAATATTAAATGACGAAGAGTTTAAATGAATATTGAGTTCATGCATATTTCTTCACTCTCGCATAATGGCATTTCTTTAGTGTATTTTACTGTTTTTTATTTGATAATATTATAGAACAAACATTTACGCAGATAACGGTATATCATTTATACTGATAAACCATAGGAAGGGAGATGGGAGTGATGTTCGAAAATGTCAGGAATCGCAAAACTGGCCTCCACTGGTCATGGGCGGGTTGGCGCGGGGCACGAGTAGCAAGTCCAGTATAGAGTAGTCTTTGGTACTGCATATGTTTCTGGGGGACGAAATTTGATCGCACTTTTTGCTGATGTTCGTTTTTTTTGCTGTAAGCCTCCCTATGATATGCGCAACGCCCAGTAGGGATTATATCTCTCTCTCTCTCTCTCTCTCTCTCTCTCTCTCTCTCTCTCTCTCTCTCTCTCTCTCTCTCTCTCTCTCTCTCTTTATATATATATATTATATATATATATATATAATATATATATATATATATATATATATTATCTGCTTATTTTTTCACGATCGTATGGTTCTGCACAACTGAAATATTTTGCTTTATAAAGTGCCTTTCTAATTAGTAGAGTTTTAATTTGTCATGACTTTTCACAATAACATAAATTGACAAAATGAGATATTCTGTTTAAATAACATATCTGCAACTTTAACATCACAATCTGATCCTTTTCCTCCATATTTTGGCTGACATATTCTCAACATGGATTCACATAACTGCAATTTCTTGAAACAAAACAATGACAGTTTATACGAAAATATATGCACCCTCACTGTGCCATCTATTCAGGAATCCAATTCAAAAACAGATTGTGCCACGTGTTACTCACGAAAAACAAAACACGAAGGGGAAGCCTAGTCGCCTGCTGCACGGTCTTGACTTCATACAGCCCTGCAAAGCCAAAGACATAAGGCGGAAAGTGGCTGTTGGTTTGAAAGATAATAAACAAGGTGGATATATACAAAAAAAAGCAGTGGCGAGGGTATAGGAGTCTATGAACGGTTAGATAAAAGCTAGAAAAGATGGGGAAGATTATTATTGTAGTTCTATAAAGCCCCGTCCGACACACGCTCTGAGAATGACCATCCTCCACCTACATTATCTATTTTCCCCTGTGAGTAACTTGAGTAAGAAGGAAGGAGGCGCAGGAGATAGCGTGCTAGAGAAAAGTAGCGAATTTTTGTGATATTCTAAAAAAAAAAAATGTGTTGATCAAAGGAAAACTGGGAACTCAGAAAATAAATATGATTATTTTTTTCCGCCATGACGAAGGAATCAGAAATGTCAAGAGCAAAGAAGTGTGAAATAAAATACTTTGATCTTATCCAGACAATTTGCATGTACCAACGACAAGGTTATTGACGATACGAATTGCTGCTACCCCAGGATGAACCCAAGTGGCAGTGGGTGGGATCGAACGCAGGGACGCAGCACGCGAGCCCACGCCACTACCACTGAGCCACCCTACCAAGAGCAACAATACTACAAGGAGAGTAAGAGGCTACTCGAAGGACAATTTGTTTATAATAAATATTTTGCATCTCCTTCTTCCTCCTCTTTTTCATCTTCCTCTTCCTTTTCCTCCTCCTACATATTCTACCGATTAGACCATACTTGCAAGAGGTAAGAACAATATTAATACATCAGTCACGGTGATAACACAAACAAACATACACACAAACAAACACACACACACACACACACACAGGACAAAGCCATACATACATAAACACATTTATAATAAAGCTAATATTCAGCGAGCAGCCATCCCACAATTGTTTATGACTAGTAATTTATGTGTGTGTTTGTGTGTGTGAGAAAGAGAGAGAATAATAAAGAAAGAGAGAGAGAGAGAGAGAGAGAGAGAGAGAGAGGAGAGAGAGAGAGAGAGAGAGAGAGAGAGAGAGAGAGAGAGAGAGAGAGAGAGAGAGAGAGAGAGAGAGAGAGAGAGAAGAGAGAGAGAGAGAGGAGAGAGAGAGAGAGAGAGAGAGGAAGAGAGAGACGGAGAGAGAGAAGAGAGAGAGAGAGAGAGAGAGAGAGAGAGAGAGAGAGAGAGAGAGAGAGAGAGAAGAGAGGAGAGAGACGAGAGAGAGAGAAGAGAGAGAGGAGAGAGAGAGGCGTGAATACAATTTACACGATATATATATATTCAGGCATCAAACATTGTGTTGAATATAATACTGCACGGTGGTGTGTGCAGCTTAAAAACAAACAATGGGCATAATTTCGGTGATGGTGGATCGCTGGCAACACGTTTATTTGACCTTTATTATCATCATCACTTTATGATATCAAACTATCTTTACTATGTGCAATTTCACGCCACAGGAAATCCTATCAGTCCCCTGCACACATTTATATATAACTTACCCCACACAATTACCCAAGCTGAATACCTTCCCTGAATTTCTTTCCTCGTCCCCACACGGCCCTTTTTGTCTGCCCCAAAAACACTACATAGACATCGATCCCAATTTATGACGTCACTCCACCACAACAATGCCTAGAATCAGCATAAAAGGATTGTAAGGGCAGGGAGGATATATATATATATATATATATTATATATATATATATA
The DNA here is from genome assembly GCA_016584305.1 of Chionoecetes opilio. Classification (NCBI taxonomy): domain Eukaryota; kingdom Metazoa; phylum Arthropoda; class Malacostraca; order Decapoda; family Majidae; genus Chionoecetes; species Chionoecetes opilio. The sequence continues at coordinate 214,668 of JACEEZ010018456.1, read as the reverse complement.
TATATTATTATATATATATATATATATGATATATATATATATATATATATATATATACAATGCATGCTAAGGCGCACAAGATACGTATGCAAAGGAAACTTATTTTTATCAATGAAAAACACGCAATATATAAAAGAGCTCGTAAATAACAGGAAACAACCGAGGAAATAATGTTACTGGCAAGATTACCACAATAACAACAACAATAACGGTGACAATAACAACAACACTAACGGTGACAATAACAACAACACTAACGGTGACAACAACAACAAACGAGGAGACTGGAAAATTGTCGGTTTTGAGGATGTAAAGGTTGTCACACATTTCTCTTTGAATGATATTTTGTGTGTATGTGTGTGTGTGGGGTGTGTGTGTGTGTGTGTGTGTGTGTGTGTGTGTGTGTGTCCCAGTGTATGTGTGTGTGTGTGTGTGTGTGTGTGTGTGTGTGTGTGTGTGTGTGTGTGTGTGTGTGTGTACTTACCTAGTTTACCTAGTTGTGTTTTACAGGGCCTGAGCTACACTCGTGTGGTCCCGTCTCCGTATCTACATTTGTCCTGTCTTTCTTTCAGTTGGTGCACATTAGGTGCCGATATCACCTGTTCATTGTGTGTGTGTGTGCGTATGTGTGTCTGTGTGTGTGTGTGAGAGAGATAAGAGAGAGAGATAAGAGAGAAAGAGAGATAAGAGAGAGATAAGAGAGAGATGAGAGAGAGAGAGAGAGAGAGAGAGAGAGAGAGAGAGAGAGAGAGAGAGAGAGAGAGAGAGAGAGAGAGAGAGAGAGAGAGAGGAGGAGAGAGAGAGAGAGAGAGAGAGAGAGAGAGAGATAAGATACTTTGATCCTATCTAGACACTTTGCAAGTACCAATTACAAGGTTATTGACTATACAAAGCGCCACCACGCCAGGACGAACTTGGTGGACTCGAACCACTGACCGAATGCAGGGACTCTACACGCAAGCTCACTACTCTACCAACCGAGCCACCCTGACGGGTAGAGAGAGAGAGAGAGAGAGAGAGAGAGAGAGAGAGAGAGAGAGAGAGAGAGAGAGAGAGAGAGAGAGAGAGAAAGAAAGACAAAAAAAGACATACACACACATGTAGGCAGCACAGTTTCAAACGGATAAACTTCCCTGAACTCTGTTCTATTCAAAAGTCTATCCTTTTGTTCAGTGAAAAATTTAATAGGTACCGGGCGGATAGATGTTTCTCAATATTTTTTTCTGTATTTTCAAGAAAAAAAATGAAAAAAGTGGTGCAATTTATTCCCTCTTCACATTTCCTTTTTGCAGCGCGCCGTCAAACAATTCTACAGCTCAACAGTCAGACACGTGTTGGCTGTTATTCATTAGGTATTTCGGGAACCAATAGTACAAGTGATCTACAATAACGACACGCTGTTCTTCACGTCTTATTTGAAAACAACAAAAATCTAAACAAATGTATGCCATATTGCTGAACATTTATCGCTAATATAACTATTTGAAAAACTACGCAAATTTAACACATCAACTACTATATGTTCGTCACTTGTAGACCAATGGTTCCCACCAGTGTTGTAGTTCTCGAGACTGGTCTTGATCTCGACACCAGTTTGATGTGGTCTTGGTCTTGGTCTTGGTCTTGGTCTCGTTTGATATGGTCTTGGTCTTGATCCTGGTCTCGAAGCTTCTGGTCTCTGAGTTTGGCTCGAGACCAGGTCGAGACCAGGATTAAAAAGTGCATCGCGGCGTGGGGAAGGTCGGAATTTATTATCATACACGGAGAAAAATCATGGCTGTTTCGATTCACGGCGCGCCATACAGCGTTGTACTGTCTATAGATACTGCCTGACTAGCTCTACGGTGATGATGCATGAGCTGAGCCCTGCGAGCGCTGATAAAAGTGTGTGCGAGTCGAGAGAACATGCATGACGTGACCATTCTCGCAGTGATATCTCCGTCTGCACGCACGCATGTTTGCAGCTCTGTTCACCTCCGTGTACTTCATATATATGTAGGCCTATGCAATCCCCGCACCCTTCGTACACGTACACCACAGGTTTAGCTAGCTCGCTTGGAAAACCTAACCACAAATATTGCTATTTTTCTATGTTTGTTTCTTCATGCCAACGAAGCAATGAAAGCAGAAATATTTGACCTAGATGTTCAGTTGTTCACATATATTAAATTTGTAAATATATTTCCTCCCTTATACGTTACCCTTATCCCCCTTCTACCAGAGCTCGTTATTCGTTACATCGAGCACATCTGGCAGCAGGGTTGCCAGGTGCACAAACCACAAAATATACTTTTGGCATTCACACTTTACTTTTTGGGCATTTTCAATTTTTCATCATAAGAAAAGAAAATTCAATTGACGAATATTTCTGGCAAACTCCAAAACTTGTTCAGTAATTTCTGGCAAGAAATACAACAATTGGCAGTACCTGGCAACTCTGTCTGGCAGTGACATAGGACGTCGGACAATGAGGTGTACTGGACTAGTCTCGCTTATTTCCGTTCGCACAAAGGAATGAGTAGTCAAACTATTTACGCAGTACAGACCAAACACATTCAGATAATAGTCATATTTATAAAAAATATTTGCATATGCCTGTTCTTGGTCTTGGTCTGTTTCGGAGGGTCTGGTCTTGGTCTCGGTCTGTCTTGGTCTTCGCGGGCTGGTCTTGGTCTCGGAAGGTTTGGTCTTGATCTTGATCTTGGTTTTTGTCTCGAAGGGTCTGGTCTTGGTCTTGGTCTTGGTCTCGGAGGATCTGGTCTTGACTACAACACTGGTTCCCACCCTTTCTTACCACAACGCCTGCAGCAGTTGGTGTGACAAGTCCTCCTCACTATTGAAACCAGAATAAAAAAATGAAAATCCTCCTGAATCATAGAGAATATATGAATATCAAATATATTTAGTCTTTTTTTTGTTTTAGCCCGGTAGTTTTTCGCAACTATGTACACTCTTATTCACACAATTCCATACATATGTACTCTTTAAACACATTATTACTTTTCACCTCTGCGTACACGTTCTCCCTGATAAGCAGTAATTACTAATACAGTAATTACCAGTAGTCAGGCAACTTCTTGAATTTGTCGTGAAATTTATAATATAAATAAATGGATATATAATGAATATGGATTCACTAAAAGCAAATAAAACAACGACTAAAATAGTTATGGGTTTAAGAAATTTTAGAATATTTTAAAACATCTCAACTTACATTCTTTAAGCGGAGGCGATGCGACATGATCGAGGTGTTCAAATATATAAAAGGGTTTACCAAAGATAATGTTTGCAGGGTGCCAATAGTGAAAGCGCACGGTAAGACACATAATAACGGGTTAAGTTAGATGAATTCAGAGTTAAGAAAGAAATAGGCAGGAACTGGTTGACTAATAGAGTGCTGTATGAGTGGAACAAGCTTAATAACTAGATAGAAAGCGTGAATATGATACGAGAGTTTTAGGAGAACAAACAATTCATGCATGAGGATGAGTTATTGTAGTGAGTGAGCAGGAACTGCCTTGTGTAGAGGGAAAGGCCTTTTGCAGACTCCACACGTTCTGATGTCCTTGTAATCAGTCGTTCTACCATGTGGGTGTCCCGCAACGTTAAGAACCAATCATGTATTCACTTCCCTGCCCTGAGACCGGAGGATGAGTCCCGGGCCCTTATGTGCCCGCCGCAATCAGTACTAATAATAACAGCATTTGGATATAGGACTCCTAAAGGCGTTTGACCACCTGTCAGCCAGTAAACTCCTAGTGGGCCAGATGGCTTTACTGAGGGTACAGAGGTGTCTCGACAGAGAGAGGAGCCTTGCGACGCCTCTTGCTTATGGCGCCGCCTCATTGTTGGCCTGACGTCAGCCACGATGAGGAAGATAAGAGACGACCTCCCGCGCCTATCAATGCTGAGACAATAGTTTTTTATGTTAGTTTCATCTTTGTGGGTCAACTATTAATGGATATATTATGGGGAGAACAGCCATTTATTTTTTTCTCGAAAACTCTGTTCATGAACCTCATTCTGTGGCCGCCGCCCGCCTATTATGCTTATACTCTAACATTTAATTATATATATTTAACACATTCATCACAGATACGATATGAAAGGACCGGTGACCTAGGACACAGCTGATCCTCCATGACCAGGACTATCGGTCTGTTTTGCAGCAAATACCAGGACCGCCACTGTTCCTTGTTGAGGGACTGGACGCCTTTAAGTATCTCCTCCTTCCCACCACCATTATTGATCACATCCAAGGCACTGCCCACACACGATCATTATTCACTTGAATGACCACAAATAAAAAATTAAAAAATTCTCGCTCTCTCTTTCTCTTTTTTTTTCTCTCTCTCTCTCTCTCTCTCTATCTCTCTCCCCTCTCTCTCTCCTCTTCTCTCTCTTTTTCTCTCTCTCTCTCTCTTCTCTCTCCCCTTTTCCTCTCTCTCCCCCTTTCTCTCTTTTCTCTCTCCCCTCTCCCTCTTTTCTCTCTCTCTCTCAATCATACTCACATATATTCTGTGTACAATATATTCATCAGCAGAAGCAAAAGTGGTGTTAATATCAATTGTAGTAGTAGTAGTAGTAGTAGTAGTAGTAGTGGTGGTATCATCAGAAAAGCAGTGGTAACAGAAGCAGCAGCAGCAGCAACAGCGGTGCTAATGCACTTGTTGCTTCACCGACACGCTAATAATCTAAACTTGGCCAAGTGAAAAGCTATCCGTCTCGTCAACTCTCCTCCTTGAAATGGCTGCCTTCCACCTCTCACTCTAATGTAGTGTTGATTCTCTTGGTAACTTCTACCGCTATTCCCGTGGTAAGTGCTGCTCTCAACTTGCTGACTGCATGATCCCCCCCCTCCTCCCACCACCTTCCACTCGCTCCACTCCGCAAGACTTCACCGCTACATGCATTACACAGCCAGGCTCCGGACCACTCCACCTTACACTACTTCCCACTTCTTACATCCAGGACTCATTGAAGAGAGAAGTGACGCGACCCTTTGTGGACTAAATTTACAAAAGTCAAATTTGTATTTCTTTTCTGAGAAAGATACTGCTCTATCATATTTGATTTATTTGATCTGAGCACGCTTGTTTTTTATGTAAATAAATTCACACATTCAGTCCACTTCCGCCATCCCCTTGCAGAACGCCCTATATCTTACGCTCGAAATATTTTAAATGAAAAAAAATATATTCAGCTTCTTTGACATAATATTTATATAATGTTTTTCGTTGTTTTCATCATAATGAAATGTATGTATATTTTATATATATATATATATATATTATATATAATTATAATATATATAAAACATATATATATCCATATATACATATATATATACATATATACATATATATATATCATATATACATATATATATTAATACATATATACATATATATATATATATATACATATATATATATATATATATATACATATATATATACATATATAATTTTATATATATATACATATATAATTTTTATAATATATATATATTTTTTATATATATACATATATTAATTTATATATATATATATAATATAATATATATTATATTATATATACTATATATATATATATATATATATTATACATATAATAATATAATATATATATATATATATATATATTATATATATATATATATATATATATAACTACTTATATTATATATAATATATATATTTTTAACAGATACATATATATATACATATATATATATATGTATATATATATATATATATATATTATATATATATATAAATATATATATATATATTAGGGTACGCCGTATAACAAAAATTTTTTTTCTCAACTTTGGCATGCCAATACACTTATGAAAAAATGGAATTCTAAGACGATTTTATCTGTATCCATTTTTGCATTTGAGCAATTCTTACTATGCAAAATCGCACTTTTATGTTGCACCCTTATCGAATAATGCTTAACCCCTTCACTGCGGCTGGTACAAATACGGTCTCTCAGCTATTTAAGGGTTCACTGCTGCTGGTACATATATGGTTTCTGTATTTAAACTGTGCACTCAATGATATTATGGGTAAATATTCGTTGTGATAGGCTTGTATGGCAACAGTTTCAAGTGTTGCGATATAATAGAACCTCTTTTTCTGCTTGCGTGAGTTAGTGTGACTAATAAGATCAAGCGGTACAGTACGACGTGTTGACGCTGCCGCGCCCTCTACTTCAATAGCGAGGCTAAATAGTCAAGATATTCAATATATTCTTGATGGATATAAAAAAAGTATGAATGAATGAATGAATGCATGAATGAAGCATTTATGTACCAAAATAAGCTGTATTATGTTGAGTAGTAAGTAGTTTCATTGTGCGTCTGGCAGAAACGGTCAGGGCCCTGTTGCTGCACTTTGACGTACCTCTTCACTTAGCTGGTAGCCTCCACCAAGACGAAACATGGATTTTCTGGTATGGAATGAGCATCCTATTCATTTAGGCACTTTAAAATATGATCAGTAATTATTTTATATTTTAATTAAACCTGCCGCACAAGGGGGTAGGCCTATGAATTTGATATCCGCAGTGAAGGGGTTAAATGAGTACGCAGTGTCCGGTTGGTCCTGTGTATTGCATCATGCACCAATATGAGTTCCAAATGACTAGCGTGGTAAGCTCTTTCTGATCAGTTGGTTCATCAGGCACTACATCACAGGGTCACAGCCTCTACGTGGCCTAGAACGTGTCCATCATGTCCTTTCTTAGACCTGAAGCAGGGCATGGTCTCCCGGTGTGAGCCCGAGCCCGGGTGAACCCGTTTTCTGGCCTGCTGCCCCCCCACTGCTGGCCCCAGCCTCTTGTCACCTGCTTCACGACTCTTTCGGTGCTCTGAGTGTGGATAAGAACTCCGGAACCTCCTACGGCTTGACCTGGATTTTCCTGGATCTGATCCCCGGACAGTGAACAGGAGAATGCCGGCTCGTGCACCTGGCCAGGCTGCCAGCTGATCAGTGTCTGCAAGCTGGTGGCTGACAAGTTCACTTGGGTGTGATGCGAGGTCTTACACTGGTGTCCCCATACTCCCCCGCCAGCCTCAGCTTCAAAATCTGGGTCACGGCGAACCTGCGGTCGTCCTCACTTTGACTCGCCATCAGCGAGAGGAGGACACATTCTGAGTGTGCGAACCATGCTCCCTGTCCGCACGTAGAAGGGGCACAGCTGTTTGGACCTTCTTGGGCTGCGACCTCATCACTCTGAGCTGCGTGAGGATGTGCTTGGGACGTCCTCTAGCTGTGGTGAACCTTGATGTCTAGTAGAGTTTGAAGTACACCTGCAGGCAATACTTGACTAGGATTTCCAGGGTGTTCAGTTCTTTGCCAATCAGTCCATGCACCGGTCCACATGTACACCCAGCGACTGGGCTGTGGTGGGCCATCTGGAGTGGGACACCTTGCCACAAATTGATCTCCGCAGCTCGGACCCGGGGGAACGCCCCGCTTCACAGCCTGGACCAGCTGGTGGAGACCTGCTGGTCAGTGGACATGTTGACCAGGATATACTCCGGTACTCTGCGAGTCTTCACCGCCTGGCACTCCTCTGAACTCTGTGTTGTACTGCATCTCATTCACGCTGGACAGCAAATGCACAAATGGACCCCTGAAGCCAGTGTCAATGAGGTAGGCCCGTCGATGCTGGTGATAAGGGGCGCAGGGGCAACCTCGTTTGTGTGCAACACGCCATATACTCCCCGAAGAGCTTGCGTCCCAGCATCCCTTTTCCAAATGGGCGTGAGTACCACCCTTCCACCCGTGTTGGCCCTAGTTGAGTCACCTTGCAGTACGATCAGTGAGTCGGTGGAGTCGTATGTCACCAGCGATCATAGAGAGCCTGAGCCACCTTGAAAGCAAGGCTTCTCAGGTGGCACCGGGTCCTCTGGTTTCAAAGTGCCAAGGTACCTTCCAGATGACTCCTCTGTCATTGACACATGCTCCTCCCTGATCACCTTAGGTGCAGTTTCCATAGCTGTCGGGCACCATCGCCCTGGTTTGTCCTTTTCCCCCCATCGTAAACCAATCCAACTATTTTTTGGAACCCTGGTGCTTCCTCTGGTCAAGGTCCCTGGCCGAGCCATGGCATTTCCCGCCTGGCCCTCCTCAGCTTGTTAGGATCGCAGACCAGGTGCGACTGTCTGGAGAGAGGGGGCCGTCAGCGATAAGGTCCTGGAGGAATCCAGAAGCCAAGGCAGCAGCAGCAGTGGGCGGAACGTCGAACCGGATGCTTGGATGCGGAGCTGGATTTCGACCGTACGGTTTGACCGACTTACGCTGTTTTTGTGTGACTTTTGGAGTTTGGTGATAGGACCTTAGACCTTAAACAGTATCCAGCCCTGAAACCACCTACGTTGGGCAAATAATAAAGTGGAAATCTAGTTGCCAGGAAAAAGGTTTTTAACCCGAAAAAACGAGGCGATTTTGTATGAGAAGTGAGCTTTCCGGGGTCTGGCGGACTTAATGTAGTCTACAGCAATAAACGAGGGCAAACTTCCGATAGTGTTTTTTTAAACGCTCTAACAACTTTGTCATCTGGGGAAATTTATCGAATCTCTAATTTAAGTGGCTTTTCTTTGAGTTTAAAAATGGTGTATGCTAAGCTAGCTTTGCATATAAAAATAAAAGTCCATTTTGCCATAGCAAGAAGTGCTCAAACCAAAAGTTGAAGCGGACAAACCACCCTTAAAAATTAAATTTTACATAAGAAAAACCCTGTCAAATTCGAAATAATCAATATTTCATTTTTTTATTGGACCTAGGCGTACCTAATATATTATTATATATATATTATATATATCTAATAATATATAAAAATTAATATATATATAATATATATATAATAATATATAATAAATTAAAATATATAATGTCATAGTTAAATATAATATAAAATATATATATACAAAGATTATATATATAATATAAATATGTAAACAAATAAAATAAATATTTTAAAATATATAATACATATAATATATATATATATATATATACAAATATATGTAACATAATTATATGATAACAATAATAATATATATATAACATATTTTAATATTAAATTTAATAATAAAATATATTTTATATAATATATATAATATAAAAATAATATATATTAATAAATATATATATATATAATAATAAATTATATATTAATATTATATATATTATATATATATATAATTTTAAAATAATTATTTAAATATATTATTATATATTATATATTTATATATAAATAAATTATATAATATTATATATATATATATATATATATAATATATATATAGATATTTATAAAAACTTATTTATATATATATTATTTTTATCATATAAATAAATTATATATTTTTAATATATTTTTATCAATATATATTATATAATATCCTATAATTATAATATTAAAATTTATTAATATATATAATATTATATATTATTTTCTTTTTGGGGACTCTTGATGTTCAGGGGAAAAGAAATCTCATATTTGGGGGTTTTTTTGCGAAAACGTTTCGCCAAGGCCTTGGCTCATCAGGCTAAAAATTTTAAAAATTTAATTATTGCAATGCAAAAAAAGCGAACATCAAAAAAATTAATTTCTAAGAAACAATAAAATTTTCCTATATTATCAAAAATTATAATAATAAATAAAATATAATTTGTACTTAACGGCCCTTTGGTGTGTATGCTTTGAGTTGGTAGAGGACGAATGAACACATTTTTCGTGGGTAACTTTTCGGGTGTGGGGCGATCGAACGAGAGTCGGGAAACAAACAGTGGTAGTATTTGATTTAATGATTTGGGTAAAAATGACGGGGTATTAAGATCAGGGGACAAATGCTTGTGTGTATAGCTTCTAATAATTAGTGTCACAGGTAGTGGCCTTGTTTAGGATACTAAAGTCATTCATAAAAAAAGGGACAAAATCAGTGGTGTGAGGGGATTGCAGATTGGAAGGGAAGAAATGGGTCGCCCATACTGCGAAACACCTTTATGTCAAAAGCCTAAGGGTTAGTTTCCCTTTGTCGTCTCCGGACGTATCTGGGCTTTACAGAGAACTTTTGAATTCGTAAATTAGTTAAAAAATAAGGGCTTTAGGTATAGAGTTTTTAATTTAAAATAGTTTTTAAGGTAAATAAATTTATAAAAAAAAATTTTAAATTTTAGTTGGGGAAGATGGACTTAAGTAGATCTTGAGTTTTTCCGAATGGTGTAACTGAGAGGGGCCGTAAAAGGGGATTTTAACATAGGGGGTTTTTAATAGGGGTTTTTGGGGTTCTTTCGACTCGGGTTGAATTTTTTTATCAAAGAACTTTGAGATGATTGTTTAAATTAATTTAGGGGGTACCATTTTTTTGGAAAAAAATTAGAAAGGAATTTGATCTCTTTATAAAAAGGAAAACAATTGATGGAAACTATACATCGTGTAGTAGGGTCTTAATAGTTTTGTTTTTAAAAAGGTTTTGGGGATAAATTAACATATTGGTTCCAAACCCAGTGAAAGGGTTTCTATAGATGAGGGGGTAAGGAAATTTATTTTTTACGAGTAAAATGGGTATCTAAAAATGGTAGTGATGATTGTTTTTAAATTTCATATGGAATTAATGTTTGGGTCTGAGATTAAGGTATTTAGAAAAAAGGGAAGTGCTCGGGATTTTTAAAAAAATAAAAAAAATGTCGTTACATATCGTTTATAATAAAAAGGTTTAAAATGTTTTTGGACAGTTAGGGCAGCCACATTTCCCCATGGTGACAAAAAAGCATTAGCAAATGAAGGACCCCGGTACGATCTCAGGAAAAACCCTCAGTTTGGACATAAAGTTTTTGTTTAAAAATAAATGGAAGTCTTTTATAGCTAAAAATTAAAAAATCAGAGAAAATTTTTTTTTTGTGTAAAAAAAAAATGGTAGCTTTTATGAAATAAATTATCACTATCACACCTTTGGAAAAAAAATCAATGATCTACTTAATCACATCTTCCTAACTCAAAAATTTTTAAATTTTTTTTTTACTAATTCATTTACCTTAAGAACTCATTTTAAAATAAGACTCTATACCTAAAGCCCTTTTTAACATAATTTCGAATTTAAAAGTTCTAGCTGAACGCTAGATTCGGCGAGACGACAAAGGGAAACAAACCTTGGGTTTCTGAGCAAAAAAGGGGTTTTTGACGTACTGGCACCCATTTCTTCACCTTCGCATCGCAATCCGCTCACACTCACATGATTTAGAAACACCCTTTTTCTATGAATGATTTAGATCCTTCCAAGGCAAAATATTCCAAAAAAAAAAGTTTTTTTATAGGAAAATAGAGAAATTGAAATTTTTGTCATAATTTGCAGGTTTTGTAAAAAAATGAAAAGAAAACATTTCTATGTGTCATCGCCCTTCGAATTCAAAAATTACCATTTTTTCCTATTTGAAGTACCCAAACCCGGGGATGCTTCCCTAATTTTCGGGATGATACCAAAAATGAAAAACAGCATTTTTGACAGTGTATATCATTTTAGTTGATAAAAAATTTTATATGGGTTTTAAAAACCCGGAGAATTCATAAAACAACACCCTTTGGGTCTGTGAGTCGGGAAGGGTCTAATTTCGGGTAGTGATATTTTTCCGGGGTTTAAACTAGATAAAAGCGAGATGAGGGGCCCCTTCTAAATTAAGTTTTATCGCCCTGAAATTTATAAGCTTGTAAAAGGAAGGACAAAAAAAATCTTGTGGAGGAAAAAAGTAGAAAATATTTTTGGTGGACCCCCCTAATATACAGGGTTTTTAACCGAGTTTCTGCAAAATTGTACAGGTGAAAAAAAGTAATCCTAACACCCAAAAATTCTTAACCATTGCTTTTTGAAGTTTCCCTTTTGACGCGAAGAAGGTAGAAAAAAAGCGCGGGAGTAATTTCATAGGGGGGCGCGTATGGAGAATGCGTGTGTACTCGCGGTTGCGCCTGGAAATTTTGAATGATTTAATCATAATGTTTACTAGTAATGGAGCATTACATTATCTTATAACGACACAATTGGTATTAATGGAAATGTTATTTACTAAATAAGCAGGACATGAAAACAGCAGGGCTGTAATAAACAATACTGTAAAAGGGTACCTGGCATCGTGTCTGAGTTGGGAGGGAGGTGAA
>JACEEZ010018456.1:192500-200000 GCA_016584305.1 Chionoecetes opilio | reverse complement strand
TAAATTAGTAATAATAATTGTTAAAATCAATTAAGACACACACTTAATTTTTAAATGAGATGTTTGGGCCTGCATGCTGTCTGCTAATTTGGTGAGTTAGGGCTGTATTGGGATTGCTAGCTTAAGCAGCACCCAGGGTTCTCGACGTGTTGATCGGTATTTTGTTTTGATGTATTTCGGGTGTAAAAATGTTGATTCACGGAGGTTTTGAACCAAAAAAAGCTGTGGTACGGAACATTTTCTGAAATTAGGATACTTTTCTTCACTGAGAAGGGTTCCAGAAACTGCCCCCTGTTCCCATGGATTTGATCTGAATATCTTTTGCAGTTTAAAATTCATTTCAACTTCAGATGTATCCATGTTAAATAATAGGCCATTCTAGATGAAAATATTTAAACATCTTGCCTTTCCCAAAGGGAAAAACACATGTATTTTGCAACCTTCCACTGCTGCTATATCTTGAAAACCCCTGTCAAAATCTGAGGCGAGGTTTTGTCCCTTTCAATTAGCGCCACTTTTAAAAAACTGATCAATTGTTTAACCTTGATTTTCAGTTCTGACATCATTTTCTGAAATTTCTCAGTGCAGTTGCTGTAGCTGTGAAGACACTATTTTTAGTTTCTCTTAATGCTGTACACACAAACATTTCAACTTGTTTTATCTTTTCCTTCAAATCAAGTTCAGTTCATTCAACATACCAGTTATGTCTACTAAAAATGCTAAACCAGCAGCCATTTTCTTTGTAAATGGGGGGTGATGAAAAGGGGCCGATCTTTTGAGCAAAAACACTTTTATTTCGGGTTTTAGCAGATCTCTAAATTTTTGGGGAAAAATTTACCTTGCTTAACCCCCTGACATCTGTAGCAACAACAGATCAGAGGTTCGCTTCACTTTCTTGTAATGATTTTCAAAACAGCGCCTCTGAAGATTCTGGCCCGAATTGGTTTACTTTTGAAAAAAATGCCCATGACTTCTGTCATATTAAACATTTTACCACAAAGTCTTGTTGATGAAGAAACAATGTATTAAAAAAGTCAGGAAATCTATCATCACCCCTGCAAGGGCAATGAACCCTTGGTTCGACCAATATCGCTGGTGCTCCTCAGTTGTCATTGATAGACTTGTTTACTGGAAAACTGTGTCTTTTTGACAAAATCACGAAAGGGTAAAAATGTCCCACCTCGGTTTTTCCTTTTAATGGTAAAACCCTTTAGTAATTCCTCCTTTTGCTCAGATTTTTAAACACCATTCTAATGAAAATGCCATTGGATGTACGACTGTCAGTATTTCATCAAACTGCAATGAAAAGAAGACCACTAGTATGTCCTTGTTCAGTTGTTCACCCAAATCCCCCAAAAATTTCCAGCCCCTCATAACTGTTTCTTAAAATGAATTTTTTAATAGAGACAAATTTCAACTTGTTTTTAAAATTTTTCAAACATGATTCTGCTGCTTCTAAAAAACCCCCTTGAATGTTTCTCCATCCAAAACGGTTTTTTTTGCTTTGCGAGTACTGGGCTCCCCTTGAACGATGAAATGGTTGCTGCTTTGTTTTTGAAGTCGCCCTTAAAAAGGGCTTGTTGTGCTGAAAGCTTGCCTTTAGTTCTCAATTTTCCTTTTTCGTAGCCCCTTTTTGGGGGAAAATCACTGTCATTTCTTGTGAAACTTTTAAAATCCCTTTCAAGTTTTCCCTTTTCTTGCCAGTGCGGGGATACATACATATCAGACACACACACTTCGAATTTTTTCAGGTAAAAAAAAAATTTTCCTCCCACTCCTGTAAAAATGGTAATTTTTTATTTTTTTAGCACCGACCCAGCCCCAGCACTAAAATTTTTGGTTCAGTTGATGTTAATAACCTGTTAAAAACCCTGTTCGAAAACAAAAAAGTTTTACACGGGCGAGTTTTGCTTCAGCACTATACTAATTGTACGGTTTTGACGCTGCTGTTCGCGGGAAAATCGTAATGAAAACATATTTTACAACTGATGTAATAAAAGAAAACTAAAAAAATGCAGCTTTTTCGTCCTTAATATTGACTATGGGAATATTTCATTATTACGTGACTTTTTAGCCGTCAAACATTCTTTACGAGACACTGACCCCAAACCCCTACCGTCCAACGTTTCTGAAAACTGTGGAGTCTTGGGGGGGGAACAAAATGCAATTAAATTTGCGTTGACACTTATAAAATATGATTCACGGGTAGACAAGCACCCTAACTCTGAGTAAACTTTTTTTAACAGTCATAGTATTTAAAAACTAAAAAAAGCACACACGGGGCCCCTCAAGTAATGAAAATTTATAAATCAGGTTTTAAAGCAATCCCCCACCCCTTTCCCTGTTACAAAACGCGTAGGGTTTTCCTGCCACGGGTACGAACGCGTACGGTTCCTTCCACGGGTTTTTCCGCCAATCCCCCCGAGGCTTAAAGGCTGCCGTGCATGATAACACAGGAGTAGTCGTCTTTATAAAAAGTATCAATGGGGGTGGTCAGACATGCCATCATTATGAATATAAATAAATTATTCCAAAAAAAAGGGAAAACATAATAACCCAAAGTATCATGAGTACTTGGATATGCTTTTTGCGCTATTTCATGGCAACTTCTGAAGGGCGAATTATTAACAGGTCATGTGTTCGACATAAAACAGGCTTGTTCGACCCGTCGATCGCGATCGACTGGGTTTGGCCCCCCTGCTTTTACACTCGGCGCTTTCTGCCAAGATTTTTGGCTCTTATTCACCAACTGGGTCTGTTTTTTGTTATTCAAAAAGTTTTCTTACCAGGAACATGTTTTTTTTTACCCCCGATTGGGGTTTATTTTTTGAATACATTACAATGTTTTCGGCGTTATTACCCTTTGTGGTAAAAACCCTTCAACTTCGCTTAGTACCCTGCTGTCTTGTGCAATTGTTTTTTATAATTTGGGGCTAGTAACCCATTTTTTTGTGATGTTAATTCAATTTAGCCGCATCTAGCCCGTATCACGTTGCCAAAAATTACCCATATCGCAGTAACAAAACAGATCAAAGTCGGTAGTGAAAACTAAATCTAGGATACTTTATCCCTTGTAGGCTCACGGTCACCTGTTTTAAAAATACTTTTTCACCATATCAAGCAAACCTACCTTCTCTTTGCAGAATTTTATTCCAGTTTATACAAGGTGGTTAAAATCTCCACAAATAAATTTTATCGTTATTATTTACAAAATGACTTTATCTCCGTTTCATACAGGAGGGAATCTACTCCGCATTGATTTGGGAGGACGAATATTGTCCCAATATTTCAATTTTCCGTTTACTTAATCTTTGCGTAGGCTGGCATAATGACTTTGTTTACTTTTTCGATTTCGTTGCTTGCAAATTTTTTTTTAATTAAAAATGCACCTCCACCTGCTTTATGCGTGCGACAATTTGGGAAAGTCTTATAGCCTGGAATGGTATTTTAGTAAAAAATTTTATCTTTTTTTGTTGACCCAACTCCGTGATACGACATATCTGGCGTTTTTGGCAACAACTAGCCATAATTCGTTACCCTTTAAAATAATGCTTCTGGGTTTGTGTAGAGATTTTAAATTCCTTGATAGTTTTGGTAACCCTTGCGTGAGGGTTTTTCCGGCGGGCGTCTACGGGCCCCTGTACAGGCGCTTGATTAAGTTCTTTTATTAGTATTGCGGAAACGGGCGGACCCCGCTTTGCTGTGGGTAAAAAGGGGGTTTAAGGGGATGCTGTACCGCCGTCCCCTCGTCGTTTTTGATCTGTAAAAGGAAACTGTCATTTACAGACGCCCAATCGTCATGGCCGACGGGGCTGGGTGGGACCGTCTTTCCCCCAAAAAAGGATGGAATCCTCAAAGGTGGATCCCCGTAGAAATTATCCCAAAGTTGCGAAGTCTACATTCTCTTTTGCACAAAGAGACCTCTCGGTTATTTGCGCTGAACGCCTTATCGTAAAAGCGTTGGCCTACTTCTAGTTGGGGGAAATTCCTGAATAATGATATGAATAGGGGTTTTTCTTGAAATTTTCCCGGTCAATTCCCTTTCTTGTCCAAATTTTTTTTCAGATCCGCTACTGTAAAACGTCGTTGGTTCCTGCGGATGACATAGAGAGTGTTATCGTTGTGTTCTTTGTGCGTCATCGCAGGTGCAGTGTGTCGTCGGTCGGCTCCTGGGAAACAGAAGCGCTTCCTTTTTTCACTCTGACCCCACCACAAACTCCACCAGTTTCCTCGGAGAATTTTGTCCCCGATCAAACTGGTCTCGTGTACGTCTTCCCTTTATTTCGCCAAAAACCTGAAATTTTTGTAGGTTTACGTTAGGGGCGCCTTGACTGCTGTTTGGGCGTCGGATCCCCGCCTTTTCGGGAAAAAAGGGAAGGGGGAAAGGGGAAAAACGAGGGGGCGGGGGGAGGAGAGGAGGGGTTTGGGGTAGAGGGAGTGAGAAGGGGGAGGAGGAAGGAGGAGGAGGGAGGAGGAGGAGGAGGAGGAGGAGGAGGAGGAGGGGAGAAGGAGGAGAGGAGGGGGGGGGGGGAGGAGGGGGAGGAGGGGAGGTGGGGGAGGAGGAGGAGGAGGGGGAGGAGGAGGAGGAGGAGGTGGAGGAGTGGAGGAGGAGGGGGAGGAGGAGGAGAGGTGGTGGAGGGGTGGAGGAGGGGGAGTAGGGGTAGGAGGAGGGGGTAGGGGGGGGAGGTAGAGGGGAGGAGGTGGAAAAGGGGGATGGGGAGGGGGGAGGAGGAGGAGGGGAGAGGAGGAGGAGGAGGAGGAGGCCCAAAAAGGGAGAGGTGGGGGGCTGACGGGGAACGAGAGGTAGTAAGATTTGATGACGGGACTAAGGATGAGACAGGGAGAGATGAGGGAGGGGCGTTTGCTATAGCATGGAAAACGAGGGGGGAAGAGGGGGAGGCGGAGGGGGAGAAGAAGGAGGAGGGGGAAAAGGGAGGGGAAAAAATGGGGGGGGTAGGAGGAGGTACCTGGCAGGTGGGTACCCCGACATTGGAAATTACAAATTCTTTTAACCCCTCGAGCACCTTTTTTTTATCTACATTTTGCCTTAAGAAACTCTCTCACGCGTGAATCCTTAGTTAGCGTACAAAGCTCCCCTGTTATGACAGAGCCTGCAGGTAAGGAATTTACAAAGTCGGGTTTGCAAATTACCCTTACCTTAAGGCTTTGTAAGTTTTGCGGCATTCTGATAAAAATTTTAGGAAGTTTACCAAAAAAATATGAAAAATATGGTGTAGTGCAGGTAGGGTGGTCTGCGGTTTATACCAAAGGGGGGATGAGGGACCGAATGAAGTTTTTAAAGGGATTTACGCGGTCAAAAAGGGCATTCCCCGGGGAATCTTTCTCAAGGCTGTGTCTGGCCCACACCTGTACGTACCTTGCGGAAAAAAAGATGCCACAATGTAATGCACTTAAAATGTTATTACGTTCTACTAAGCAGGCACAAATAAATTACAAATTTTTACAGAGAACGTCAAGTTATAAGTAAAAATTTTTTGGGTTTTTTGATAAGCATTAAATTTTCTTCAATGTGTTCACTGTGGGGGATGAGTGGTGTAATTGTTTCCCATTACGCAGTATTTAATTGAGATGTAAAATGTGTTTTGTACGACGGGAAAATATCTAAAAAAAACTTAGGGGGCAAAAAAACGACTGATGAAGTGGTGAATGTGGGTTGGGGCGCGGGAGCTGAGTGGGCGCAGGAGCGGGAAAATTCACGACCTCACACTATGTGTTTTGAAAAATGATGAGAGGAAGAGAAGGAGGAGGAGGAGGAGGAGGAGGAAGAGAAGGAGGAGGAGGAGGAAGAGAAGGAGGAGGAGGAGGAAGAGGAGGAGGAGGAGGAGGAAGAGGAGGAGGAGGAGGAGGAGGAGGAGGAAGAGGAGGATTGATTGATTGATTTAATGCTAAAAAGGGAAAATGTGCCAGGCCTCGGAGGTCATATGGCACTATGGCAAAGCATAATGACGGTAAGGGATTATAGAGAAAGAGTGAAACGGTGAGGTAAGGGGAAAGGAATGGAACGTTATAGCAGTAGTGTTAGTTCAGAGGAAGAACGTGTATTTGTTGGGGGAAGGAGATCATAAATTGGTAATTGGGACAGGGGGGCGAGTAAGGAAAGCTTCTGCGATGCAGATAACTTGAGGCTTATAGCAAGAAATAAGGAGACAACGGTCTTGTCTGTGGGATCGGAAGTCGTGAATGTTCCAATGAAGAACAGACAGAGTGTAAGGGGTTTTAGCGGGTGATGATAGTCGGAATGGTGGGCGTCCGGAGTAGAGGGGTTAGCAGGATCAGCGATATCAGGTGGGGGATCAAGTGTAGTAGGTGAAGTACAGTCAGTAGGGTCAGGGGGGCGAGGGGACAGGGTTTGGGGGTTGTTTGAGACAAAATGGAGCGAGTGTACAACCAGGAGGGAGGGGTAAGTTAAGAACAGACGTAACAGTAGGGCGGGCAGAGGAAGTAGAAGATGGGGGAGAGGACATAGGGTGATCAGAGGGAAGGAGGAAAGGGTGGAGTGGGGAGAATGATGGAAAAGGCGGGGAAAGGGGGAACAGGGGAGGTTGGGAGGCAGAAGGAGGAAGAGGGGTAGGTTGAAGATGGGAGGGAAGAGGATGTATCTCAGCTGAGACTTTGAGGGTTGAGAATGAAGGTGGGGATGATGAGGCGGTTTGTGAAGAGGGCAGAGGGGTCACGTCTTGAGGCTGAGCGAGGTACTCCACGATCATAGCCATGGTCTCAACAGGAGAGTCAGGAGGGGAGACCTGAGGCACACGGTTTCTTAGTAGGAGGAGACGTAGAAAGTGGGGTGTGAGGAACTGAGAAGGGAGAGATAGTAGAAGGTTTCGGGGGGGGGAGGAAGGGGAAGAACGTTTAGGTCGTCTGGTAAGAGTAGGCCGAGGAGGGGAGCGTTGAGGAAGGGGTGTGGGGATCGAGGAAGGGGTAGAGGTCGGAGTATCTGGATTGAGGACGGCAAAGGAGTTACTTATGGAGAGAAAGAGGGCAGCAGGAGGAGCAAATGCAGGACGAGGAGTGGGAGGAGGAGGAGCAGGGAAAGAGAGGGTAGGAGAGATAGGAGAGTAGGAGTATTAGGAAAAGTGGGATTGGAAATAAGCTGGGAGACGGGGGTAGGCGAAAAGCCGAGGCGGCGAGCTTCCTGGCGGGCAAAGTGAAGCCCTTTTTAAATCTGATGGATGCCACTTCTGATTCGAAGTGGTAGACAGGGCAACCCCTGTAGAAGACGTTGTGGGAACCACCACAGTTCGCACAAGTGGGAGATGTTGCAGGACACGTGGAACGAGTATGGCCAGGTTGAGCACAAAATGGGCAGCGGGCAGAGGATCGGCAGTGCTTGGCAGGGTGGCCAAAACGCCAGCAGGACTGGCACTGGCGTGGAGTAGGGCGGTAAGGTTTAAAAACAGAGTAGGGGAAACCCCGGCAACATAAATGCTATCGGGGAAAGTCTTGCCTTTTGAAAGTGATTTTGGGCCCAATGTTGGT
>JACEEZ010018456.1:152500-187500 GCA_016584305.1 Chionoecetes opilio | reverse complement strand
CTGAAGACATGAAAAAGGGAAGATGACTCTTGCGGGTGTTGTTTTGTAGATCAAGAAGTGTCAAGAAGAAGGGAAACAAGGCTAGTGTGGACATGGGAAAGATTGCGAAAGAAAAGAAACAAGGTGGCAAAGATGCCTTTGGACATGAGAAAGACTTGGAAAGGAAAGAAACTAGGTGTCACTCAACATTTGTCCTACCACGAGTGGCATCAGCCGGCAAAGGACAAATGTTGAGTGACACCTAGTTTCTTTCCTTTCCAAATCTTTCTCATGTCCAAAGGCATCTTTGCCACCTGGTTTCTATTCTTTCGCAACCTTTCCCATGTCCACACTAGCCTTGTTTCCCTTCTTCTTGACACTTCTTGATCTACAAAACAATACCCGCAAGAGTCATCTTCCCTTTTTCATGTCTTCAGGGCTACCCTGAAGCATTTTCTACAAGTTAAAATGGTCCCAAGAGTCTGTAGCGTGAAAGCAAAACTGGCTTATCGGTACTGGACGTCACAAAAGCGAGGTTGTGAAGAAAATTTTGTGGAAGGACAAAATTATAATGCAGTGGAGCAGCCTTCATAAGAGTTTGGGATACGATTAGCTCGTTTCTTATCTTCCAAGAGAACTTCAAAGGTATCTTGCTTTCAAGGCATTACGTCTTTTATCTTGCTGGAAGCTCTTCAATTACTGTTTAGTCCTGATTTACCCCGATAATAAGGCACTTCAAGTTATCTTTTGTGGATAGAATTACAGCAATTATCTTTGACTTTATGACGAAATACGTGTTGCGTCTTTAAAAAGGAAACCTAAGGGAAGGATTTGCGACAAGTGACGTGGACAAAAAAACACAAGTTTCCTTCCTCTTAAAAATCAAAGAAATAAGAAGTGGGCGGAAGGGAAGACTAAATCTGATTTGTATTCGTTAGGAAGAAATTATTGCACATTTTCTTTTACTCTGGACCCTTTCGGGTTCCTTGAAGATTACGTCGACGGGAAATTGCGATGGCCGTGTTATTTTTTCCCTCCCTTACAGCTGAAATGCATATATCTTTTTATACTCCCTCCTTCCCTCCCTGCTGAGCAACATAAATCAAACTCACAGGACAAGTTTCCCCTGTCGTCAGCACAGGTGCCACTTATGCACAACTTTCTCTCTACCTTTTTTTCCTTTCCAT
The DNA here is from genome assembly GCA_016584305.1 of Chionoecetes opilio. Taxonomy (NCBI): domain Eukaryota; kingdom Metazoa; phylum Arthropoda; class Malacostraca; order Decapoda; family Majidae; genus Chionoecetes; species Chionoecetes opilio. Next base: position 186,334 of record JACEEZ010018456.1, on the reverse strand, counting down.
CCCCTCTACTCCTCCTACCTTACTTCCTAACATCTTATACTCTTCTTGTTTCATATATTGCCGTTTCTCAGGCTCTCTCTCTCTCTCTCTCTCTCTCCTCTCTCTTCTCTCTCTCTCTCTCTCTCTCTCTCCTCTCTCTCTCTCTCTCTCCTCTCTCTCTCTCTCTCTCTCTCTCTCTCTCTCTCTCTCTCTCTCTCTCTCTCTCTCTCTCTCTCTCTCTCTCTCTCTCTCTCTCTCTCTCTCTCTCTCGTCACACCTCAGGTCACTTGACACTCAGCGGATTGCAATACTTGGCAAGGAGTGGATGGATACCTGTGCCCCAGCTCTTCCCTCGATGCAGCAAGCCAGGCTGGGGTCAAGGCTGGTGCACTCGATCAAGGCTTTCATGTGGTCTTGGCGAGACAAATAAAGAGATGATGGAGAGAGAAGATGATGAAAGATATTATATATATATATATATATATATATATATATACATTTATATATCATGTAGAGAAAGAAAAATAAATAGTGGATGCATATATGAATGGATGGTTTACAAAAAGAAATAAAAAAAAAAAATTCATAGAGACAAAAATGTGTCATATAATGCAAGCTTTCTTCGAATAAGTTTCCAGTCTCGAATGTTTTTCTTTCATAGTTTCTAGATTGGTGTGAAGGAAAGCCGCGACTCCTTATGAACAAAGCCACTCACTCAATTAGCTGCTCCACGAAATATAATCAACTTCCGCACATTTGTCACGGCTAATATTGCGCAAGTTTCTTTCCCACCTTCGCCAAACATAAGACGTGCCACACCTGCTAATACACGTCTGAACGCTTCCATTTGTTTACATGAATTCCTCAGTCAATGTCATTTCATAGTTTTGTTGTGCAGATTTGTCTATCACGTTAAATTTTCTGTCAAACCATGAAGAAACAAACACACATCACAGTGTACCTTATTTCTTTGTACACTTCTTACCGTTTGTAGTTCTGTATTGTTCTTGGTGCCGTGAACTGACTCAGGACCTTGTAATTGCTTGTTCAATATTCCCTTCGTTCACTATTCTTATACTGTTGGGACAGGAAATACACACAACTCCAGTTCTGGTATATTATTCACAGTGTTAGTCTAGCGTACACAAGGACGTACAATGAGTACAGGCACGAAATATGACTGGTATGGTCTAAGGTCAACTCCTCACTGACTCCCAGCCGTCTGGTGGCTACCAACAACACTTTTGGTCAAGCCGGTACAATATGAAAAATATCAGAGACACAGGTGGCGTGTCGCTGTAGTACAAAGGGATTTAAGCTTAAGGTGCTAAGAGAGAGAGAGAGAGAGAGTAATTGGAGAGTAAATTAGAGACATATTCCTTAGGGACTTGAGACCCGACATACAGCTGAATAGTCGGACCAGCTCAAAGAATATTGGAAGGAAGGTGCGAGAGAAGAAATACGAGAGAGGAATTAGGAGACATATACGAGAGAGAGAGTAATTGAATACATGGGAGAGAGAGAAGTAATTGGAGACAGTACATAATGCTCGGCCACGTTAATACGGCTGTCCTCAGCCGTCCTAACTTATACAAACACAAAAACTAATAGTGTACCTAACTGTGTTACAAAAAATAATCGTGGCATGAACAAAAACATAATACATATAAATGGCATTGAGAAATACACATAAAAAATGAGACATTTACATATATACAGACATAGGAGACACAAAAAGGGAAGCAAAACTAAATATGAAGGAGCTTGCAAAAGGTGTTAGTGGCGAGTCCGAGAGCGGGTGTGATAAGGATGGGGGGGGGGGCTAGGGAAAATTTGATGCAGGGGGCGGGGAGTAGGAGATGGACGGGGAAGAGGGGAGGAGGATTGGGGTTGAGGGTCAGGGAGGGTACCTGACATCATCCGAAGATGGGTCATATGCACAATTCTGTCATCATGGGTCTCCACATACCGAATGGTGCATTTGTTTCCCGCTTTTGCAATGATGTGGAAAGGGCCGAGGTGCTTTGGAGCAAGTTTGTTGTCCCGCGTGAAATTGATAAGAAAAACTATGTTGCCAATTTTGAATTTGGGCGGGTGAGCTGACTTTTGTTGGCGTGCAATGGCCTGAGAGGTTGAGGAACGCAAGTGAGCTCGGAGGGTTTGGTGAATACGTTGAAAAGACGTAATTTGTACCTTAGCAAAATTTTCAGGTACATAGAGAGGCTGAGGTTTAGCGAGCAACATATCATAAGGAAGGCGTTTGTCCACCCCGAAAAGAATGAAGTGAGGGATCTCGTTGATACTCTCATTGTAAGATGATTTAATGGAAGCAGCAACATCAGAGAGCCATTCGTCCCAAGTTTGAGAAAAACCATTAGTGACATGACGTAACGCCTCTAGAATCTTACGATTCGCCCTTTCAGTAAGACCGTTAGACGCTGGGTGATGGGCAACAATGAATGGCTGACGAATGTTGAAACCTGCACATAACTCAGCAAGGAGTTCATTTCGAAATTCACCGCCGTTGTTGGAAAGTATGACTTTAGGTGTTGTGAAAGGATTGATTACATGATCAACAAGAGCTCGAGCCACCGAGACTGCTGACTTGTCACGGAGGGGAGCTAAAATGACGTACCAAGAAAAATGATCGACACAAGCAAACAAATACTGATAGCCAGACGTAGCTCGAGGAAGCTTGAGGAGATCAACACCTACTGTATCCCAAGGACGTTCCGGAATTGGATATTCAAGCATGGGTACAGGGAAAGATGAATTACTTTTGTGACGCGCGCAGGAAAGACACTTTGAAACATGTTGAGTGACGTCGCGTCTTACTGTCGGCCACCAGTACCGCGATAACACCGAACGTATCGTGCGATCAACACCTGGATGAGCGGCTTGTACCGAGTCATGACTGATAAGTAGTACCTGAGAAACCAAGGAATCAGGTATGACAAGTTGTGACACATCTCCACGGGGCGAGGTTGGCGGGGGGGCTCGGCGGGTCAGAAGGCCATTTTCTAGGCAAAATTGTGAAGCAGGAATAGGTAACCGAGGGAAAGACGACGTGTCGTCCTCTTCGAGAGAAATAATGACCTGTCCCCACAGCGGGTCATCACGTTGCGCATTCATGAGTACGTCTTCCGTTATCTCCGTTTGCGGCTGAACCGTAACAAACGAGGCAGCAACCGTAACAGATCGGGAGAGGGCGTCTGCAACGACATTGAGTTTACCAGGAACATACTCGATGGATGGACGATAATCCTCTAGAATTACCATCCAGCGTGCAAGACGACCGGTGAGATTACGACCTTTAAATAAATCTTTGATAGCCTGATGATCTGTGTAGACAGTAATGGGATATCCATAAATGAGGTCGCGGAAGTGACGTAAAGCCCAAATAATAGCAAGTGTTTCAAGATCAGTAACCGAATAGCGTGACTCAGCGCTACTGAGACGACGACTAGCGTATGCAACTGGGCGATTCTTCCCTCTGTCGTCTGCTTGCATGAGAGCAGCGCCAAGACCAAATCCTGATGCATCCGTTGCAATGATGAATGGCTTGTCGAAATCAGGAAAAGCTAAAACCGGCGCCGTGGTGAGAGTCGTTTTGAGAGTATTAAATGCATGTTCCTGATCATCACCCCAAACGAACCGAAGCAAACGTAGCAATGGGGAAGAGAGCCGTGCATATTGAGGCACAAACTGGCGGTAGAACCCTGATAGACCCAGAAATGACTTGAGTTCCTTAACAGAGGTGGGGCGAGGGAAATTCTCGACCGCCGCGGTCTTGTCATCTGACGTATGTAGACCATTCGCGTCAATAACATGACCGAGGAATGAGAGACGCTTCTTGAGAAAATGACACTTTGTAAGCTTGACTTTTAACCCGGCATGAGAGAGACGCTCAAAAACATCAGTGAGTCTGTCGAAGTGAGTCTCCATATCGCGTGACAGACCACTACGTCATCCAGATAAGCAAAAACACCCTTACCGAGGAGATCACGAAAAACTTCGTTAATGAGAAGTTGAAAACAAATAGGCGAATTTTTCAGACCCATAGGCAAGCGCAGGTACTGAAAGTGACCCGCGGGCGTGCTGAACGCAGTGAGCGGACGCGATTCGGGGGCCAAGGGCACTTGCCAGAATCCGGACATAAGATCAAGAGAAGTAAATACCGCGTTATGTTCACCCAGTGACTACAACAAATCAGACAAAACAGGGAGTGGATACCATTGGGAGGCAGTACACTGATTAAGACGCCTGAAATCTAAAACTGGCCTGATATCACCATCTTTCTTAGGAACAAGAAAAAGTGGGCTGTTCCATGGTGAAGTCGACGGCTCGACAGCCCCGTCTTCGATCATTTCCTGAACTTTACGACTAGCTATCGCACGCTGACTATGAGGCAGACGATAAGCAGGAATATACACAGGACGCGCATCAGGAAGGAGCTCAATCTTGTGCTCAAGCAAATGTGTACAGCCAAGAAGTTGCCCCGGGAGAGCTACAGCCGAGGAATACTGGAATAATAGCTGTAGAAGGCGCGTTTCAAAATCATGGTAATCAGTATCATTGAGCGAAGGCGTAACGTTCGCAGAGAAGTCATGAAATGCATTCGAGGAGGAGGAATGTGTAACCGCTGAAGCTAGGAATGAATCTGGGAGAGCGCATTCTTGTATCGGCGAAGGGTACACTAAAGCTTCACCCAAACAAGTGCCTTTCGCGAGATTAAGAGTGCCGTGAGTCATATTATGCACCAATATGGAAGTATGACCATCTTCCACCTGAGCAATACCTGATTCGAGACGAACACCACGGATTCTCACTGATTCAGAAACGACGACTACGTCCGTACCGTCGGGGACTGTTCGTAAGCGAACACGTAACATCTGAACAGAATGAGGATCTAGGATACTGCAGGTACCTAGAATCACATTGACTGTTGGTGCGTGTGTTAAGCAAAGAACAGGAGAAGCGAAAACAGGAGAATTACCGGAGGTGTCGGGCATCGTGGCTGAAGCCTGAGAACAAGGTGCGGGGCCCTGGGGGGGCGATGTAGGTGTGAGGTCATAAACGCGCTGTGGCGGTGATAAGTCAGGGCAGGGAGGACGCAATTCCTCATCTGCCGTGCAAAGGGCACGGGAAGGTTGCAAAGTTGGACAAGACTGTGAAGACTATCCACATGAAGTCGACGCAAGGTGGGGAGACCAAGCAATCCGTCAGAAGGAAGTGCATAATCTCTAAGAATGTAAAATTTGACGCGGACAGGCTTCGCGCGCGCTTGGAAGCGAAAACGCAACAAAATAGACCCAAGTGCATTATAATCTTTGCCGTCAGCACCACTGATAGACACGTCAGTAGGCAATATGGAATATGACGAATTGGACGCTCGTTGCAATGCATGAAACGTTGACTCTGCTAGTAAGTTTATCTCGGCACCCGTATCAATGGTGAGAGCCAGTCGTGATGAAGCTACACTGACAGGAACAGCCAAAAGCTCGTCACAGGAAGTGACATTCACGAGCGAAGGGATTACCTTGAGAGAGGGAGAAATAACGAAACCCTGTGAGGACCATATGCGAGGAGAGGAGGAACGCGTGTGACTGACAACACGGGAAGGCGAGTCTGAACGCCTGGGGCACGAAGGGAAGTCCGTTGCCCTTCACTGAATATTCCTACCACGCCGTTCGCGCTGTGCTTTTAGGAAAAGACAGGTGTCGGCGGGATGAGAGGCCGTCTTATGGTAATAGCACCATTGATCACGTGGAGACTCACGAGAGTTAGACTGAGACTGAACTGACTGGGGACGGGCGCGACAATCCCTGAAATGGTGACCAGGCTTGTTGCAAGTATAGCAAGTGAGGGGTTTGGCCGCCCGAGTAGGAAGTGAAAGGGGAGGAGGGGGAGGAGGTTGGGAGGATCGCACTTGTTGGAAAGGTGCGCGGGGCCTGGAGGGAGCCGGATCAGTAACATGAGCGACTACAGCATAAGACTGAGAGCGCAATTTAGCCTCTACAGACAACCTTAGTTAGCATACGCCGTAGGTCCAATGAAAAGTGAAATATAGATTATTTCGAATTGGCATGGTGTTTTCTTATGTAAAATTGAATTTTAAGGGTAGTTTGTCCACTTCAACTTTTTGGTTTGAGCACTTCTTGCTATACAAAAATGGACTTTTATATTTATATGCAAAACATAGCTTTAAGTGCGATTTTGCATAGTAAGAATTGCTCAAATGCAAAAATAGAATTAGATAAAATCGTCTTAGAATTCCATTTTACATAGGAAATTGGCATGCCAAAGTTGAGAAAAAGAATTTTTGTTATACGGCGTACCCTAACCAGGGTACCAAAATAGTTGGATTGGGTTACTATGGGAGGAAGGACAAGACCAGGGCGATGGTGCCCGACAGCTATGGGAAACTGCACCCAAGTTTGATCAGGGAGGAGCATGTGTCAGTGACAGAGGAGCCATCTGGAAGGTACCTTTGGCACTTTGTACCAGAGGACCCGGTGCCACCTGAGAAGCCTGCGTTCAAGGTGGCTCAGGCTCTCTATGATCTGCTGGTGACATACGACTCCACCGACTCACTGATCGTACTGCAAGGTGACTCAACTAGAGCCAACACGGGGTGGAAGGGTGGTACTCACGCCCATTTGGAGAAGATGCTGGGACGCAAGCTCTTCTGGAGTATATGCGTGTTGCACACAAACGAGTTGCCCCTGCGCCACCTTATCACCAGCATCGACGGGCCTACCTCATCTGACACTGGTTTCACGGGTCCAGTGTGCAGTCTGCTGTCCAGCGTGACTGAGATGCAGTACAACGCAGAGTTCAGAGGAGTGCCAGGCGGTGAACATCTCACGGAGATACACGGAGATACCGCAGTATATCCTGGTCAACATGTCCACTAACCAGCAGGTCTCCTACCAGTTGGTCCAGGCTGTGAAGCGGGGCGTTCTCCAGTCCGAGCTGAAGGAGATCAGATATTTTTTTTTTTTTTTTCATCCTATCTAGACACTTTGCAAGTACCAACTACAAGGTTATTGACTATACAAAGCGCCGCCACGTCAGCACGAACTAGGCGGACTCGAACCGCTGACCGAATGCGCAGGGACTCTGCACATTGCAAGCTCACGTCTCTACCAACCTTGCCACCCTGACGGGCGTGCAGGAGATCAAGTGTGGCAAGGTGTCCCACTCCAGATGGCTCACCATAGCCCAGTCGCTCGTGTACATGTGGACCAGAAAGCATGGACTGACTGGCAAAGAACTGAACACCCTGGAAATCCTAGTCAAGTACTGCCTGCAGGTGTACTTCAAACTCTACTACGACATCAAGGTTCACCACAGACTACAGGACGGCCCCAAGCACATCCTCACGCAGCTCAGAGTGATGAGGTCGCAGCCCAAGAAGGTCCAAACAGCTGTGACCTACGTGCGGACAGGAGCATGGTTCGCACACTCAGAATGTGTCCTCCTCTCGCTGATGGCGAGTCAGAGTGAGGACGACCGCAGGTTCGCCGTGACCCAGATTTTGAAGCTGAGGGCTGGCGAGGAGTATCGGGACACCAGTGTAAGACCTCGCATCACACCCAAGCTGAACTTGTCAGCCACCAGCTTGCAGACACTGATCAGCTGGCAGCCTGGCCAGGTGCACGAGCCGGCATTCACTTGTTCGCTGTCCGTTGATCAGATCCAGGAGATCCTGGTCAAGCCGTACGAGGTTCCGGAGTTCTCTATCCACACTCAGAGCACCGAAAGAGTCGTGAAGCAGGTGACAGAGGCTGTGGCAGCAGTGGTGGGGCAGCAGGCCAGAGACGGGTTCATCCGGGCTCGGGCTCACCACCGGGAGACCATGCCCTGCTTCAGGTCTAAGAAGGACATGATGGACACGTTCTAGGCCAACGTAGAGGCTGTGACACTGTGATGTTGTGCCTGATGAACCAACTGATCAGAAAGAGCTTACCACGCTAGTCATTTGGAACTCATATTGGTGCATGATGCAATACACAGGACCAACCGGACACTGCGTACTCTTTTAAGCATTATTCGATAAGGGTGCAAATATAAAAGTGCGATTTTGCATAGTAACAATTGCTCAGATGCAAAAATGTAATAAGATAAAATCGTCTTAGAATCCATTTTACATAGGAAATGGCATGCCAAAATTGAGAAAAAGATTTTTTGTTATACGGCGTACCCTAAATTATATATATATATAATATATATATATATAATATATATATATATATATATATAGATATATATATATATATATAATAATCACTGTGTATATATATACTATATATGTATATATTATATAGTATATATATATATATATCTATATATATATATATATATATAGATATATATGTGTATATATATATAATATATATATATATATACTATATATATTATATATATATATGTATATATAATATATGTATATATGTGTATATATATATAATTATATATGTGTATATATATATATATTTATTATATATATAAATATATAATTATATATATATATATAATATATGAGGGTCGCGCGTCAAAAGGTCCTAAAGCCCCCCCCCTCCCCCCGGAAAGCTGTTTTTTGTTGGATATCACTATTTCAACCCTTCCTCTACAACGTGGGAGTGAATGTAAGGACATTCTGGCACTGGGAATATGGTTGAAAGTCCATAGAAAAAAGTACTACTTTCACCTCATACGTTTGGCCGAGTCCATCACTAGGCTGCCACCGCGAGTCAGAAAGTCCCAATACAGTAGACAATAGAAAACATAATAGGGAATAATAATAAGAGTAATTATTATTATTATTGCCTATTATGTTTTTGATTGGTGTTATTGGTGTTTATTGTTTTGTTTTTTTTGTGTTTTTTCAAATTGTAGGCATTATTTTCGTATTGCTTATTAATTACCTACCTTTAATACGTGATGATTGTTAAAATTGACCCATACTATGCCAGAAATCGCACCAAAAGTTCGGCATTTAGCAAAAAAAATAAAATCGATTATCATATTAACCCAAAAAATCCAAAATAGATTCAATAGATTAAAAAAAAACTCATAAACATCGTCATTGGCATTCTTATAACTATAAATTTGCCAAAAATGAATCATCTAGCTCAAGTAATAACAGAGATTTTAGCGAAAACACACTGCCGAACTTTACGAGGCGATTTCTGACGTATTTTAAATGTGGCGCATTGGGACCTTTTGACGCGCGACCCCTCAATTATATATATATACTAGCCGCAAAGCCGCCCTCCGGGCGGACTTTTTGGCTAGCTCCTGCGGAGAGCTATTGGTTTGTGGCCCTTCGCCCACCCCACCTGGTTTGGGGCGCCTCGTCCCAACCAAAACAACGGACATCTCCAGAGAGCCCCTTAATACCAATTTCCTGAAATCATGGATGTAGGAAAGGTATGTATTCCCCCACCCCATTTTCACTCACACATTTACCCATCACCCCCCACCCATTCACCACCCATTACCCATTCACCCCCCACCCCAGTCACCACCCCATACAGCACCCATTCACTCAACCATACCCCTATCACCCCCACCTATTCCCCACCCATCACCCTCCCCCCAACCATCATCCCCCACCCATTCACTCACAATCACCCCACACCCATACCCATCACCCCCCCATTACTTACACATTACCATCACCCTACATCAAGGTTTCTCAAATATATGCTCGCACCCACTTTTTTCACAATTATCGCTAAATAGGCTGCTAAAAAAAGCCCCCAGAAAAAAAAAATGTTGCTCGGATCATTTCATACTTGGGCTTAAAAACCTTTCCCCTGGTCAACCCGCGTTCCAAAAATGTGCCATAGGAGGTGATGCGCACGGGGGGCGGAACCTTTACAACACACACACACACACAATGACAGACAGACAGCAGACCGACACAACTTGCGTCATATTTACCCTACCATCACCCGCCACCTATTCCCTCCCATCACCCATCACCCCCAACCCATCACCCCCCACCATTCACTCAAACATCAACCCACACCCATTACCATCACCCCACCCATTCACTCACCCATTACCCACACCCTCATCAGATTCCTCAATTTCGGCAACCACTTTTTTTTCACAATTATTCGCAATAGGCTGCTAAAAAAAAAAAAAAAAGTGATCGAATCATGCATAAAGTGGGCTAAAACCTTCCATGGTCAACCCGGTTCCAAAAAGGTGCCATATGAGGTTGATTTGCGCCACGGGAGGGCGGAACCCTATACACACCACACACACACACCGTGGGCCACGAGATGACAGGCTGAGGATATCGCCCGTGACGCACACATGGGATCTCGCGCGCTCGACCGTCGCACTCACCGTACAGGTTACTCTCAGTCACGCTCTATTTATATGTAGTTAATCTGAATCCCTGTATTATCATTCAATGGTGGTGGTGGTGGGGGTGGCGTATGTGTGGTGGTGTTATGTTGTGTGTTGTGGTAGGTGGGGTGGGGTGGGGGTGGTGGTGGTGGTGGGTAGAGGTAGGTTGCTGGTGGTGGTTTGGTGGTGGTGGTGGGTGGTGGTGGTATGTTGTTGGTTGTTGGTGGTGGTGGTGGTTTGTGGTGGTGGTCAGGTGGGGTTGCGGTGGGGTGGTGTTGTGTGGTGGTGGTGGTGCTGGTGGTGTGGTTGTGGTGTGGTGGTGGTGGATGTGGTGGTGAGGTGGTGGTGGTGGTTGGTGGTGGTGGCTGGAGATGGTCTTTCAAGATGAAGAGACCATAATAACCATCACTATAGATTTCAAAAGAAAGCTCGACAGTGTAAAAGAAAGACCCTAATGAATGCCTAAAAAAGTTCAGGATACATCCACACATAATGACGTCATAAGTGACATATACTAAAGGACAAGACATCTGTATCTAAAAACAAATGAGATCATAACAAACATGGATGTCACCAGCGGAATAGGCAAAGGTGCATGGTTCAACATCATGTTCAATGATAACATATTCATCAGCCTACACCTGAACAAACAAATATTGGATTTAAAGATGAGATATGCTTATCCCTGCATTGTTTATGCAGAAGATGGCCTTATTAGCCCCACAAAGTGAATAGGTGCCATAAAATGAATTGACACTCATCTTAGCAGCAAGAGCAAGTGAAACAGTCAACAGTTAGTTAAAAGAGCATAATACCAAATATACCAACTTGGTATAGACACAACACGAAAAACTGACAAATTAAAGAGCATGATACCAGAAATGGAAAGCAGAACTACTTGAAAAAGAGACACATTAGACTTACTAGAACATACAAAACACACATAAAAGAAAAGACTTTTATGATAAATGATGAATCCCACGTACAACTTTGATAAGATGCAGAAGCAAATACACTGAAACTAAACTAAACTACAGGACCAGACACACCTCGGGAAACACAGCATGCACGACATGTAACACTGACGCAGGGAAACTTTAGAACACTTCCTATACAGTGCGAGGAATATAAAGACATAAGGAAAACTTTTAAACTTTTACAAGACCACACACTGAACAAAGGCTTTAAAAACTTGCCAACATTACTCCTAGCAGATGAACAGGATGCAGATGTGAGAAACAACTCTGTACTGATGTGGAAAATAAGGGAAACAGCAAGAACATTGATTAGCAAGCAAGAAAGCAAGACATTCACAAGAGCATTCACAAGTTATAAGCACAAAACGGGGTGATCAAGCAACAAACACCACAACACTTCAAGAACAGAAAAAATCACCGATACTAAGGTTCTACCCCCCACACTCATCGACATCTCTAGTATGGATACCAATGGATAATTATGTAAAGTGTAATTAATTTTATATCACCATCTTTCAGAGGGATGCGGGCACGTGGAGAATGTGGTCTTGATTTTGTGCTGAATGTTGTCAATGCGCGACCGTAGAAATCTTCCAGATTTCACTGGTTTTACAGCAAACTGCGCCCTAATGCATGTTACAGAGTACTCTGAGATACATATTAGTGTAGAGAGTAGTAGATGCACTGGTATTCAGACAAAAGATAGTTGAACTGAAAACCACACCTTGAAAGCGCTTATTTTGACGTGAAGATTTTTAGTTTATGAGAACATTATTACTTGTAAGTGTTCTCATGAAAGCTTAGTGCCTCTATGTGCTTGAACATGCATCAGGGCAGCAGTTAAGTCGAAAACCAGTGAAAAAGAGAGATGAATGTAGGGGTCTACAGGATTTCGCGCTAACAAATTCACGAAACACCTACATTCGTGAGTGCCAGTGCCAGCTGCTATATCCTTTCATAGTTAAAAACATAGGTCAGCCAAAGCGAGCATGATCCCACTCAGCTGTGACGGAGGTTGAATATGAATAACACAACCAAATGATAATCTCAAAATACTTAGTATATTTTTTGTGACATAGGTCCGCCATTTTTAATGCTACACAAATTTCGCTTTGTATGCTTATAAGCGACTATCTATGCTAGAAGACAGTCTCACCTCTTCATATTAGCTAATAAAGCATACCACAAATGCTACAAAGATCATAGACTCAAATGCTACTGGGCCGTCGGTGAAAAAATGTCCCCCGTTTGATGCTCTGAGGCCACTGGCTGGCAGCACCTTGCTCTTGGGAAACAAAATATACTCACTTTAGGCCTTTTTGAGTTCCCATTGCAAATGGGCACAACAGCACATGGGCCGGCATCTGCTGGTAACTTGGAAGAAAATAGCTCCTGCGTAACAAAAGCAAAATGATAGAAGTACGCCACATACACACGCCCTGACCGCCTTCGTATGTGGAGTACAATAGACTGAGGCCGGGGCCAAACTGTGGCCGCCGTGACCAGCCCGGGGGCAATCCTATACTGTGACGTCACACTTTCACAGGCGATGTACAGGCCTTATCTCTCGGTGGTCTACGCACACACACAGACAGACAGACAGCAGACAGACAGACTTTCGCGAGAAGTACTAGCCGCAAAAGCTCGCCCTCCGGGCGGACTTTTGGCTAGCTCCGCGGAGAGCTATTAAGTGGGGGGCCTCGCGCCCACCAAAACACGGAGCTCCAGATAGCCCCTATCTAAAACTTCCTGAAATCATGATGTGTAGAGACATGTAGTATCCCCCACAAACATTTCACTCACACCATACCATCACCCCCCCATCACTCACCCAGTACCCATCACCCCCCAACCATACCCATCACCACACACCCATTCATCTCACCATCTACCCATCACCCCCCCAACTTTCCCAGCACCAATCACCATCACCCCCAACCATCACCCCCCCCCCATTCACTCACCCAATCACCCCACACCCAGGAACCCATCACCCCACCCATTCACTCACCCAGTTACCCATCCCCTACCATTCAAGTTCCTCAATTCGCAACCCCACTTTTTTTCACACTTATCGCTAATTTAGGCTGCTAAAAAAAAAGAAACAAAAAGTGATGGATCATCTCAAATTGGGCTTAAAACCTTCCCCTGGTCAAACCCGGTGCCACAACTGTGCCATATGAGGTGATTGCGCCACGGGGGGGCGGAACCTATACCACACACAACAACACACACAGACAGACAGACAGACATACTTTCGCTTATATTATTATTAGATAGATTACCCATCACCACCCACCTATACCTCACCATCACCCATCACCCCCCAACCCTCTCACTCACCCAGCACCCCCACCACCATACCATCACCCGACGCATTCATCACCCAGTAACCCACACCCTACCATCAAGGTTTCCTCATTATCGCAACACACTTTTTTTTCACAATTATCGATAATAGGCTGCTAAAAAAAGAAGAAAAAAAAAGTGATTCGCATCACTCACAAGTGGGCTATAAACCTTCCCCTGGTCAACCCGGTTCCAAAAATGTGCCAATGATGGTGAGCGCACGGGGGGCGGAACCTATACCACACACACACACACACACACACACACAGACAGACAGACAGACATACTTTCGCTTATATTATTATAGATAGATACCATCCACCCCCCACCTATTCCCGTCACCCATCAACCATCACCCCTCAACCCATCACCCCCCACCCATTCACCACCCATCACCCCACACCCATGACCCATCACTCCACCAATCCACTCACACATTACCCATCATCAATCAATTTCCCGCACCCATCACCCATCACCCCCAACCCATCTCTGTTTGAACTCTCTTTCAAAGTATTATTGATATCTCAACTACAATGATCTCATTTCGACCCAGATTCTACTATAACTAACAATTTTTCATATAAACTAAAGATCATTAACTTAAAAATACTGATAATAATCCAATCATTCCTAAAAATGCCTCAATTCATTCAGGATATCATAGCTGTAAAGAAATCTTGGCTGATGATAAAAACAAAACATCTTCAGGAAATTCCTGGGTATCACTCCTACTTCATCTTGTCAGGAACACTAGGGCCTCAAGGAGGTGTTCTATCTATGTTTTGGACAATTTAAAATCCCTGAACAAATAAATATGATTAACATTGTATCAATAATGACATTGCATTACTTACTATTGATTAGTACTGAATCATCAATTTCTTTGAACAATTTGGTTGGGCAACAAATATATTAGACCAAATAGTAAACATATTGCAGTGAGACGAATTCCGAATGTCATAAATACAGCATTACAAGAAACAAAGCAAAACATGAATAAAATAAATTCATAGGAGACATTTAATATAAACTTACTTGAGCATACAACATACACCAACAAATAACTTTTTAGCAAACATCAAACTTTAAATTGTCCTCACATCTCAGGACCACTAGATTTCCAGATAGTTTAAATTTGAGGTGACCTTCTCTCCTAGCACATATATACACTAATTCTGTGGAAAGTTTACCACAGGTATGGTACACTTTCCCATTTCGGACCATCTCCTATTTCTTAAATATCCTCCCCCCCAAAAAATCAAAGCTCAATATAAATAGAATTCAGAAATGTACCCTAAAAAAGGAGCTGTTCTCTCAAAAACTTCACACACATATATGGAAAACACACTCTTATATTTCACAAAATATAAATTAAAAACTTTAATACATTCTAGGACAAACTGAGTAATTTATACAATGAATGTTCCCAATAAAAAACCAAATTATATTTCTGAAATAACGGGCTACATTAACCCTTGGATACACGTCGCTGTAAATTAATCGGTCAAGACCAAAATATAATCTATTTAAGGACTATAAAATAGGTGTTGTATCTGAAAGTCTATTATAAAAAATACCGCAATGTCCTAAATAGGCTTAAAAAAAATCATAAAATTTATACTTATGCGCTAGTTACAACTTTAAAAATGATACACGCAAAAATATGGATAAACCATAATATCAGCTGAAAATAACTATAAAAAACCTTAATACTCAGTCTACATAAAAATGAAACAAAAAGTAATGAGATGCCCATTCCGATATTGCAGAGGCCCTCAATAAGTATTATACAGAATTGCTTCCAATTTCAGATAACAACATCCCACCTTACCGCTCATTTAAACCACTGACTTTCTGAGAGATAATTATCCAAACATCAATGATTTGTTCCTCAATACTACCACAGACGTTGCAGTGTAATAATAAATAATTAAAACCAAAAAAGTGATAATACCCATGAACTTTCAGTCTCTCCTAACAAGGTAATAAAAACAAATAGCTGTTCCAATTATCATCTTGTTCAAACAGCCACGAAAAAGGAATTTCCTCAATGTTAAAACATAGCAACCGTAATCCCTATTTATAAAATAAGGTCCAAAAGACAACATGCCACATACAGGGGACCAATATCAGCTAAGCACTACACAAAAAATTCGAGAAAATTAATGAAAAAAATGCTGAAAATTTCTAAACAAAAAAAAAATCTATATCAAAGAAAGGAACAATTGGTTTTTCGACAAGGCTAAGCTACCTTAGGTGCTCTTGAACTCACTGAAACATCTACTCTGCCTGGGATGCTCAACATACAATGCTACTATTTTATAAGACTTTACTAAAGCTTTGATAGTGAAACATGATATTTTACTGCAAAAATTGAAACAGATTGGTATACGTGGATCATACATGACTGGTTCAGGAGACTACCTCACCGGTAGAAACCCAAAGTACAAAATTCAGAATTGGTTCTTATCATACCTCAACATATTCAGTACGGGAAAGTCCCTCAGGGTAGGTCCTCGGTCCCATTATTATGCCTTATCTATATAAATGATCATCCCAAATGTTATTACAAATTTAAAAACAATCTTTTTGATTGAGACTCACTGTGTATTCATTACTGGTTTTTTGGGGGGCAGACCCTACATCCTGATAGAAAACAGCCAACCAACGACCTAGAAAATTTTTTTATAAAGGTGTTGAGTAAAGACAAACCGTCAATTTAAAACAAAAAGAATTATATGCTCCTTAACCAACAAGGCGACTAATTCTTCCTACTCTGATATACAACAACAAGTTCATCAACAGAACTAACCAACACAAACTACTAGGTGTAACTTGATGATAACATATCCTTGAAACCACACATTAAGAATTATGCTTAAATTGTCTAGAAATCAGTATATCTATTATATCAAATTAGAGACCTTATCCTAATAATTATACTTAAAATTTTCTATAATGCCCATGTATTGCCCACACTTTCAATATTGTACTCAAGTCTGTGCACAAACATATCCCACTCATTATTCCCCTGTCCGGCTCAAAAGAAAAATAATTAGGATCATTACAAAATTCGGGCTTACTTGATCATACTTACCCTTTATTAAGATTATGAAAACCATCCTTGAAATTATGACATAACAAATACAGATTGGAATATATATGCACAATATAGTTACTGTGGTCATTATATTAAACATTGCTCCCTAAAACTACCTACCCCACCCGAATGTGAACACCTCGTTGTACCCACAAACATAAACCTGAAAGTGTTTTTCAACATCTCACTTAGCACTACTCTGGTCCCAAGATAGGAATAAATACCTGACTCGTTAAGACCCTACCAACATTATGTTCAATTTAAAAGGGCAAATACAAAAAGTATACGGTCCCAATACCTGACAAGAGTATTTGTTCTGAATATTTGTTCTAATATATTTCCAATGATGGTCATGTAGATTATTATAGTGCCAACAATACATTTTATTAGCATTCTACAAATGAATTTTGAGCAAGTGTCTATGTATCTCCTGATTTTGTTTTTGTTTGTGTTTTTTTGTGTGCTTACCTAGTTTTTCTTTTTTTTTTCTTTTTTTCTTCTCTTTTATGTAATGCTACTGACGTCCTAGATAAACTGTCTGTACAACTACAGAGATGCTGCCGAAAGCCGTATGGTCGTATGGGCTGCTTACACAAATTATGTATATAACTTTATTAAAAGTAGTATAGTATGTAAAGCATATTAAACGTGTTTCACAGTGTTCAAGTGTCTCAAGTACTCACCCCCACCCATCACTCACCATCACCCCACACCCATTACCCATCACCCCACCCATTCAATCACCCATTACCCATCACCCTACATCAAGAGTTCCTCAATTCTCGCAACAACTTTTTTTCACAATGATCGCTAATGGGCTGCTAAAAAAGAGAAGAAAAAAGTGACGAAATCATCTCATAAGTGGGCTTTAAACTTCCCTGGTCCAAACCCGGTTCCAAAAAAAAGTGTCATATGAGGTGATTGCGCCACGGGGGGCGGTAACCACTATACCACACACACACATACAGACAGACAGACAGAGAACAGAAGGACAGACAGACCACCACTTTCGGCTTATAATTATAGAAGATACCCATCACCCCCAACTATTCCCTCAACCATCACCCCCACCCTCCACCCATCACCCCAACACCCATGAACCATCACCCCCCATTCACTCACTATTACCCTGATCACCCTACATCAAGGTTTCCTCAATTCTCGCAACCCACTTTTTTCACAAGTTTGCAATAGGGCTGCTAAAAAAAGAAAGAAAAAAGTGATCGAATCATCCTCATAAGTGGGCTTAAACTTCCCTGGTAACCCGGTTCCACAAATGTGCCATATGAGGTGATTGCGCCATCGGGGGGCGGAAACCATACCACACACACAGACAGCACAGACAGGACACGACAGACACACTTCGTTATATTAGTATAGATTTACCCATCACCCCCCCCCTATTACCTCACCCATCACCCCCACCCCATCACCCCCCACCCCATTCACTCACATCACCCCACACCATTACCCATCACCCCACCCTTCACTCACCCATACCCATCACCCTACATCAACGTTTCCAAATTCTCGCAACCCACTTTTTTTTTCCCAATATCGCTAATAGGCTGATAAAAAAAAAAGAAAAAAAAGTGATTGAATAATCTCATAAGTGGCTTAAAAACCTTCCCCTAGGTAACACCCGGTCCAAAAATGTTGCCATATGAGTGATTGCGGGCCAAGGGTGGCAGGACCTATACCACACACACACACACAGACAGACAGACAGACAGACAAACACTTTCGCCTTATATTATATAGATAGATTACCCATCACCCCCACTATCCTCACCCATCATCCTACCCCCCCACCATTCACTCACCATCACCCCCACAACCCAACCCATCACCCCAACCATTCACTCACCCATACCCATCACCCGGACAATCAAAGGTTTCCTCAATCTCGAAACCCACTTTATCACAATTATCGAATTAGGCTGACTAAAAAAAAAAAAAAACAAAAATTGATCGAAATCATCTCATAAGAGGGCTAAAACTTCCCCTGGTCAACCCGGGTCCAAAAAGTGCCATTATGAGGTGATTGCGCCACGGGGGGCGGAACTTACACACACACACACACAAACAGACAGGACAGACAAGACAGACACACACTTTCGCTTATATTATTATAGATATTGAATATTACGTGTTTCCATACAATAGTATTGCTCATGTGTATCGCAACTGTATACGGATGTCATTAACCCTACTTTCCTTCTCCTTTTGAGATGCCTCGGTGATATGGTAGTGTAGATTGGTATGTCAGGACCTAACATCTGTGTGAGACATCCGAGTCTTTTCGGTGGTGGAAATATACAACAACTAAATCAGGCTAGCACGAGGAAACGAAAAAGCGCCAAAACTATCAGCCAGATCTGAAAACCCTAAAGCCTCCAGTATCGTACAGCAATAGACATCCGAGGACTATGTCCCTTGGAATCTTTCAGAAATGTGAGACGAAACCCAGATTGAAAATAGCATATCTACATGAAATCGTGAAAATCGAATGGCTGACACCTCCTCAAATTCACCTCGCCTTAGGAAAGCAGTCGTGCGCCTCAGTACCAAGAGCCCTCGAGGCTGTTGATCTGAGATGATTAGGATACCACAGACAGCGTTACCAGCGCTTCAGCAAAACTTACATCACTTGCATGATTTGACTGTAGCATCTATGTCCACGGAAGCATCAATCTCCGCGCAAACGGTCACTGCTGAGAGTCCCAACTATTCCCACCTGAAGTATGTGTCTGCGAGAGGTTTGAAAAAAGATCTGGAAAAAAAACGAGAGACCCATCAAATTCCTATCATGGAAAACACAAAGAGCCTGCTGGAAAAGCACGAGTCCAGCACTGAACTGGTGAAAGACTCGTCTATACCGACAAGTTGAAAAGAAATGGACTATTTGCGTTGAAGCCAGTTCCATCCGAATGCAGAAGTTCGTCACACGGAATATGAAAACACATCCGGGCACAGGAGCGAGAGGAGAACCGTAACGTAGACACGGATCAGGCCCATTACGGCGCTGCACATAACGCAGCCTTCACTTGGGGTCAGGATTTGACTCTGTATTTGTAATATACCAAAAATCAAATAAACACTCTACTGACAGCGTTACCGAGCTCACCTACATCACTTGTTAAAGTTAATCGAAGGAAACATTGTTTCTGACTTTTCTCGAATGTTTGTATTTGACAACGTTAAATTCACTAGGGGGGCGGCGGTGAGTAACATGCGTAACAATAGTGCTAGGATAAATATATGTATTTCAATGTTTTGACTGCATTAGAGGGGTGAATAATAGACGAGATTTTGATATATGTTAAACTGACCAGTAGTTGTAATGTGAAGCTATTGTCATTATGTTGAAAGTTGTCGGCGAAACGAAGTTAATTTTCCGCCTTTTTTAGTTTTGCCGGTCCATGACTAAACTGTGACCAATACTGACTAATTGTCGTATACAATAGGCCATGTTATTTTGTCACGGTGGGCCGCCGCAAATTAAATTTGTAACTACATTATTTGTGATTATGAACATTTTTGGTAATTCGAGAAAGTCAAATATTCGCGATCGAGATGGCCGCAATACGAAACCCCAGGGCCATTAGTGGACAGGTTAACATTGACTTTCTGTTTTTAGACATATTTGGCATCTAAAAAAGTACGTCTAATTAGACATCCAAGGGGTGCACGTGTTGCACTGGACACATAGACTACAACATGTTGGTAGAAATAGTAATGTTGGTTATCACGGTAACCAAAAAATCACCATGAAGCTACAAGATTTCGAAATTCATTGCAGATCGAAAAGTAGACAAAAGTTCCTTCAGACGGTATATTATGACGCTGTTACCACATGGGTACCACGACAATATTGTTCAGCCCGGCCCCCTAGGACTAACACGACTTGTTTTCTAATGATCATTAAATACAGTATAGCTTCCTTGTTTGTCATCAAGTGTTTCCTTTATTTCAAGTTTCAAGCGGTAGTGTGATGTACAGACGTACAAAGCAAGTGGTAGTTCAGTAGAGCAGCTGACGTTCATCACACGGACAAGTAAGGGGGAGAAAAGTCCTGATTTGTAAACGAACGACAATCAAGCGCGGTCCTCCCTGCCTCCCTCGCTAGCCCTACCCCCGCGCTCCTCCTATCAATGCATGTGGCTCTTGCGAAGGACGTTGTACCCTTGAAAAATTTGGCCAAATGTATTGAGTCATATGCCTTGCATCTCGCGCCGCCACCTTCAAGCCATTGACGAAAAGCCCCACAAGGTCACAAAGACAAAGGACATGTAATTTTTTCGCCACGAGCCAAAAATACTTTTCCTGTGTTTCTAGAAATGATTAACATTGTTCGCTTTCTGTTATTTCTCCTATTTTTAATCAAAATTGCATTTCTCAGTATATTCGTGAAAGTTACATTCTTGCACTTGTCATCCACTAAAAGTGTGACGCTCGTGACAGCAGATAAAGTCAACGCTGCTTCCTATAAAGATATGAAAAAAAATGAACCAAAATCAACTAATCGTCGGACTTACATACTGAAGCAGAGTTTTACGGTTTCCGTTGATAGTTTATTCAGCCCGAAACAACAGCATGGTAGCGCGTGGACGTCGTGGAAACCTAATGCAAATAATAATCAACAGAACTTTCACGTACGGATTTTGCATGAATAATGCCTACTGTATTGACTGGATCCAAAAGGCTCCTGGGAATAACAGGTAACACTCAATATGGCTCTATTATTTTTATCACTTAACCCCTTCTCAACCAGATCTTTCCTTTACTATAAAAAAATGTCTGTTGTCGAGCTAAAAAAATACGAAAAATAACGGAATATACCAAATTACTTAGTTGTCAAGGATATTAAACAGGTCATATCTATTAAAAATTGCTTATATCGTATTTTACGGCTTATAAAACGCTGCGTCTTGGAAGACGCATCCTAATTTTGGAAGGAAATTTCTAAGGAAAAATAATAATAAAACAGATTTTCTACCGGTAGGCGGTAGTAAAATCTACCAATTTTCTCGGTAGGCGGTGGTCCGAAGTGTCTTTCTGCTGCTCTGTTCCCATGTTCTTTGGCGTATCGTACAGCTTCTAGCTTGTATGGGATAATTTCCAGGACTGAAAAGAGTTTGTGAAACGTGTGACAGCCTGGTGGTAAATGATACATTAACACTAGCAGACGATAGTGGACTCTGTTGGCGCCAATCTGCCGAGGCGGCATGGCTCCCACCAGTACAGTGTAAACATCACAGCGTGAGGACAGATTAGTTGGTTTGAATGTCTTATGGTATTCGAAATACTCTTAACAGGTAAGGACTGAGGTTGCATCATATAGGAGGCTGAATTGAATAGCTGCCACCGAGCGCCTAACTTCTGATCTTTCTATAATTTCTGATTGGGGCAAAGCAAACCTTGTTTTGTTCAATGCCTCAAAAACCCAATTTCTTCACCTATCTACTCGAAAAAAACCTACCAGATAAGTAACCCATCTTCTTCAATGACACTCAACTATCTCCTTCTTCTACAATGAACATTCTAGGACTATCCTTTACTAGCTATCTTAACTGGAAATCTCACATCTCATCTCTTGCTAAAACAGCTTCAAAGAAGTTAGGTGTCCTGTGGCGTCTGCGTCCTTTTTTTTCCCCCTCCCAGTTGCTTACTTTCTACAGGGGCCTTATCCGCCCATGTATGGAGTATGTCTCACATGTTTGGGGAGGATCCACTCATAAAGCTCTCCTAAAAGGTTGAGTCAGAAGCTTTCGTCTCATAAACTCCCTCCTCTAAACTGACTGTCTTCAATCTTTAAATCACCGCCGGAATGTTGCTTCTCTTGCTATCTTCTACCGTTATTTTCATGCTCACTGCTCTTCTGAAATTGCTAACTGCATGCCTCCCCCCCTCACCCACCCACCCATAAAATATTGTGTTACTACAGAAATAATATATATGTCGAAAGCAAAGAAATAATGAAAGTATCCAATATTTCTCTATCGTTTAATTATCATATATGGATTGATTGATTAATGCCAAAAAAGGGGAAAATGTGCCAGACAATTTCATAGCTATAAAAGAATATTAGACAGGTTACAGACGGGCAGACACAGACATTAAGCGAGACAAAGACACACTAATATAGACTTTTAACAGACAAAATCAAATAAGACAGACAGACAGACGGACAAACGGACAGACACACATGCTAAAAAAAAGGACAAGGAAACAGACAAAATGTTAAAAAAAAAAAAAAAAAAAAAAATTATGAATAAAACGATAAATTAAAAAATTAAAGCATTACATAAATAGAGAAATAAATAAATACTAAAAAACAAATAACACACATACACACACACACACACACACACACACGAGCATTTCATTCATAAACAGACCGAAACAGATGGAAAGGTAGCGGTTTTGAGGAAGAGGAGGGAGGGAGGGAGAGAGAGATATTGATATTGATATATTTATTTGGCCATGTAGTTTTGTACATATGAAATATTACATATAGTGATAAAGCCAGGTCCAATAAGCCGAAACTTTTATAGGACCTGAAAGCTATAATACATAATAACATAGCAAGGGACTGGTCAGGCCATTTTGAAAATATAACATTTTATGGATTATAATATGGAAGTTAACAATAGTAAACCAATCATTTTAAATGCATACAAAAAAAAAATCTTAACCATAAAAAAAAAAAAACACACAATGACATTTATGGTTGTAAAGAGTTTATAAATTTTCATTGTATTTGTCAGGCATGCTTTTCATCAAGTTACGTTTGAAAGACTAAGTTTTCATCAGTAAAAAAATGTTCTGGTAAGTTGTTCCAGCTTTTAGTTCCTCCTGACAAGATACTCTGTTGTGCATGTGATGTCCTGCACAATGGTATACGTAAATCATGTGGTCTTCGGGTTACATTGTAGGGTATTGCTCTAAGGCCAAGGTCTAAAGGTAAAGAGTGTATGGATTTATGTACAAAAAGATTGGTT
This sequence comes from Chionoecetes opilio, assembly GCA_016584305.1. Lineage (NCBI taxonomy): Eukaryota > Metazoa > Arthropoda > Malacostraca > Decapoda > Majidae > Chionoecetes > Chionoecetes opilio. The sequence goes on along the minus strand of JACEEZ010018456.1, from coordinate 162,554 downwards.
TGAAGGAGTATGATATCTGGAAGCTTTAATAACTTGAAGTCTCGGAAAATACTGATGGTATGGTCATAACGATTTTTAAAGAACATAACACGTAACAACTTTTTCTGACTAATAAAGAGGCTGTCAATGAAGGTTTTAGAGAGAGGGAGGAGAGAAGAGAGGGAGAGAGAGGGGAAGGGAGGGGGAGACACTTCCTGCTGGTTACCTACTGACCGCTTACCCCTTACCCCTTATCTCCCCCTTCCTTCCCTTCCCCTCCCTCTTCCCCTTCCTTCCCCTCCCGCTTTCCCATTATTAAAGGTGACTTGATCAAAACCCCTCCCCCTCTTCCTTTCCTTCCCCCACCTCATTCCCCCAGTGGTGGTTGTGGTAGGGGTTGAAGGTACGGTAGGGGGTAGGTCTGTGTGGAGGTGGGGGAAGCAGGGTGCGTTATTGGGGGTAAAAGAGGGGTCGGGTGGTGTGGAGGGGGAAAAGTGAGGGTATAGTTGGAATAGAGGGGTTATGAATGGAAGGGAGGGAGGAAGGGAAGTGGATAGGATAGGGAAGGGAAGGACATAGAAGGGAAGGAAAGGGAAGGGAAGGGAAGGGAAGGGCATGGAAGGGAAGGGAAGGGAAGGGAAGGAAAGGGAAAGGAAGTGGATAGGGAAGGGAAGGGAAGGGAAGGGAAGGGAAGGGAAGGGAAGGGAGGGGAAGGGAAGGGAAGAGCAAGAGGATGAAGGGCGTGATGGCGAGATAAATGCATTATATTCTTGCATGTCATTGTGTTTTCACTCCAAAAATTAATCACATCTATATTAAGCCAAGCCCCACCTCCGTGAAAATTTTCATTCAAATCCGTCAGTAACTGTTTGCGCAAAGCTGCTAACAAACACAGGTAGGAGGCATGGTGACACAAAAGTACCCACAAATATAGAAGAAAAAAAAATGCTTACCCTCGCAGCCAATCACATAGCGCCGTGGCTCAGGGCTCAGCCAATCAGGACGGCGTATAGCAATACTTCACTACTCTGCGCAAGGTTGGATCTAATGCGCAGATTGGAACCACCGGGCACCGATTAGATCCAAGCTCCAAGTAGGGAGTAGGTATGCCAAGATCCAAGTAGGGGATGGAGGTGCTTGGAGTACCTCCGTAGATCCAAGTATGCTTGGAGGTGGGGGACGATTAGATCCAAGCACCTTATCCCATTTTATCCTTGCCTGCTGGCGCCGCCCAGACACTTTCATTCAAGGAACAATGCAAGGGTCCTCAGCCATGAGTGATTGCACCCCACACACCATGACCACCACCACCACCACCGCCACCGCCGCCTCGGCACTGACACGCCAGCAGCGCGTGGCTGCGGCCAGATAGCAGGCGGCGACAAGGCAACGCCAGCTGGCTAGGGAGGCTGCCAGTGCCGACCGCCGACGCCCCGACAACACCGCGACCCAGGTGTTCGGCAGGGCCGCCCCGACCCCTGAGGCGCGCCGCGTGGCCGCAGCGAGGAGCGACGCCGCCAGGAAGGGACGGGCGCACGCGCGTGCGTGTGCCTCCCAGCCGCCAAGGCCGTCAAGTGACGGAGATGTTCCCGAGAACATAACGGCCGCTCAGATCGAGAGCCAGGCCACGAAGACCACCGTGTCCACCGGGAGCGAGGCGCGGCGTGCCCCTGCCAGTAAGGGTGCCGGCCCGCCGCAGGAGGGTGACGCAGCGTGCAGCCTTAAGTGTGACCACTGCCTGCTGGTGTTTGACTGCGAGGAATGCAGCAAGACGACTAGTCTCGCAGAGCTTCGGCGGCAGTGTCGCGCGTTTGAGCGGTAGCACCGGGAGCGTCTGGAGGCCCGGCGGGGCAGGGTGATGCAACTCAACGATGAGTTGGACGCCGACCTGCGGCAGGCGACGAGAAACAAGTACAGAGCGAAGCCCAGCGGCGAGGGCGAGCACGTGCCCGACCCTGCCACTGCCCGGGGCCGGAAGGTTTGTTTCAACACGGCCGACGTGCCGCAGCCCGTCAAGGAACGCGAGCTGCGCTACGAAGACTACTGCCATAGCAACGAGGGCCTCCTGCTGCAGTGGGGCAACCGCCTGCACGACCTCAGTAACGACAGGCAGGCGTGGCGGCAGGAGCTGGACGCCATGGTGGTCAGGCGCGGTTGTGCACCAGAGTGAGGCCACACGCCCCACACACCACTGCCTGCAACACACTCAACACTCGCCACACTGCCTTACATCACTAGCGGCCGCTGAGGTGTTCGGTCTTCTTAAACCCCGCCACTTCACATCCATGCCGTGATCCTCACACTGCCATCATCTCAACTGCTTGTCTACTGTTTCTTTTGACTCCTCAAATTACTATATACTGTATATTATATTACAATATTATTATTTACCAATGTGTAAACGTGCTGACAGGCACGACATTAACCTTTATTACCAATTAGTATAGACATTAAAATGACTGTTGTTACCACCAATATCATCACCATCATTATTATAATTTTCCTCACTAATGCTATTATCATTATCATTATCGTCATTATTATCATCACGGTGGTCATCATCATTATACTCTGAGTATTTTGATCCTAATAAACACGATTTTCATCACACTCATTGAAGGAAGAATCAACTTGTAAACACACGTGTCCTTCGCCGCTGACAAAAACTTTCTTCCTGTGAATTATACCAGTAAGACGCCTTAATCGGCGAAGGACGAGCGAGCCCGTAGAAAACCCGCCGCACGTACGCACGTGCGGCGTCACCCGGAGTTTGACCTGTGTGACATTTCTAGGTGTGTGGTCTCAAACCACACACCAAATTTCAACTTGGTCGGTACAGCCGTTTCTCAGCTATAGCAAGATAACGTTGTCTGACACCCCTCACGCGGCACGCACCACGCGCCATGCTGACCCCTCACGTGAGACAAAAACATGTCAAGCACAAATAGGGATTGAATGGAGCTATCAGATGGCGAAGACCGCTTGTCAATCGGAAGCGGTATTCCAAAGATATAAGCTCCTGAAAGGCGTGATGGTCGGTCGGTCGGTCGGTCGGGTCGGCCGCTTATATGGGAGAAAAATCCCGTATTATATCCAGTGAGGACTCACTAGGGGGGGGGGGGGGTCACTCAGTAGAGCGCATACCTCCGCCCTAATATTTCATCAATTGGTTGCCATGGCAACAGTTGTGATTCGATTTCATAAAAAAAAGTAAAACAAGTTTAAAAAAAAATAAAAAAAGGTAACAAAATATATATAATATATATAATACTATATATATATATATATATATAAAATACTGATATATATATATATATATATATATAGTTTAATATATATATATAATATATAATATAAAATTTTATATATATATATATTTTATAATATAATATACTATATATATAAAATATATTAAAACTATATATAATATACTGTATATATATATATATATATATATATATATATATATATATATTATATATATATAATTTACTGTATATATATATATATATATATATATATTTACTGTATATATATATATATATATATATATATATATTTACTGTATATTATATATATATATATATTATATATATATTTACTGTATATATATATATATATATATAAAATATATATTTACTGTATATATATATATATATATATATATATATATATAATTATATATATATATATATATATATATATATATACAGCTAGAATCACTGCAGAGAAGGATGACCAAAATGATACAAGGGATGCGTAATTTTAGTTAGAAGAGATTGAAGCTATTAAATTTACCCTCACTTGAGAGGCGTAGAGTAAGGGGAGATCGGATAGAAGTTTTAAAGTGGTTAAAGGGAAGGGATACAATAAAGGAGATGTAGGAAAATTTCTTACGGCTAGTAAACAAAGTAGAACAAGAAGTAACGGATTCAAACTGGAAAAGCGTAGATTTGAAAAAAAATAGGGGAAAACTGGTTCACAAATAGGGTGGTAAATGATTGGAATGGACTCAGTCAGTGCGGTGGTGGTCAGTGCGGAGTCAATAGGGAGCTTTAAAGGGAGGCTAGATAATTTCATGAATGGGGATGAAAGGTGGATGTTGGTAGTGTTAAGTAACAGGAACTACCACGTGTAGGTCTCGCGGCCTCTTGTAGCTTCCTTATTTTTGTATGTTCTTATGTTCTTATTATTTGGTATTCCATATCATAATACATTACTGAGTATCTGTGGCCATCACTGTCGTCAGGTTATGTGCTAAGTAATTAAACAAACTTGTGTGATTGGGCCCGGGCTGTGGTCGTATGTATGCATGAACAGAATCGCCAGTGTTTCCTGCGAGTCCGTTGTGGCACTGGCTGTGATCTCTTTGACTTGTTTCATTAAAATATGTTCTAGTATATTCAATTTAATCATTCATCGTGTATTCCATGCACTAATATAGCCGTATTCATTGCACATCTTCCTCCCTGGCTTCCTCCTGCACTGCCGCCACAGCCAAACACCCGCCATTGTACCGCTGAATACCCCGTTGCTACTCACGTGGACGATATAACTTACACTTATAAATCGGTGCCAAATGTGCGTTCGGGAAACGTTAACCACTTGAGACCTAGAACGTAATTTCCATTGTAATTTGACTACCATTAGACGACTTCTAGTGCATATATATGATATGACCTGTTTAGTGTCCTTGTCAACTAACTAATTTGGTATATTAAGTGACTTTTCTTAATTTTATGGCCCGACTACATAATTTTTTTTATAGCAGAGGAAAGATCTGGGTATGAAGGGGTTAATACTACTCAAGCTCACACGCCTCATCTTCAATGAGTCCCGTCTTGAGCACTAATTATCGTTATCCATTCTGATTATTATTCCATCTGTGTCCTTGTCCATGGTCTGCTTTCATTATTGTGTGCAAAGAATACAAAAATTTCCAATGGTTCTGTCTAAGGCCTCCGCATACAGGCCACTTTTCACTCAACAGTGGCTGCTACATTTCCGTGACGCCATTAACCCTTTCACGCCCAGATCTTTCCATTAATGTATACAATCGTTTGTTGTTAGCCATAATAATATAAATAACAATAGTAATAATAAAATGCTACTGATAATAATAATAATAATAATAATAATAATAATAATAATGATAGTAATAATAATAATGATACTGAATATAACAATAACAATAAAGTAGACGTGCAGCTTTCTCCGTACAGAAGACAGAAGTCAGAAACAGAAGTCTTAAGTGGAAAGCTGCATACCCAGGAATGACCTTACATTAAGAAGTACTCCAGCACATATACTTTGATAAATGTATTAATACCGACCCTGACCACACTCCTTCCAAGAGGCCATTTTAGCTCCGGGCAGCAAAGCTTGACCTCCCTGATGAGCTTGAGCTTCAAGCTGTAGATGGAGTCGACCATGGTGGCCACCCTGATGGCTTGATCTTGATCTTGATTTGGGAGTCACCCAGCAGATGCTGTCAGTGAAGCCTTTGGTCCGGCGTTCTCCCACACACGTAATCTGTTGGGAGAGAAGCAAAAGGGGGAAGCAAAACCAGGGATTTTTTTCCCCTCCTTCCTCTCTCTGCATCACATTCATACGGGGTCCCCCATCACTGAGGGGCCCCCTGCCTTTCATGCTCTCTCCTACGTGCTCTCCACGAATTCTCCAAGAATTCTTTTACACTCTCAATCACACGACTGTCACTCCTCCACTCAGCACACAACCCCAGCAGGTACTCCATCTCCACTCTCCTGTCTCTCATCTCTCGCCATTCTTCCACTCCGACCTCTCCTTCCACTACCTCCAACATCTTTGTTCTAGCATACTCATACCGTTCACATTCCAGCATCAAGTGCTCCACGGTTTCATCCACTCCTGTCACACACATCACACACACCTTGCTGCCATCATTCTTCCATCTGTACATACGACTATTTACTCCAGCGACTTTGTCCTGGCTCTGAAGAGTAGGTCCCTCCATAGCCACCATCATAGAACCTTTCATACCGTGGCTGGTCCTTTCTCCTGTACCATTCCAGTGTTGATTTCTCACTCATTGCCCGTCAGCCATTCTTCTTTCCCTTTTTCTCCACTCTCCTATTATTTCCTTTTTGCATACAGCCATACTCCCATGTCTCATCACTCCTGTCACAAACATTCCAGTTCACCTGTCCATCTTCCACTTTTACCGAGTCTTTCATCCACTCCACATACATATTCCAGTCCCAAACCTTGCTTGCCCATTTGCTGTCATCCATTCGTTGCAGTCTAGCTCTGTACCTCAGTCTTGCCTTTGCTATCCTCTCTCTGAACGTGCTCCATCCCAATGTCTCCTCTAATTGCTTCCACTGCCACATACCTATTGGCTCCTAATGCCATTCTGCCTGCTTTGTTCTGTGTTACTTCCAATCTGTCCAACTCCTTCCTAGACCACACCATTGTTTCCAGGCCATACATAATGCTAGGGACTGCCACACCCTTCCATAGTCCTCTCACCACTTCATATTTGTTGGCCCGACATCTTGCCACACTGCCTAGCCTTCCAACCCACTGGTTGGCTCTAGCTATCCTCTCATGTTTAGTTTTTCATAGCCTTTATCATCCAACCAAAATACCCAGATACTTGTACTCTTTCGTTCTCTTTATTTCATTCCCACCCACCATCCAAATCCTGTCATCATCAGAGTCATCCCCATCACCACCAACACTTGACTTCTCTCCTTACTGAGCCTAACGTTGAAGTCCCTTCCATACTCAGTCACAGCATTCAGCATCTCTTGTAGCTCATTGTGGTTTTCACTAAGGATCACCACATCATCTGCATACATCAGTACACTCAACAGTTCATCTCCAATTTTCACACCCAGACCTGTACGCTTCACTCTCACTGCCATTTCCTCAACATATAATCCAAAAAGTAGAGGAGAAAGGACACAGCCCTGTCTTACTCCTCTCTTACTATTCACCCATCCAGTCTCGAGGTCACCCATACTGAACTTGGCCTGTGTGTTCTCATACATACTGCTTATTATTTTAACAACCTTCTCACTCATGCCAATCGTCTCTAATACCTTACATAACATTCTCCTATCCACTCTGTCATACGCTTTCTCAATATCTAGAAAGGCTAGATATTTCTTTCTTCCTCCTTCCTTGTTCTCTCAATCACTTCATTCACTACAAACATATTGTCCTCACCTCTTCTGTCTTTTCTGAATCCATCTGCTCTTCACCCATACACTTTATTTCTTTCCACAACTTCACCTAGTCTTTCATTCAGTACACCACAGAAAATCTTACATACCGTGTCACATACCGCTATTGGCCTGTAATTTTTAATCTCCTTCCTACTCATGTGTCCTCCCTTATGTATGAGGGTCACTCTACTGTCATTCCAGGCACCAGGCACCCTTTCCTCTCTCCATATATGTCAAAACAACTCATGCATTCCCTCAATTACTCCCTCACCTCCCTCTCTATACAATTCATTCGGGATACCGTCCATTCCAGGGGCCTTTCCATTTTCAGTTTTCTTACATACCCTTCAATCTCATCCATTCTAATTTCTCATCCATCATTTCCTCTATTTTCCTCCCTAAGGTGACGTTCCCTAAGTCACTATCAGGCTCATCACACCTCCAATATCTTTCCAGAAGTCTTCTACAGCTCTGGCCATTTCCTTTTTCTCCCTTAGTGACCTGCCATTCACCACTAGTTCTTCTACATTTCCGTATGCTTACTCTCTTCTCCTCTCAAGAACTTATACCATTCCCTACCTCCTTCCTCACCTTTTCCCTAAGTTCTCTGATCACTTTTCTCTCTCATTCACTCTTGCCTTCCTCACCAAGCATTTCACCTCCTTTTGCTTACTCTTATACTCTTCCCATGCCCTTTCATACATCTACTCTTTCAGCTTCACTGTTTGACCTATTCTTTCTCAGACTCTACACTTCTATTTGACTGTTTCCTTTCTTTCCTGGCCCTTGTCGATCTCATTGTTCCACCAACTCTTTCTTGTCCTGCCATTTGCTCTCTTACTTGTTCTGCCTATGCTCTCTTCTGCCACTTTGTTAAGCTTCCTTAACAATCTCTCATTCATCTCATCCACACCTGTCTCAGCCTCAAACCATTTCTCCCAGTTCCAGTCCTCATTACTCACCACTTCTCTGAAATAATCCCAGTCTGCATCTCTAAGTTTCCAACGTCCATTCCTCTCCTCTTTCACGTTCACTCTTTTTTCCTTCAAACACTCATACTCCATTACCATGACGTTATGGTCACTCGCTACGTCGATTGTCCTTCCTCATCCACCCACATACTTCTCACCCGTTCTCTAGCCTTCCGGTTCACTAACATAAAGTCAATGGCAGATTCATTCTCCCTTCCACTCCAGGTCACTCTTCCTTCAGCCAGAGTCACATTCAAAATTTCTAATTCATTCTCCTCTGCAAAGTCAAGCAGCAATTGGCCATTTCCATTTACTTCCTCTCCTAACACACCAATGTGACCATTCATGTCTCCCATCACAATCACATTTTCACTTCTATTCTGTTCTACAAACCTTTGCACAATTCTATACTTCCTTTCATTCTCGGCTCTCGCTCCTGTTCCTTCCACTGTCATGTAACACACTATCACCAAGATCCTTTCTCTTCCCTTTCGCACCTTATATTCCAGACGTAGCCTACTGCCATGATATCCTCACCCATTTCACACCCTCCTACATCTAGCTCCTCTACATCTATACCTGCTTCCTGCCTCACAAGTACTCCCACTCCGCCACCCTTTTCTGCTGCTTACTTCTGCCCTTGCCGATCATACTGTAAGTCTCAGATCTAAGTTCAATTCTCTCTCTCATTTGTGTTTCTGTCACTCCAACTACGTCCATTCATTCATTTCTCTGCTGAGGTCTTCCATTTTTTCAACATTCCATCCTCTAACATTCACACAGCCCATCCTCACATTCCCTTTTGTTGTCAACAGTCACTCATTCGCATTTGTCACCCTCTTTTCCCTCAACTTGCAGAGTCTCTCAGTCGCGCGCACCCACTCAAGCATTCTCCCACACATCCGCCTCTCTCCTTCCCAGTTTAGGTGCACTTTGTCTCCCTCAAAGACCTCCTGTGGGAGTGCACCGTCCAGGTCTATGAAGCTTACTCCATAGTCCCCTGGATCCTTACTGCACTCCGCTTTCAGTTTTACAACCTCTCTTGGAGTCGCTTGTTTGTGTCGCGTCTCATTTCCTCATACCCTGCATTTCCGAGGTCGCCTCATGATTCCCACCACAGCCACTCGTACTTTCTTCCTGTCCTTCTTTATATCCTTTAAGGCACTCCATCACCTTGCCCACCGTCTGCTCGGGGCCTAACCTCCTAAGGCTGTTCCCCCTCCCTGCATTATCACCATTCCTTCCTGTACACCATTCAACTGCTCCCCTCACCTCCTTCACAACATCCTCCATACCTTGCCACTCAGGCTAACCAGCACACTCTTCTGGTTCTCTCATCGCCACGTGTCGCCTAACATTCTTCACCATACTATCTCCTATCACAGTATGGGCCACTTCTTTGCCTGCGGTTGCCCCCCGTTGTTCTATCAGTCCTGACCCCCCTGGGTTGGTAATTTCCACTACCTCATCTCCCCCACTCAGGCCTGTAGCGGCCACAGCCCCACCGGGAGCCGGGGCATCAGGTCCCCTAGCCTCAACCACGCCCTCAGCAGCCTTAGCTGCCGCTACAGGCAAAAGCGATGGGGGGGCGGATCGACCAGCCTCACCCACGACTTCAGTGGCCTCAACTGGCGAGGGTGAGGAGGGGGCAGGTCCCCCAGTCTCACCCACACCCTCAACAGCCCCCCTAGGCCGCCCTACTTCGACATCTTCCACCGCGCAGCTCCCCTCTAGCCTCACCCACACCCTCAACATCCCTAGACCACCCTGCTACGACATCTTCCACCGCTGCAGCTCCCCCACTCTCCTCTCCTTCGGGCATGCCTGCTTTGGTGACGTCTAACGTCAAGCAGCCCTCATCCCCAGGGCCCGTGGTGGGTCTGGCCCCCAAGC
>JACEEZ010018456.1:97500-150000 GCA_016584305.1 Chionoecetes opilio | reverse complement strand
GTTGGTGTACAACTACCACGCCTGTGATACTTTAGTCTTATGGTCGGCCATCATGGTGTTTCATGTCTTATCAGCAGCACGAGAAGCTCCTGGCCACCTTCCCTGCTGACTGTAGTACGCATGTGTAATGCCCATTATTCGGGAGATGATAGTATGAGAATTATTATTATAAATTCCCGAGCTATGTCTTGTCAGTAGGTAATTTTTTTCTCTATGTCTCACGGGTGACTCATCGCCCTGCTATCATTACCACCATTTTGTTTATCTTCTATCCTTCTTCCGCCATTTTCTTTCTTCCTTCTTTCACACCCTCTCTCTCCCTCACATGCCGTATGCGAGTCCAAATTCGTGGGATAATTATTCTGCGATCAGTGATAACTAATGATGTCAGTTCTTTTTATCTTTTGCCAGCCATCTGGTCAGACCAAGGAACTCTCCCAGAGTCTTAACGTCCTTCAAAATAATCCCTATCGTTATCGGTTATGGTCATATATGGGCGTTATAGTAAGGATCCCCGCTAAAAATTAAAGCCCACCAAAAATCTAAGCAAGTCTTCAATACCACTTCACTCTGAAATAGGTGTTCGGATCGTCGACATTACATATAAAACCATCCTTCTTGAATATTAGGTTAAAAATATTAAATTCTTCTACATCAAAGTAACTGGTTGGTATTAGGGACAGTCTTTTCTGAGGTACGCGAGTTTTCATTACTTAAATAGTTATTTCGGGATTATAAGTTTTCATCTGAAGTCACGGTGAGAACTTTCCAAACAAGTTCCATTTTGGTGCGGGAAGCCCACGAGGCCCCAACGAGTCATTCGTCTCTTCGCGTCGTTGCAGGTAAGACCTTCGTACCTAACTCCTGTGTTCTTTCTCCCTTAGTATATTATATCTATATATTTCTATATAAATATGTAGGTACAGTTCAGTGTCACTAAGGCATAGATGTTCCGCCCATCCTTATAAGTGTTATTAACGAGATTCGTCTCTTCGCGTCGTTGCAGGCTGTCCGTGTCTCCTTCAGAAAGCCACATGGTTTTACTGTAACACACAAACAACACTTTCTCGCCATATTCTTTCTCTACTAGATACCTATCTTCCAGGTGTGATTAATAAATATTAAGTATTATGTTACCTAGTGTAGGGCAATGCACTGAATAGAAATTCTAGTGAAGGAGGTTTTATGCTCAGAAGAGCTTTATCTCATCACTAAGGGAGATTCCTAGGTCAGAGCGTGAAGTCGCATTTCTTATGTCAGAGTAGAGTTTTCTCTATATAGTGTTAACCCTTATATGCTGAAGATGATCTCAAGTGAGAGACTTACCATGTTTACAAAATAAATAGGATTTCATTTACAAATATAGTTCTTGTGTTATTATGAAAACCCAGGTGATTATTCTGAGTTAGGAAAATAATTCCCCACACTTCCAAAAGAGTTCCGCCTTTACTAGGTATAATCCCTAGTACCGACCACGACTACCAAGATCAATCTAGTATTAATATTAATCTAACGTGCCCCGGGAGTAATCATAGCGAAAATACTCGTCAGGGCTGGGCAGCAAATCTCCTTTCCCCTTAAGTATACCCCCTTGTTCAGTACTCTCCGTAGTGAGAAGTGGTCACACTACAATCAGATAGTGAAGTCAGAAGACTAATTTAAATCCTTCCTTCAAGTTGTAATCTTTTATCAAATCATCCCCAAGTAATATCATTCAAGCAACGTTGACGAGTTATAATACCCCAGACCAGTTACCCCAAATTTCCGTCAACACACATGCGCCAGTTCTCCCAACACTAGTCCAACCTGGTCCTGCTATCTGGCCTAGCCCGGCCCAGTCCGTTCCAGCCCGGTCTAAACTGCCTCGCAAAAACAGTGGCCGCCCGGGACTAGCCCAGTCCAGACCGGGCCAGAGCGGCTGCGAAAATGTGCTATAATCTTACGAGGGTGGGCTGAGGTTGATGCTTGTACCGAGCCGTCACTCCCGTACGGTGATCGGTGGCCTCTGGGTGGGGAATATTAGGGATATTCTAGGGATATTCCTCGACAGCCATTCACGAAAGTTTGTTCATTTCAGAGATAATTGCCCTGGCCCTGACTGGGTGACAGGCTTTCTGAATAGGCACTCTAACCTGTCATCCCGCATGTGCCAGAATATTTTGAGGAAGAGGGCAGCAATATCTGAGGCAGTTGCCTCTGAATACTTCAACAACCTTGAGAAAACATTGGAAGGGGTTCCACCCTCCAACTTTGATACCACCACTTCTCCTTGAGCTGCAGATCGCTATGGAGGAAAAGTGGGCAGATCTTGCTAAGGCAGGCTTCAAAGCCTGTGGGATCCACCCATTTAACAAGGAACATGTGTTGGCCAAAGTCAGAAGGGTAGAGAAGTAGAGGAGCAAGGAGGGAGTTACCAGGTATATATATATAGTCACACATACATTATACAAAAGGGGAAAAAAATGCAGTTAATAAAGTGATCACTGTTATTTTCATTATGTACAAAAATAGGCAGACATCACACACACATACACACTGAAGTATTAACACACCTAGGCTAGTACCAGGCTCTCTGTGGCAGGATAAGGAACATGTAATAGAGGAACAGTACATACATACATACCATCACATTCCTCTCATCCCTTCGGCCTGTTATTCAGACTGACTGGGGAGATAGATGCAAAGTGTGACGGTGATGTTTCCTGAAGGTACCAAAAGATAATGGAGGAAGGTCACATAGGAGGCGAGGAGGGTAATGGAAGCTACTTTTGTTTAGCTACAGAGAGATCTACATGTCATGGATGAGGGAGTGTTGCAGCTCACTCCTTTTTTACTACACTTGCTTGCACTGCACTCCATTATTTTTTCTTCTGCCTACCTCAAACATATTTCGGTAAATTTTTACACTAGGACCGAAATTCCCTACACTATTGGGTGTGGTTTCTGTTCGCCGTATTGGATTCCAAGAAACATTCTCTATGAGCTTCCGTCGCAAATCACTAAACAGAAACCATACTCTCAATTGTGTAGGGAATTTCGGTCCTAGTGTAAAATAATACCCATATTTCACAAGTGGCTCAGATCACAGCTACCACACTGCATCAATATGTGACCTACCATAGACCACACTGCATCATTATGTGACCTACCATAGACCACACTGCATCATTATGTGACCTACCATAGACCACACTGCATCATTATGTGACCTACCATAGACCACACTGCATCATTATGTGACCTACCATAGACCACAAGACTTAACTAATTTTTCTCTCATTTTATCTCCAAATGATGCACGTGTCTCAGGCTGTTGTCCTCCCTACGTATAAATTCAAGATCATTCCACAAGTTCAAGATTCTTTACTATAACACTTAAATGCACCGCCATCACTTCAGTATAAACCATAAGGAGTCTCTAGGATAATCTACAGTATGAAATGGACCAGCTTTCAGTAATAAAATACCTTCTCTTAACTTATATTTCACAAAACAATGACTGTAGGATCGCTCCACTGTCACTCTTCACTTCACATACAATACAAACAGACCAATTTTGACATTCAGCAAATAAACATACAGCAAAACAGACTTCAATCCACTCTTGCATGGGTGAAAAATGTGTGGTTCATCCAGTCACCTTAATCAAGTTGTATTATGCCTTCTGTATGCATCAAAATGATCAATTACAGGTTACTACTACTATAATGCCTTGTTCCTACATAATAAATCATTACTTTCATAACATTGCCACCTCATTATCATTAATTAGAAAAAAAGCATTAATGTAAGCACTCTACATTTTTCTCATTTAATTTCACCTTAATTATGTTTTTTTTATATATATATATTTTCATTTTAGGATGAAGTGACTACAATAAGCAGCAAACAGCCTTCCTTGCCCAGTGAGTGTGGCTGACCTTGTGCTGCGTGACTGTTCGCTACATTGACTAGGTTATGCACTTCCCTACAGACAAGGTGTCCCATCCACAAGTTTCATCAAAATATTCTTTGGACAAACTCATAAGTTACTTCCTAAGCCCAACAGATCCCACTGGTGAATACTTCCATCAATGCACAAGGCAGAGTATGTGTGCTAAAACTCATCCAGGAAGCTACCAACAAGTGCAAACTTACGTCCATGTAAAAGCAAGGAGTATTCTTGTCACGTTTACCACACACACGCACACACACACACACCACACACACTTGAGGGGAGGGTTATGTCTTCCCTTCCCTCTGCTGCTGCTGCCATTTGGCCACAACAATCACCAGGCTGAGGACATGCAATATTAGGCACAGGGAACATAAGACACTATGATGGTCATCACTGGTGACTCTTTGATTTCTTGTACTTCTCTATGTTGAGACTGATGCATAATGGCAATGCTTCACACACACACACACACACACACACACACACACACATACACACACACACCATTACTGGGTACTTCCGTAAACTGCAAATTCTGCAATTTTATTAGTGTGATTTTGTGGTGAGTTTGCGTTTGACAAGTTTCATATTTGAGTTTTTTTGTTTGCCGAAGCACTTCTGCAAACACAAACCTGCTCTGCACTTATCCAGGATGAAATCCAGTGAACTTAGAATAAACTTACATAGAGAGAAATATGTACAGTATGGCACCAGTGCAGGTAACTCATAAGATTCAACTTGAATATGTCTTATAGCAAGTGATTATGATAGAATAAAAAGGTTTTCCCTTCATCATGAAGCAGCGTCAACACCCTTAGTCCAGTGTTTTGCTTTGTTGATATATGGCAGTCGGCAGGTACTTGTTCACAGGTTTCAGACAAAGCACATGAGAAATATGCTATACAGAAGCATCAGAAATATATACATAATGATGCCTGTCATTTTGAACTTTCTCCAGGGGGACAGCAGTCTTTACTTGCTCTCGTCCATATGCTTCAAGAATAAGCGCAGTAAAGAGGATCAGCAGCTCTGAACTAATACCATGAGACAGCATTGTCATGTGGGAAGCCTGACTGATAACTGCATAAGAAGCTTAATCACAAAAGATATACAATGCAAAGCTGAGTGGCTCCCTGCTCTCATCTCTTCAGACTGACTGCTAAGCTCTTAACGAAGGCTACTTTGGGCGAGTTCCAGCTTAAAACACACACGCACGCTCACACACATATAAAGCCTCATTTGTTACACTGTCCATGATGTAGTTCAACGGTTATGTCCAAATCTGCTACTCAGCAGCCCTAGGCTCACACCCCACTCAAGGCTACTAGGGTTTTTCACCGACAAGCAGGTTGTTACTGTCTCCCTTGAGCAAGGAAATGGGGTGTCGAGTATGAGGCCCTGGCTTTACCCATAGACCAGTCTCAATTCAATGAGATGTAAGCTCTTTCAAGGAGGGTAATATCTGGAGATCACCAGTCCAGCATGTGATCAGGACTGTGGGTGAACAACATATCTGCACATAAGCGCGCACACACACATCATGTTTACAAAAAAGTATCATACATTCAAGATCCAAATATAATACATAATAGTAATTCTGCCATACTGTAAAATTAACTGAAAATATACAGTGAGCATTAATAATGACTGGGTATTTTCATAATAATACATGAATTTACAAGCACAAACAAGCAAAGTATAAAAACTGTCCATCTCTCTAACCCTATCAACACGCTGCACAGCAATGCCTCACTCCTGACTTCATGACCAGGACGACCACACAATCAGAAATGCCAAGTGGTCATTCTCAATGCATGGATAGTTGTGGCAGGAGTCACTTTATCACACTGACATATAACACACTGTCTATGTATTCTCTGATCCCTCCAAGACGCAGCATTGCAGGGAAGTAGTCTCTCTCACCTGTTTCTTGTCATGGAGAAGAGTACATTTTCCACCACGTACACAAGCATCTTTTTTTTCTGTAAGTTAACATAATTGTGGGGATGCAGCCCACTACACTACGGTCTCTACTTCTGTGTGGTGCAGTCAGCCTTGGGGGTTCACCCTTACACACGGGGCATGGAGTGCGTGTCTCCGTAGTACCAGCGTGTTGTAGGACACAACCAAAATGGACATTGGCAGAGTTGGGATCCGTCCCCTGATGGTCATTTCTCATGAAAACAAAAAGCAGAAATATGCTTTTTGTTATGTGCTTTCCCACTTATTTGAGAGAAGGTAAATTGATTGTAAAAATTATATATATATATATATATATATATATATATATATATATATATATATATATATATATATATATATATATATATATATATATATATGAACTATCTAAGATATTTTCTACGTGCAGACGAGCCTTCCAGCACCTCCTGATCATTGTTCTACAGGTCCACATAAGTAGGCTGCCTGTTGTTACCATTATCATTGTGTTGTTGTTGGTGGTGGTGGTGGGAGAAGTGAGAGGAGTCGGGTGGCAGGGTTGGTGTTAAGACTTGGACCCAGTTGGACCGTTTGTGTCGAGGACGCCCAGCGGGTCGGATTGTAGCAAACCAGTCTTCTCCTGGCTGAGCTGCGCCGCCGCCGCCTCGTTGTACAGGCTGTCGTACACCGGGTTTTTGAACGTGTTCGGCTGTGAGGGACGAACGCAAAGATTAGGCTCGGCACAAATGCTTGCCATTGTAATTGCATAGAATTTTGGGCATTGAACACTTTCTATTTTTAAAAGTATTAAAGGATTTAGGCTGGTTAGGATAAAGAATATCAGGAAAAGGAATGACTGTTTAGCAACTAAGATTTATCTTTCTTTTGCTCATTTTCCCCTAGTATGACACTAGTCTCATTAACATTTATCTCAACTGTTTCTTCTCTACCTAGTTTTCTTGGTATCTTGAGCATATTTCTTTCTCTGTCGTTGGCATTAGTCCCTTTCATTTCCCTTGCCTTTTTATACTGTGGTCCAATGCAAGGCACCTCAGTGTCTCAAGCACATACAAAATCATCCATCTCGCCTACACTACCCATCATCCATTCCAGGTGACTCTTTACAGTTGTCTTCAAGGTTCCCAACAACATACTCTGATCAATACCTTCAGATCCATCAGCCTTCACACTCCTCCTTTTTAGTTCTTCCTTTCTCTACCTTAACAACCTATGAATGATGTGTTCCCATTAGTCTCATTTGAAATACCTAAGAATACAAGATAACTCCTCACTCTAGTCTTCATTTGCAATAAATTTGTATAGAAAGTATAGTTACAGGTAAGCTGGAACCATTTCTATTATCTAGAAAAAGTTACATTGGACTGCTTTCTGATTAAATTTGTCGAGATAAAACTAGTTCTAGTGTTTCAGTTCTTGTAATTGCAGTACTCCTAAAAGCACAAAGTTTGAATGCTAAATTCCATACAAAAAAATCTACTTTGAGCTAAACTCTATGACAACCTTACAACCTTAGGTTCAGTCTACAACCTTAGGTTCCTAAAAAGTATACAACGGATTTCAGTATATTTTCTAAAGGAGAAAGGTTCTGGTACACTTGTATGCATCCTACACTATGTCAGACTATGTGGTGCGATGTCTAGCTTAAGGCAGCTTTCCTTTCTAAGCAGAGTAGAACTGACATAACCCATGGAGGAACCATGGCATATGACAAATATTTGTGCACATACACATACACAGTACATACATTAAAGGTTTACATGGTAAAATCTGATGGCAGAGCTGCCCTGAGAAGGCAGAGGAAAAGGAGAAAAGTCATGCACCATATAAAGGGATGAGAAAGACAGAAAGAAACAAAGACTGATAAGGTGCAGCAGTGAAGGAAATAGAGGGAAAAGAAAGGGAAAGGACTTACAGTGACCATAAATACGGTATGCACCATAGGAAGAGACCTAGAGGAAAAGACCCGTTATTATTCCTGTGCTGGTGCAGACACACGTGTATACACTTGCATTGCTTGGTGGGCCTCCCTTGCACTGACAGCACTGCCAGGGCCAGCAAGATTACTGGTGCATTGTGTGACACCAATAAAATGCTAACGTGAATCAGTACTGGCCAGTTTTCAGGGCATACAAAAAAAGTAAAAATGGAGACATCATATAAAATATTTGAACCATGGCAAGGAAAGAATGTGACAGAATGCGTTCAGGTGTGATAGCCGAGTGTTCACAAGCAGCAGCAGCAGCAGCAGCAGTGCTCCTGAGAGTGGTGTCATGATAAACCATCAAGCCTGTGACGCCATGCTGGCCTGAGGTCTGTGCTGGTGGAATGCCTCTCAGGGAAACATAAAACTGGTCAAACACATAAATGAAGCTTTATCTTAACATTCACTTCCTCTGAAATCAAAAAGAAATACAAAAAGTATCAAGATATTACTGGATCAAAATCGGGTAAAAAACTAATGAGAAACAACAATGAATATACAAAAAAAAGGAAAAAATTATTTATGATAACGACAAATAACCTTCAACTTAGACAAAAACAAATTAACACTTACTTGCATATGTATGATATACTATATCATGTGGATTTCATTATGATAACTATCACACTAAAAGCTAAACCTATAGATGCTTGGAATGACCAGGAGGGAGGCAGGAGAAGGGAGGTGCTAGTTCCGCTACATAACTATCCCTCGCTACAAAACACTGATGCATACACTCTAACTATTTCATTATTTGTCTATTTTAATACATTTTTCGGTTTACCTCATCTCTATGGGCGATTCAAGGACTGATACCTTGTTAATAATTAGTAGCAATATATTCTTTCTGGTGGTGAATGACATCAGTTGAAAATGGTAGTAAACATTTTTCAAGTGGGCATATCCATTAAGGACATATATTTTCTGCAACCTTGCCATAACATGCCCTACATGCAGAAATCTGACCTCAATATACTTTTTGAGATTACATAGAGGCACAAAAACTTTACTTCAAATTATATTTTGCTTCCTATGTCTGCCGCCCATCTATGCTCAGCTTCCACTTGGAACTTCAAAAGAGAGTTTGCTGAATATTCTAAAGTCGATTTCCACCATAAAGACATCAGTTTATGAACTATTTCGATCATGAAGCACCTATTAAAAAAAATATCAAGTTTCTACTTGATTCACATTTGTACATACCGTACTATGGAAAGTATCATATGAAAGCCTTGTCCTACATATGCAAGGTGACATTCAAGAGGCATCTATATGAACAATGAATAGATAAACATAAAAATTGAAATCAAAATGAATATGAAAAAAACTGCAAAATCTTCAAGTAAAACAAAACATATTTCTAAATCCTCTTTCTCGTTTCATGAGAAATAAAGGCAACAGAGGAGACCGTCCTCTAATCTTTCTAAGTTGACCTTTATCATCGCCAGATCATATGGACACTTACATCGTAAATCAGAAAGTCTCACGAGTATAAAAAAAAAAAAAAAAAAAAAAATATATATAAGTGAAATATTTACAAGTGAACACACTAAAAAACCACCAATCATATCCATGCAACCAAATAGCACAAACTGTGTCTGGCGTTGGACTATGAATTACCCCAAAGAGTACCGGATCAGGACCCACAGTACACTGCAAACTAGGCAGAGGCATCTGGAAGGCAAGATAATCACGTGACCAAAGACAGATGTTACTACTTCACTCAGCTGCCCCTCCAAGGGTGGGCAGCAAGACAGGGCATGGAGGGGGGGGGAGGGGGGGAAGGTTCAGTGTGTGGGGGAGGGGTATTGATGACTGCATGACTAGGCTACACTGTGCCGGCTAGGCTTACCGAGTCATGCAGGGAGAAGACAGGGTTGGGCTCTTCCTCCTGGTCACTGGACACATGCAAGTACATGGGGTTGGTCATCTCCACCGTGCCGCCATTCTCCTCCAAACGTACATGGGAGATGCCTTTGGCCCGCTGCCGCTGCCACATCCACGCCACCACCACAGCCACCACCAGCACCACCACCTGCAGGCAGGCCGGGAAGGGCGTCACCACATCACCTCTTACTGCCCTGTCCTCTAAGATGTCCCTTGTCACTAGGAGTTAAGTATGACCTCAAACCTAAGTTTCCAGTCAGTTGAAAGGCAGAGAAAAGATTTTCCAGCTTTCACTTAGCTGATACAAGGAGTGGCAGAGGGAAATGGAAATTCAGAGTCACTCTAAAGCCTTGATAAAGAGATCCACAGCTCAAGCATTGTGTACAGCGGCACCACACGCAAGGCCCATTTGTCCAAGGTCCAACACAAGAGCTATCGCAGAAATAAAACTATTATTTGTTACAATGTGGCAAAAGTCTAATGCAATCTATAAACCAAATGAAAATGGCAAAAGACTGAGGCTTTAAGGAGTGCAGGGCGAGTGCTGCCCCCCCTCAGAGGGTAACACTGGCTTGGCATGGAGCTCACAGCCTAGAGTTCTACACACCAACACCACCACTACCCTCAGCCTCAGCCTGAAACTGTGAATGTTTTCTTTTGTTTTAAATGTTGCTCCCTATATTTATTTAAATAATTTGTAATTTTTTCCTTAAAATGATTTTTCTGACCAAATTACTATTTTCCACAAATCCCATCATTTGTCCCACACAATCTTGGTCCAACATGGTGTTGCCACATTGGGTGTGCCACCACTGTACATCTATTGTTATACCAACTCATTGCATTGGAAGATAATGCTTATCTGCAAAATCTCAAGTGTAGAGGAAAAGTAACACTCACGGCTACAAATATGCCAATGATGACGGTGGCAGTGTTTGCCGAGGACTCCGAGGACACCTCCAGCCTCTCGTCCTTGGTGGCTTCACAACGCAGTCCAGTGAAGCCTTCGGGGCAGCTGAAATACAATCATGAATAAGTTTCAAATACAGAACTGAAAGCAACAAGATGGGATGGCACCCAGTATAGAGCAGTTTAGAGCAACACCAGCAACAATAGGGTACAAATATCCTGGACGTGATCAAGGGCATGTTCTTCCCCTTGACTTTCATCAGCACTCGGAGGACAGGTGTGCACTCACTCGCAGGTGGACGGCTGCGTTGGGTCTGAGTTGAGGCGACAAGTTCCCCCGTGGAAGCACCAGTCGTCCATGCAGGCAGTCTGGACGTCACAGTTGTCGCCTGCCCAGCCCTCGGTACACCTGCACACAGCAGTGCTAACCACCATCTGGAATTAAAGCAATTAAGGGATTTGTTCATTAGGTTGACTGCAATGCATGAAGACTTTGGATGTATGCTCTCCTCAACTATAAATCTTGAAACCATGATCATACTCAAACCATCAACAGAGTTGTGCACTGCCACATCTCACTTTAGAATAACTGTCTCTTCATTCACATTCAGAATTAATAGTCAAGCTGCTGCAAAATCTCTTACCTTGGTGACTGGTACACTAAAATCTTAGTACAGGGAGGTCCCGTTATACGAGCATTCGGTATACGAGAATCCGATGATACGAGATGTGTAAATTAGGGTCTATTTTCAATATACGAGATCGAAAATCCAATGATACGACATTCAAACTGGGGTGAGTAAAATTATCAAGTTCAAAATGCGCGCCCTACCACTCCCGGGCTGGATAAAGGGGCATTTGGTTGACCCCAGTGAGGTCACCCCTACCAAGCCGTGACCTGAAGGGTAATTAAGCAAATGGCGCGGCCCGACATTTAGGGGTAATTGGAGAGAACTGAAACTCGAGAAATGCCAGTGGTCGCTGGCAGTTTTAACTCAAAGGTTGGTCTACTGTGTTTTCCCTCCGCGACTAATATTTTTCATAAATTAATTTCGCGATAAACATTGATGCACCGCATCTGAATACCAAAAAATATAGTTCTTCTGTTGTTCTACTAATTATATGGATGACATGCATTACGATGGAACGTTCTATAATAGCAATTTAATGCAAATTACTCGCCTCGAGTAGCAAAGCTTAATATATTTTTTACATGTATATTGTGGCATGTAAAATTTGGGCGATGTTCACACTGTTTTCTAAGACAGTACTGCTGCATCTGGCAAACGCTTGTCAAAATACAATAAGCAATGCCTTGGAAAAACGAAGAATAAAGAATGCCGAAATCGGCTTGTTGCTGCGACAATGTAGGTTATAATTGTGGAGGCGACACGCCGCGGCGGGGAGTGGTGGGCGGGGAGATTGTGGCGGGGAGATTGAATCAAAACATTGCCACTTCACGCGTCGACTCATTGCACTTCCAGGCTTTCTATCTGATTGATACACAATAATAACAGGAAAATATGACTGCCTAGGTATAGATAACTTCTAAACATACGTTATTGACTATATAATATCATAGAGTAGCATTTATTTCGCCTCCTCAACTATAACCTGCTTGGTTATTTGGTTATATACAATGTTTTACAGAATCAGGCACCTATGCAATATACATGTAGCAGAAAATCGTTCTTAATATTATACTTGTGTGTTTTAAGTGCAGTGGAATAAGCCCATATTTTTCATTCAAGTTGACCAACTTTTCACCAAATTGTGAGTTAAAACTGCCAGCGACCACTGGCATTTCGGAGTTGCAGTTCTCTCTAATTAGCAGGTGTGCGGCCCCAACCTTGGGACCGCAGTCGGGTCACCCCTAGCAAGGCGTGACCTGAAGGGTAATTAAGCATATGGCGCGGCCTGACCTTTAGGGGTAATTAGCAGGTGTGCAGCCCCAACCTTGGGACCGCTACACTACCTTCTCTTGTATCACGCGGCGTCCCCTACATTACAACGTCTTTTTTGCTTGTTATGCATGTTTTATGTTTAATTAATGTGCAGTTATGTTATTTTGTGGGCTATTTTCTCTTTCAGAATGCTTTTTCTACAGAATAGGTAGTACAGTGTGGGTAATATAGACGCTGTGTGTTTGTTGTGTTTGCTATAGTTTATTTTAGCTTGAAAAGCATGTCTTTTTTTTCTTTTCTTTTTTTAAATTGATGGTCCTGGAACCAAACCTATATTTTACCATTAGTTATGTGTTTCGTTATACGAGATTTCGCTTTACGAGTATGCCAGGTGGAACCAAACTGATCGTATCTTCGGGACCTCCCTGTACTACTAAATTGATAATGAAAAAAGCAGTTTCACGTGTATGAGGAGCCTGTCAGTCTTTAAGATATGCAAAATGAACAATAGTCTTCAGTACAGTGATCTAGTTTTACATTGATTTTCATAAGATCATCTATCCAACCTTTCAGCTCAACGGTCGAGGACTGAACTGGCAGCCTACTTTCCTGTGTGCAATCCCCGGAGATGTACAATTAATCCCTCACACACCGAGCTACTCTGGGGGACGCAGTGGTTGATCAAGCTAAAGATTGGTATAGTGGAAGTCTGTCTCCCCTCACTGCAGGAACTTCAACACAGGATGGAGCACAAGTCTGTCTCCCTTCACTGCAGGAACTTCAACACAGGATGGAGCACAAGTCTGTCTCCCTTCACTGCAGGAACTTCAACACAGGATGGAGCACAAGTCTGTCTCCCTTCACTGCAGGAACTTCAACACAGGATGGAGCACAAGTCTGTCTCCCCTCACTGCAGGAACTTCAACACAGGATGGAGCACAAGTCTGTCTCCCTTCACTGCAGGAACTTCAACACAGGATGGAGCACAAGTCTGTCTCCCTTCACTGCAGGAACTTCAACACAGGATGGAGCACAAGTCTGTCTCCCTTCACTGCAGGAACTTCAACACAGGATGGAGCACAAGTCTGTCTCCCTTCACTGCAGGAACTTCAACACGGGATGGAGCACAAGTCTGTCTCCCTTCACTGCAGGAACTTCAACACAGGATGGAGCACAAGACTAACACCTGTACATTGTAGCTACACGGGGCGGCACACTCCTTAATTAACCCCTTCATGCCCAGATCTTTCCTTTGCTATATCAAATTGTCTGTTGTTAGCCATAAAATTACGAAATGTGACTTAATATACCAAATTATCTAGTAGACAAGGATACTAAACAGGTCATAGCTATAAAAACATTGCTTATATTAATTAAAATCGTCTAATGGTATCCAAAGTACAATGAATACTACGTTCTGGGTCTCAAGGGGTTAAACTGCCACTCATCATCCCTGTCAGCAACTTCTGGCGGTAAATACAATGTAGTGACAAAATGGGAGACAAGGAGGAGAGGAACACTGTGCACATGAGACATAGTGAGACTGAGGTAGCAAGCGTGACTCAACCCCACGCTAGCCAGGCAACCCCACGCTAGCCAGGCAACATACATAGCAAGCCTCTTTTGTCGTTCTCTGGTCAAAAAACAAAGATGCTTGGGTTGGTAAGGTCATGTTATTTGTTGCATTTATTGAACCTCAGTTGATGATTGCAAAACTAGTCTGGTTAGGTTAGGTTAGGCAAAATTAGTCTGGTTGGCTTAAGGCTTCATTAAATCTGAAATTCATCCCAACAAGGTTCAGTATATAACAGTCAGGTTCACCGTACAAAACTGATTAACCCCTTGAGACCCAGAACGTAATTTCCATTGTAATTTGGGTACCATTAGACAATTTTTAGTGAATATAAGCAATATGTAATAGATATGACCTGTTAGTATCCTTATCGACTAACTCATTTGGTATAATAAGTTACTTTTTGTAATCTTATAGCTAACAAGAGACAATTTTTTTTATAGCAAGGGAAAGATCTGGGCGTGAAGGGTTAACACTTCCTTGCAATCTTTTGTCACTTTCTCAGATATGGACAGAACAATGGCAGGCAGCGATGTCAAATATAGTTGGCAGATGGGACAAGCAACTAAATTATATGAGGCACTACCATAGATAACACTATAGTCACCACGGTGCACTAATGTCACCACACGCGCCATATATCACGAATTTCCACACCACTAAAAGCATAAAATAGACTGTATGGCCACGGACAGAGGCATGCTACAGTAGTTATGTTATGTTACCTCGCTTAGTTGGCACTACAGTCTGTAGTAATGCTAAAATTTGTAATATATGGCGCCTGGCACATTAGTGTACCATGGCGACTATAGCGTTATCTACGGTAGGAAAACAAATAAGCTAAGAATCTCCTCAAACAAGAAAAAAAGTGATGTAGTACCTGGCAAACACCCCCGTGGAGGCAGGAGAGGTTGGCACAGGGGTTCTCATTGACCTCCACCCTGGACTGGCACCGACTCCCATGATACTCCAAGGAACAGTTGCACAGCCCCTTGCCGTGCACCACAACACACGAGCCTCCGTGCAGGCAGGGGGAGGGGCTGCAGGGGCCGCTGGGGACGGGCTCCATGCACCGCCGCCCTGTGTAGCCCTCCTCACACACGCACTTCGCCCCCTCCTCTGTGACCTGACACGATCCCTGCAACATAAAGGGTAAAGAAGGTCACTACAAGATCCAATGTTTACCCGGGATGTGACGAGACTGACGGCCACATTCGTAGTCTAATAATCATGGTCTGTTCGCATGCTAATTCATGGTACATATTTCAAACACTGATGTGAATTAAGATGTTGATTGCATGGTTCTCACTCTTACAAAGACTTCTTAACAATGAAGATAAAGAAAAACATTACTGTCCAGCTATATCTTGTAAATATAATCATCAAGTATACTAAATTACTTTAGAAACATTCCTCATGCTCTAAGGAAACTTCTGCCTGGCCATTCCCTTGAGGGAGTTCCAAGGTCTAGGCATCAGCGTAGGCTAGACTATCCGTAGAAACAAATTAAAGTTGACAAAGGATTACAGGCAAGGAAAAAATGAATTTGGTGTCATTGTTTACAGAAATAATCCACCCCAAGATGCCCCAACTTAAGGAAACCTTGAATGAGCAAAACTTACACGGTGGCACAAGTGTTCACAGTCATTGTGTTGGCACCTGTCCCCACTGAAGCCTCTGGGGCACTGGCAGACAGGGTCCCCCTCCTTCACCACACACAGGCCCTGCATCACACAGCCAGGTCACTACTCAGCTCCAGCACATCAGCAAAGGGATGCACTAAGCTACAACAACACCATGTCAGGCTCTTTATGAGACAACAATGGGGAAGCTTTATGGCTAGAAGGCACTGCAGCATCAAAGAATTTGTTTTCATGTAATATGCATGGACCAAACAGAAGATATTCTTAAAAACAGACAAGGCAAAGCACCTTCAAGTGCATGATGAGTTTACATGTTTCAGGTGAAATGATTTGCAAGATTTGAGTCTGTAACTACAAATGCTTCTTGAAAACAAGATATTTCTTCTAGCCATCAAGCTAAAAACTGTCTAGAAAACCTAAAAGTGCAAATAAAAACAGCATAGCACTAACAAAAAGTAGGCACAAATAAAAACAGCAGTCCAATTCTGTGGCCCACACGTGCTCCTCGTCCTTCATGGGGTGGTGCTTCACACTCAAGCTCTCAGACACACAAGATAACACTATAAACCACAATAACTGTGATCAATCAAACTTAGAGATGAAACATCACAAATCAATCTTGCGTTTCAAACTCCTGGCACTCTCCCGTACAAACAGGGTCATAGCAAAGGAGGGAACACTACTAAAAATCCAATCCAAAGAAAAGTACCTTTACAGCTTGTACAGTAATTTAGGGTATTAGTAATATGCACACTAATAATTAAATTAACACCTGAAGTGTGTGTGTTATTCACCCATGGTCTTGTCCACGCGAAATGGCTCGCGATCGCCAGTTTCACCCTCCCGGTGCGAGCTTGGAGCTCATTATTACCGATCTTGAATGGGCGTGTTATAAGATCGGTAATAGCATTACCCAACTATGTTGGGTAATGCTGGGATCTCACAGACCACACACACCCATCCCCTTGCTCAAGGGGGACGACAGTTACCACCCGAATTTGTCAGTGAAAAATCCCAGGGAGCAGTGAGGATTCAAACCGGCTACCACAGAATGGAAGGCCAGCGCGCTATCCACTGGACCATCGGGATGGTGTAAACAGTGTGTGTGTGTGTGTGTGTGTGTGCGCGCATGTGTGTGTCTGTGTGTGTGTGTGTGTGTGGACAGGGGCTCGGGTTTTTAAGAAGACCGCCCATCTGTCAAAAAAAATCTGTGTGTGTCTGTGGATCCTTGCCATGAAAGACCAGAGAGGGTCTACACTCTACACCACACCATGAAAGGTGGTAAACAGGTGTATGGTATATGAAAGATGTGAAAATAATGCTGTAAACTCTAGATTACAAACAGAATCCTACTAATACCTATTATTTTCACATAAAATGGCACACAATATTGAACACAATGTAAAGCCTAGGTCACGCACTACTCTCCTGTGCTTCTCCCTCTTAGAGGACTAATTCATGCAGGGAACAACAAGTCACTCGGAGGGAAGTAGGGATGCCCTTGAGCTACAACAGATATAAGGGAGGACTGAAATACTCATCATTAACATTCCTACAGAATGTGGACGGGAAAGTAGTAGCAAGGAGACCCTAAGGGTGACACACACATTACCTTGTGACAGTAGTTTTCACAAACATAGTGTTCACAGTTCTTGCCATGATAGCCGGGGCGACAGCCGCAACGTTGATCTGTACCATAAGCAACAGATTACTGATGCTATCACTGATGCAGTGATAGATATAAATAGCATGCTAGCAATATTAATGAAAAGCAACATGCAAGCTCTTCAGAACATAGTACTAAGATTTTCTTTTATTCTATTCTATTATTGTTAAATCCTTCTCACAATAAAAAATCTCCCACAAAAGATACCCAGGAACACACAAGCTAGACAACAGCGAATAAAGAGCCCTGACCTCCTTCGTGGCATTTCTTGGTTTCACACTTTGTTCCCGTCCAGCCTGGATCACACTCGCAGCGAGGCATGCCACGCTGGATGTAGCACTGACCCTGAAACACAGACGTACACACTTACTGGCTGCCAAAGTGATGAAGAGGAAAACAAAAAGCCATATGACACATAATGAGGGATGCAAAAACTGCACAACTGGAAAGAAACAGAAGGGACCGTCTGTATGACAGCCTGCAAGTCTCTACAGTGAAGGAAAGACGAGTATCACAACACACTTCCTCAACAAAATTGGCAAACTTTTTTTGAACTCTTTCACCATCTGCTTTCACAACAACACCTACATTGATGCAAGAGTCACAAACAGAGTACTGGCAGAATTGTCCACTGTAGCCCGGCATACAGGAGCAGCGGGCATGGCTGGCGGGGGGAGGGGTCACGATGCAGTTGCCTCCGTTCAAACACTCCAGCTGTACACACGGGCCGGCACACAACGTCTCTGGAATAACATCATAAACTCAGGAGCCTGTCAGATATTTGCCTCAGTTACATTTTGATAGGCCTTTAACAAAATGAATCATTTCATGTTCCTACTCCTACTGTAAGTGAAAAAAAAAATGAGAAGTGGCTGAGTAGCGGAAAATAATTATGCTCACAGAGACAAGAGCGACAGTTTTCTCTTAATAATAATTGTATCAATGAAAATCTGAATAAAACTTCTCTTGGTTTCATGTTCGTAAAGTATCATCAAAGTTCCTTTAATATTATAACTTTGTAATTCAAACAATATCTCAGCTCACAGTTAATTTTCACCACCCTATATTTGTCAAGGAGAATATGCAATACTGGACATCTGGATACATATATAAAACAAGTCAATTTGGAAGCATAGATTACCATTAGCACAGTTATCACATCTTCTGCCCGTCCATCCAGGCTTACACTTGCAGGTGGGCATCCCCATGCTCTGAATGAAACAGCTGCCCTGAAATTAAAAGTCTTAATCAATTAATAGTCCTATGATAACACGGATTGTCAACATTCAAGGTAAACTATCTACACAACACTAGATGACATCCCACTACTACCTGCACACTCACATGATTGCAGTAATCTTCACAGACAGAGAAGCTGCAGTTGACTCCATGGTAGCCCGGGCCACAGGAACACATGGGGGCGGCGCTCCCCTTCCTCATGCCCGCCCGACAGGTGCCTCCATTCTCACAGGTCAATGCCTTGCACTGGTCACACCGGTCACCTGTTGGTTCACACAGGTATAATGTAGTTGACATGAGGAAAATAGTGCCATTGAAATGCAAGTAGGGCAGAAGTATGCAAAAAAAGAATTTTAACATTGCTTTTTCCCCACATGACCCTGAGTCCTACCTGTAAACATGGCATTGCAGGTGCAGTAAGGGGCCTCGCCGTTCATTTCATGGCAGGTGCCGTTGTTCTCACAAAAGTTGTTACAGGTAGGCAAGAGGGTCTCACACTGCACTCCGGTCCAGTTGGGTTGACAGAGACATGACAACTGCATGTCAACCTCTACCTGGCATAACCCACCATTCTTGCAGTGGTCGGAGCACCTAGAATGCGTGTCCAAACAATCATTATCATTGACCTCTTCCAGATAAAATTTCTTAATGATTTACATTTAAGATAAACTTCCAACCTCCAAACATTCTTTCCAGACCTTTCTTTCACTCATCCATGGCTGTTGCACAATAATGACACATTATCACTTTGTATAGGTGAATAGCTATAATTCTTTGTTGCAATATGATATAAACCTTAATGATATTCTGCAATATGAAGATTTTCCAGAGAACTCTCACACAAAACCCTGGGTCACCATGAACACACCTGTAGTGGTCACAGTGTTCCCCGTCAAACTTGGGGTCACATTTACACTTGGGTCCCTGGGCGGTCTGGACACACTCCCCCTTCAGGCAGAACAGCTGACAGAAACTGCTGCTCACAACGACTTGTGCATGACACTCTAAGTGATCTGGAAGACACAAAAGTTCAATGTTGTAAGAGCCTCTTAGAGACGCCTCAGCACTGGGCACAATCCGAACATTGGCGATGGAAGACAATATTCCCCTTACAAGTATTTCCTCTACCACTGGTATTACTGATGAAGGTTTGACACTTATACCAACAGATAATATGTATAATCTGCATTATGATTTTCAAATAAAAAATATATAATGAAAACCTACAAGCTTCTCTAACAAGTCTTTGCATTAAATCCCACTGCACAAGAAGTAAACAAAGAAAATTCATTGCATCACAGTAACATTACTAATTGACTCATTGTAAACTACTGATTGACAGAAAACACAGCAGATCTTATTGGCCGCCCCGCCTCAAGTGGTGCCGTGTACAGACCTGCCACCGTCTTCTCCAGCGTGCCGTCAGGACACAAACACGAGTAGTTTCTGGGCCCGGAGAGCACACACAGCATGGTGGCGTGGCAGGTGGCGTTGCTGCAAGGGTTGGGGACTGGAAAAAAAGGCAAACAAATCATATATATAAAGTTTGTTTTCACCAAAGAATGTTTAATAATATAATTCCTCATTACATCTGTATCTATCACAAATCTGCTAGCATGTGTGCGTTACCTATTTATATTTACCTATTTGTATATTTACAAGATTGAGTCAAGCTTGAGTTATGGATGTCCCGTCTTTTGATACCAAATCATCATATATATCTGTGTGTGTGTGTTGTGTGTGTATTTACCTAGTTGTGATATACGGGAAATAAGTTACACTCTTATTTCCCTTAGGGTCCCGTCTCCTTGCCTCATTTGGTCAATCTTAGCTTTAAAAACATGAATACTTTTGGCATTTATAATTTCACTGTCCAGGCTATTCCACATATCAATGCACCGATAGAGAAAGTTATCCGATAGCTTATCAGAAGCGATAAAGCAAGTATGTGTGTGTGTGTATTCATGTAGTTGTCTAGTTGTATTTTACAGGGCCTGAGCTTCATTCATATGGTCCCGTCTCCATATCTACATTTTTATTTTGTTTCCTTAGTGCTTACTGTTGCCCGAAGCCACCACCCCGGAAGGTGGATCACAAACCCCCGGCTAACACCCAGTGCCCATTTACTGCTCGGTAGACATGGGCTCGGGTTTGAAGGAGACCGCCCATATTTTTCCACTCCAACCGGGGATCGAACCTATGAACCAAGTGTGTGAACCACAACACTACAGTGTGTGTGTGTGTGTGTGTGTGTACAATGGACATGTATGCTTACTCCTTTTGTCCTGCTTCTGTTCCTGTACAATGAGGACATCGTTGACCTTCACGGGGTGCTGGGAGATGGGCATAATGCCCTGGTTCTGGTTGCCAAACTTGTAGATGTGATTGACAGTGTTGCTGTGCAGAGTGGTGAAGTAGACAAAGTCCTCGAACACATCCAGGCTCAAGGGAATGCCATCCTCTGCAAATAAAAGGTACATTGTAGGAATTTTTATGCTGATGATTTCATATTTTTCAGTTATACATTGTTAAATGTGTTATATTTTCATATGCCATGAAAACTGGATAATTATTTTGCGATGTTTCTTCCTATAGGCCACAAAGAAGCCTACATGTTTCCAGTTTCTTTGAACACAACATATTACCATGAGTAAATAGCTAGTAATTAAGAGGAGCCATTGTACAGCTAGAACAATATCAATGAAAACAATGATCTTTACCATGGTTGAAATGCTTCACCAGTTGTCTGTCTGAGCCATCTAGCTTCACGGTCTCAATCTTGTTGATCCTTACGTCAGTCCAATAGAGTCGGCGGGTTGGGTAGTCGATGGCCAGACCGGCCGGGGCCAGAATGTTGCTCGTCACCAGCGGTCTGTTGAACCTGCCGTCCATCTGAGCCACGCTGATGGCCGGTATCTCCCAGTCTCCGTAGAACAGTTGTCTGGATATACAGCAAGGGAAATGTGCATCAAACTAGGTAGTTGTTGTCAGTAAAGAGAGAAATCAATGTTTCTTGATGCATGTCATTTGCCAATAAAACATCCCTTTGTCATATATCTTCATTCAAAGTTTGACATGACACCTTCCCGGAACAAGCCAGTAGATAAGACATGATAAGGTAACACCCTCACTCCTTATTCTTCCCCCTGTGTGAGAGGCAGTGGAGGGGACTCACCCAGAGCGCGGGTCCACCACCACGTCGTACATTCGTTCCGTCGTGGTGGAGATGATGGTGACCTTCTTGGAGCCATCGACGGACAGCGCCACGATGGTTCTGTCGCCGGAGTTCACCACATAGAGCACCATGGCCACCCAGTCCACCGCAACACCCATGGGAGAATTAAGCTCCTTTTGCTGTGGGTTCAGAAAACTGCTAAGTCACACAAAAAGCAATAGTTCCTGATCACCCATTAGTGTTCTACGTCTGAATACGGATAAAGAGTTGTCTGAATACGGATAAAGAGTTGTCTGAATACGGATAAAGAGTTGTCTGAATACGGATAAAGAGTTGTCTGAATACGGATAAAGAGTTGTCTGAATACGGATAAAGAGTTGTCTGAATACGGATAAAGAGTTGTCTGAATACGGATAAAGAGTTGTCTGAATACGGATAAAGAGTTGTCTGAATACGAATAAAGAGTTGTCTGAATACGGATAAAGAGTTGTCTGAATACGGATAAAGAGTTGTCTGAATACGGATAAGGAGTTGTCTGAATACGGATAAAGAGTTGTCTGAATACGGATAAAGAGTTGTCTGAATACGGGTAAAGAGTTGTCTGAATACGGGTAAAGAGTTGTCTGAATACGGATAAAGAGTTGTCTGAATACGGGTAAAGAGTTGTCTGAATACGGGTAAAGAGTTGTCTGAATACGGGTAAAGAGTTGTCTGAATACGGGTAAAGAGTTGTCTGAATACGGATAAGGAGTTGTCTGAATACGGATAAGGAGTTGTCTGAATACGGGTAAAGAGTTGTCTGAATACGGGTAAAGAGTTGAGTTGGTTCAAGTATTCCAAAGAAAAGTACATAAAATTTGAGGTCATTAACAGTTGTACAATTTTTGTTTCTTTTCTATACTTGATGCCTCCTTCCTATAGTCTATTATTTCTATTATGGTCAAAATGCAGTCAGGAAGCCACGCCCCCTGCCTCCCCTCTATTCTACGGGGCAGCTGATTGGTGCATTCCTCGTATCATCACTACCAATCACAATATCTTCACTACTTAACAGCGGCGTGACCACTGGACAGAGCAATCTTCACTACAGAGGGTGACAAAATCAAAAATCCCTTTGTAGTGAAGATTGCTCTGTCCAGTGGTCACGCCGCTGTTAAGTAGTGAAGATATTGTGATTGGTAGTGATGATACGAGGAATGCACCAATCAGCTGCCCCGTAGAATAGAAGGGGAGGCAGGGGGCGTGGCTTCCTTAGTGCATTTTGACCATAATAAATAAAATAGACTATAGTGACAGACCTAGGGGCCATACTAGAGCGTGGCCTGGGTACCCACGACCATTAATTATTACACCAAAAAACTGAAAAGGATAAAAAAGATGTGTGTTCAGACTTACAATGATGCGAGAAGGTTTCTGTGTGGTGCCTTGAGACACTGAGCTGCTTTGTTCATAGTCTTTGGGCACCTCCATGGCGTGCAGCTGATGGTGGTGATGGTTGCTCCAGAAGGCAGTGGGCTCGTCCCCGTACAGCACGTCAACGCTGTGAATCCTGATGGAGCTGTTGAGCTGTACCGGGATAGAAAAATCAGCATAAATTATCATTGCTCCTCTGTAACTATTTTGAGGTATTCAATGTTTACCTATTATAATTTTTTAAACAACGATCAACCTGACATAAGAACACAAGATCATAAGAAAATAAGGAAGCTACAAGAGGCCGTGAGACCTACACGAGGTAGTTCCTGTTACTTAACACTACCTATATCCACCTTTCATCCCCATCCATGAATTTATCCAGACTCCTTTTAAAGACCCCTAAAAACTCCACATTGACCACCTGATGACTGAGTCCATTCCAATCGTTTACCACCCTATTTGTGAACCAGTTTTTCCCTATTTCTTTTTTTAATCTACGCTTTTCCAGCTTGAACCCGTTACTTCTTGTTCTACCCTGCTTACTAGCCGTAAGAACTTTAAGTAAGAACTTATGCAAGCGTCCAACCCCTCATTACCGTGGTGAGGGGGAGAGTCCCGGCATGGTTGCCATGTTTGTATGGCGACAGCTTCTGCAGAAAGTTGTCATTTGCCACAATCATGTAAGCATGGTGGCCATCAGCAGAACATGACATCTGTCGCTTCTGAGAGTAGCTGTTGAGGGAGTAGCCGGGGGCACAGGAGCAAGTGTGGTTGCCATCTTTCTTCACATTACAAATTTGGGAACATTCACCAAACCTAAAGGAAGTGTAAATGGAGAGAAACATTTAGAGTTTGCAATCCCTTCATACATCTGTTGTGATAAGAGTGTGAGTAAGTTGTGCGTGTGAACAGCATACAGGAATATGAATTTTCTTTTAATTGTTGGTATAAAAAAACAGGATATGATGAGCTTGACTAAATTCTTAGATATACAAATAAGTAGATACAAATAGTTCAATACACACACACACACACACACACACACACACACACACACACACACACAAGTAGAAAGTAAAGAGGACTGTGAGGATTTACAAAAAGATCTAGATAAGATTTTCAGATGGAGTCAACTATGGGAAATGGAGTTTAATGCTAAAAAGTGTAAAGTGATGGAAGTGGGCAGTAGCAAAAAGAGACAGAGAGGAAAGTATTCGATGGGAAATGAATGGATAATTATAATCAAAACAAAGGTCGAAAAAGATCTGGGAGTATGGATTATGGATAATTTGTCACCTGAGAAGTATATAAACAAGATCACAGGAGATACATATCAGATGCTGAGGAATATAAGAATGGCATTCAAATATCTGGATGAAGAGATGATTAAGAAATTGATAACATCTTTGATTCGACCAAGGTTGGAATATACGGCAGTGATTTGGTCACCACATAAAAAGAAGGATATAAGGAAGCTTGAGAGAATACAAAGAGCAGCCACAAAAATGGCTCCAAGCCTGAGAGATTTACCATATGAAGAAAGACTTTCAAGACTAAAACTCCCAACTCTTGAGAAAAGAAGAGAAAGGGGAGATTTTATAGCAGTGTATAGAGCATCAATGGGTCTGGAAAAAATTGATAGAGAAGATCTGTTTGTGTGGGACGATAGAAGTGCAAGAGGTCATGAGAAGAAATTGAAAAGGACAACATGCAAGAGGAACATAAAAAAAATACAGCTTCCCGTATAGAAGCATAGAAGCCTGGAACAGCCTTGATGCAAAAGTGATTAATGCAAGAAGTATTCAGGACTTCAAAGGCAAGCTGGATAATAGTAGATTTGGAGACGGGACAGTACGAGCATAGCTCTTTTCCTGTATGTTACAACTAGATAAATACACACACATACACATGCACACACACACACACACGCATGCACGCACCACACACACACACACACACACACACACACACACACACACACACACACACACCTGCATCCCGTGGCACAGTCGCGCTCGTCGCTGTTGTCGGTGCAGTCGTCGTAGCCGTCACACACATTCACGTTGCCAATACAATGGCCATTCTTGCACTGGAACAGGCCGGACCCACACGCCCTTACCTGCCGGCCTGCAAAAAGAATGTTCAGTAGGGATCAGTAACTATAAAACAGACTATAGAAAATCATCCATGTTGAAAATCTAACTTATCTCCAGCAAGCAAATATAGGGGGAAGAAAATTATCATAATGCTATTCCCAATGAGCAAAGCAAACTATTTCATGCATATTTATCAGCCTGCTCTGATGGAATACTCTTTTATATACAAGTACAAATTTTCACTGACATCCATTCATAATTTTTCAAAAACTTTTCCAGAGAAATTCAAACACAAACACACTTACAGACTTCCACTTCCTCATCTGAGCCGTCCGAGCAGTGCTGGCTTCCATCACACACAAAACCATCGTAAATACACTTGTGTGTATGTAAACATCTGTAAAAACAGCAGAACAATTTTGGCATTTGAATAACTTCAGTGATAAAAATTGGAGCAGTTTTTTAGTTATGCAACACAAAATTGGCTTGTGTGTATCATTTAGAAATAACATTCATAAACCAAACAAGAATGGAAAAAAAAATCATTAGAAGAAAATCCTGAGCACAGGTTTAACTATGGCAGTCAATGCCTTAACAGGGGAGAAAAACTCACCTAAATCTGCCGGGCAAGCAGGTGTGATTAGCGCACATGGCCTCCTCCTCGTCACTGTTGTCTGCACAGTCATTCTCACCGTTACACACCCACATGTTAACGATGCACTGGCCGTTGCCACACTGGAAGTACTCGGCGCCACACGTGCCATTGCAATTCCGCTCATCGGATTCATCTGTGCAGTCAGGATCTTTGTCACACACCCAGGCTCTGTGGCAACAAACAGCATCGCATAAACTTTCCATGAAAATGTGTAACTGTATTCCTATTGTGCATAAATCTGTATAACTCTGCCACTGACATGAGTATTTATCACTACAACGCTGTAATAACTATAGATTTCAGTTAACTAGTCCAGGAATGCTAATACAGGAGAACCTCATTTAACCGGCATTTAAAACAACGGCAGCCTCAAAACAACGGCACTAATCGACCCAGGCATTAATTAAGTATAATTATTTCAAAAACGGAGAAAATCGGCAGAAATTTAGTTGGGCAAGGCTGTGGTCTACACAGACTCCCTCTCCTCACTCCACCTCCGCCTCTCCCGCCATCCACGATCCTCTACGTCCCTCGTCCACACCATCCAGAGGGCCCTTCACCTTACCAACGAGGGGTGGGAGATCGTCTTCCAGTGGGTTCCCTCCCACGCTGGTATCCCAGGCAACGAGGTGGCTGATTCTGCTGCCAGGATGGCCTTCACAAATGTAAACACGACACCCTTCCCTCTGCCGCTCTCCGCGGCCAAACGCATGATCTCCCGGGTCTGCCGCTCCACCTGAAATAACACACTCTGCGATGCCATCCGCATCACCTCCATGGGCCAATACCGCAGTGACTTCCTCCCAGCCGTGGATACGGAAAAAGTCCCGCGTCCTGGATGTCACTCTCACCCGCCTCCGCCTGGGGCACACGACACTCACAGCTCACCTGCATCGCCTCCGTCTGTCCCCTGACCCCCACTGCCCTTGGTGCATGAATTTTCCGGAGACTATTGAACACTTTCTGCTGCAGTGTCCGCACTTCCACTCACACCGTGTAGTGCTACCGTCTCAACTCCTCGCCCTGAATGTCACCACCTTTGACCTGCCCACCCTGCTGGCGGCGGCTGGCGTTCCCCCCTCTCGGCAACACGCCGTCATCCGCCTCACCTGTGCCTTCCTGAGGAAGACAGGTCAACTACCGCGCCTGTGATAGCATCATAGGACATCACCAGGGCTCATAGTGTTCCCCAAGGGATCCTCGCAGCCCTAAAACAATAACAACAACAACCTCCAGAAACCACAGTATTTATTGGGATTTTGGGCGATTCCATAAGAGTAACTCTCAAAACAACGGCAAAATGAGTTATCCGGCATGCGCTCCCCCCCCCGAGGGTGCCGGATAAACGAGGTTCTCCTGTACTTCTTAATGAAGAGAAACATGGTTCAGTACTCCTGAATATTCCGAGCACTTCTCCTTTTCTTTTTTTGAAACCTAACAGCTTCAAGTTATCCCCATGATTCCTTCTTAATACACCACCAACAATAAGAGCAGGTGTATCGTAGGACCTGGAAGCCAGACCTTACACCTCATCCTACATGAAATACTCAACATATACCTGGATGACACACCTGATTCAGTCTTACTTGCTACACATTGAGTTGACAGCTATTCACCGTGACAGATCTGAACACTCCACTACAGAACAAGGGACAAGTTTCTCCCTCACCCTGCAGACGGCAAACTCACTTGTATATGCAGGATGGCGGTGGAGTCTCACACCGGAACATATTTTTGTCACTGCAGAGGACATGGGAGAAGCAGTTTTTCTCGTCACTCCCATCGCCACAGT
Source organism: Chionoecetes opilio (assembly GCA_016584305.1). NCBI lineage: Eukaryota > Metazoa > Arthropoda > Malacostraca > Decapoda > Majidae > Chionoecetes > Chionoecetes opilio. The sequence goes on along the minus strand of JACEEZ010018456.1, from coordinate 122,165 downwards.
GCGGAATGATGTCACATTGATTCTTCTTGTCTATACAGCTGGGTAAGAGAGACATGATCCAACAATCAGAGAACAAGTCAAATTATAAGTAGAAAAAATATTACATATGTGATAAAACATGAAAATATGAAAATATGGTATGTAACGAAGAGCTGATTCAGGGCCATTATGATAGCATAAGTATAAAATAGATGTGTTACTACATTAGTCAACCCTTAACTAGCTGCAAAATAATGGTTCTTATATGAGAATCAATCAATATGAGTGTCACTCTCCATCATAAGGACACACGTAAGAGTAAGGTTGATACAAAATGGCTAGTACTGTGAAATGTAACTGTACTGTAAATGTGCTCTACTGTACTCATGCCATGTGCCTTTATTATGTATTTTTTGCTCTAGTACTAAGTTAACTCTTTGTCTTATTTTTGTTGCTTTTTTGCCTGTATGCCTCCGGGTGATATTAAAATTATTATTATTATTATTATTATTATTATTATAGAGGTATATAGCTATTATCAATTATTTGCTTTAATACTTAAGTTCATTCCCTCGTCCATATATTATGTTGTTGTTTTTCTTGTATGCCTTCGGGTGAGAATAAAATTATTAGTAGTAGTAGTAGCAGTACTAGAGAAGCAGTAAGTAACACAGTAAGTCTCCCACCTTCCATCATCACACCGGAACTGAGTGGCGGTGCAGTTAACGGGACAGCCGTCCTCGTCTGACTGGTCGTGGCAGTCATCCTCACCGTCACATTTCCAGTGGAAGGGAATACATCTGCCAGACAAACAAGTGTCATGTAATTCAAGAGGATGAACGAATCAAGTTTCTACATAACATCTAAAGATCAAAGATTTCTACATAACACCCGAAGGTCAAAGATTTTTATATAACACCCAAAGATCAAAGATTTTTATATACCATCCAGAAAAAGTAGTGCATTTCCTGCCATCTAGGGCACTCAGCTGACTTACTTGCTGTTGTTACACTTGAACTCGGACTGTTCACACGTGTGGCTGCCTTGACACTCCTCGCTGTCTTCGTCCTCCCGGTTTGGACAGTCATAATCACTGTCACACTTCCAGGAGTAAGGGATGCACCGGCCGTTGTTGCACCTGAGGGATGGAGGCTTCAAGTCAGTGGGTGTCGGACCATCTGCTAAAATAAGTCATACCCAATCAAATACAGAAAACCCTCTCGTATTCGGACCTTCATTATTCGGACTTTGACATTATTCGGACCTCCTCCTCCTCTTTTTTTTTTTTTCTTTTTTTTTGTCGAAATTTCCTAGCTATATAATATACACCTAGAATACAATACACCTTTTTACATAGCTCCCCATTATTCGGATCCTTGCATTACTCGAACCACTCCTTGGCCCAATTAGTCAGAATATGAGAGGCTTTACTGTACTATATTACAGAAACATGACTTAACCCCTTGAGACCCAGAACGTAATTTCCATTATAATTTGGGTACCATTAGACAATTTTAATGAATATGAGCAATGTTTTATAGATATGACCTGTTTAGTATCCTTGTCCACTAGCTTATTTGGTATATTTAGTTACTTTTTGTAATTTTATGGCTCGACAAGATAATTTTTTATAGCAAAGGAAAGATCTGGGCGTGAAGGGGTTAGTACTGGCCCACACCTCTGCCTTAAATGTCTGCTTGAGTTAAAAAAGGCAAGAGTTACAAGAGTTACAAGTTTACAAGAGTTAGAGTGTTTACAAGAGTTACAGAGTTTACAAGAGTTACAGAGTTTACAAGAGTTAGAGAGACACAACCACTCGCCTGAAGTTCTCCTCGGGACACTGGCGGGTGCTGCAGTCCGGCATCTCGTCGGAGCCGTCGGAGCAGTCCTGGTCCCCGTCACACACCCACACCTGCCAACACACACAGTCTTTAATGCCTCAACTTGGTTTACATTTAACTCCTATTCCATTATTACTTATTGATATAAACAACAAACTGGTGCTAGATATGCCATATATAGATATAGCCATAGATATGTACCACAGGTAATATGTACATAGAAGTTGCTGGTAGCTTTTCAAAGTATCTACACGTGACAGAAATTTCAAATGCTATTCTCATTAGAGTGAAGATTGATGTCCTCTACTCCCAATAACCATTTCATATTTTTCCACATTTTTATTCCGCCTTTCATTCCTCTTGCTGCTTATAATTTGTGATGGGGACCATTGCATTGCATTTGTCTACCTTTGATATATCTTTCATTGATGGATGCCTGCCTACCAGTAATGTGGGGAAGGTTTCTTAGCATTCTAGTCAAGCAGGGGGACATTCACAAAGGGCAATGTCAGAAGGGAGAAATGGACCTCTCGAATAAGTCATACAATTGTGTCTGTATTCAAAGGGTGACACACTATTACTTGTACTACTACTACTACTACTACTACTACTACTACTACTACTACTACTACTACTTGTACTACAACAACTACCTACTACAACTACTACTACTACTACTACTACTACTACTACTACTACTACTACTACTCACCTCAGGAATACACTTGGAATTGTTGCAGGAGAACCAGTCGGCGGAAGCAGGAGGGCACCGGACAGTCCAGCTCGTCGTCGCCGCCAGGACAGTCCTCCTTGCCGTCACACTTGCGGCTGCTGGCGATGCAGTGCGCCTGGACCCGTTGTGGGGGGGACACTTGAACTGCGACAGCACACACACATACTGAAATTATATGAAAGACAAGTTAATCCTTTCACATACCTATTGACGGCTTTAATCTGCTTCCAGGGGTCAGACGCACGGATGAGAGCTGAGGTTTTGGAGGCACTGATGGGGATTTGATACAGAATTACTTTATTCATCTTAACCCCTTGAGGCCCAGAACGTAATTTCCATTGTAATTTGGGTACCATTAGATGATTTTTAGTGACTATAAGCAATATTTTATAGATATGACCTGTTTAGTATCCTTGTCCACTAACTAATTTGCTATGTTAAGGTATTTTTTCATAATTTTATAGCAAACGACAGACAATTTCATATAGCAAAGGAAAGATCTGGGCGTGAAGGGGTTAACAGGATAAAGTGGTTTGATGGGAGATATTAAATTTTCATAATAAAAAATAAAACTTCCAATTGGTTTCATGTATCCAGCCTGCGAGAAGACGTGCTCGTAACCCACCTCATCACAGTCAGACTCATCGGAACCATCAGGACAGTGCTTGTGGTTGTCACAGATCTGGGAGGGATGGATGCAGGTGCCGTTGATGCACTGGAACTGTCCCGGCGTGCAGATGTAGGGCCGGCACTCCTCAGGCTCATCAGAGTTGTCACCACAGTCATCCTGGAAACAACAGGTACACACTTAAGAATAAATGAGGTCCTCTATTATCTGTTCTTTCTTTATGTATTGTTTCTGTATGTACAAAGTTTTTACTTTTGATTTTATTTCAAGGATTATGTGTTTTACCTGTTTTGAGATGAGTTTTTTTTGTATATGTCAAATTAATGTATGAACTACTTGCTTATAATTCAGTTTTACCGTAAATATAGGCTCAATAATTGATACCATAATTTGTTGGACCCTATATTGTGATTATTATGATTATAGAAAGTGTATGTTGGGGTTAATAAAATATCTATCTATCTATTGGTGTGTGTGATCTTTCTTATCTTCATTCCTTTAAGCCAATAGATTCATTTGTCTTTAGCATTTTGTCTGATCGGATCTTTACTCCTATTCCTATTTGCCCATATATCGCTTCCACACATCGCTTTGGGAACGTGAGACTCTGTACCCTTTCACAACGGTTGGACAGTCTATCATGATCACTATGGCCACCCTCACCTATCATGATCACTATGGCCACACTCACCTACCATGATCACTATGGCCACACTCATCTACCATGATCACTATGGCCACACTCACCTATCATGATCACTATGGCCACACTCATCTACCATGATCACTATGGCCACACTCATCTACCATGATCACTATGGCCACCCTCACCTATCATGATCACTATGGCCACACTCACCTACCATGATCACTATGGCCACACTCACCTATCATGATCACTATGGCCACCCTCACCTATCATGATCACTATGGCCACCCTCACCTATCATGATCACTATGGCCACACTCACCTATCATGATCACCATCGCCACCCTCCCTCATGATCCTATGGCCACACTCACCTATATACACTATGGCCACCCTCACCTATCTGATCCACTAATAGTGATCATGATAGGTGGGGTGGCCATAGTGATCATGATAGGGGTGTCCATAGTTGTTCACTATGGCACACACTCACCTATCCATGATCACTATGGCCACCCTCACCTATCATGATCACTATGGCCACCCTCACCTATCATGATCACTATGGCCACCCTCACCTATCATGATCACTATGGCCACCCTCACCTATCATGATCACTATGGCCACACTCACCTATCATGATCACCATCGCCACCCTCACCTGAGTGTCACATTTCCACCAGAAGGGAATGCATTTATAGGTGGAGGCACACACAAACATGGAGGAGACACAGTTGTTGTGGCACGACACCCCGTCCTCCTCCAGCACAAAGTTCTCGGGGCAGGTGCAGGTCTTGCCGCCCCCTGGAGCCAGCAGGCACATGGTGTCGCACCCGCCATTGTCCTCACAGGGGTTGTCCTTCACTGAGGGAGGAACATAAGGCAAACACAAGTTATGCATCCACCTGCTGAGGTCTGCGGTATGAGGTTTTTTTCCCTCTGTACTGTTGGAAAAATAAATAAAAGTGAAGCTGCAATGCAAGGTCTAAAATATTTTTTTTAACCCGTTGAGACCCAGAACGTAATTTCCACTGTAATTTGGGTACCATTAGACGATTTTTAGTTAATATACGTAATATTTTATAGATATGACCTGTTTAATATCCTTATCGACTTACTAATTTGATATATTAAGTGACTTTTCTTAATTTTATGGCTCGACAACATACAATTTTTCATAGCAAAGGAAAGATCTGGGCTTGAGGGGGTTACTACAACTACCTTCCATTACAGTGGGATGGTGCATCACAACACTGAAGATTGCTCGAAAACATTTAAAACAGATTACGAAACTACATTTTGTGATAGACAAGTAAGTTCTTGTGTTTCTGCATAACCTTAAAAAATGGTATAACTTGATTATCCAATTCCCAACAACAAAGGTATTAACCCCTTGAGACCCAGAACGTAATTTTCATTGTAATTTGGGTACCATTAGACAATTTTTTGTGAATATAAGCAATATTAATAGATATGACCTGTTTAATATCCTTGTCGACTAACTAATTTGGTATATTCAGTTACTTTTTGTAATTTTATGGCTGGACAACAGACAATTTTTTATAGTAAAGGAAAGATCTGGGCGTGAAGGTGTTAAGTGATGGGCACCAAGAGGCCTGTGGGGGGCTTACAGGGGAGCTGCCTGTAGGGGTGGTACACGTGGATGTCCATCGGCCGGTCCGTGGTCTGATAGATGGTGGTGATGTTTTTGCCGGTATATTTTTCAGCCCTCAGGACTCCCTTGAGCTCCCAGTCAGTCCAGTAGAGGTAATCCTCAAAGACTGTGATGGCAAAGATGTGCTGGACGTACTTGGGGGATGTATCTGGAAATCGTACAATGATAGATATAAGAAAAATGAGGGAGAAATACAAGGAAGGAGTCCAGAGGTATAGAAGTAAGTATTCCAACCAAAGTAAATGGAAAAACTAACTGGGAAAAATGGAGTTGGCCAAAAGGGGCTGGTGAAAACAGGAAAGTTTGGGGCTAGGAAAATGATTTCGCCATCACTTAGTGGAAATCCATTACTGTGAAACTGGAGTGCCCACTCTCTGCACAACGAAAGATTCTTTAGTTATTCTTTCCTTCAACAATCAACAATCAACAATCAACAAAGGAAATATTCACAGAGTCCTGGTTTCTCGGGACAGACACACCCTTGACAGAACACAGCCCTGCATCCCGCCTCACCTCTCGTCCTGATCATCTTGATGTTGGTGCCGTTGAGGTCTGAGTAAGCAATGTAGTCCTGGTGTGCGTCGACCCAGAACAGCTCCTTGGTAACATACGAAATGGTAAGAGCATTTGGCCAGCCCAGGGAGTTGTTGACAATGATTTTCTGCTGCGAGCCGTCCATCCCAGCCTTGCCTATGTGCGGCTGGTTGCCCCAATCAGTCCAGTACAAGTACCTGAGCAGAAAGCTGCCATCAGTCTATCTATACATGCAATGACTGGGTTTACTTCATCAACTTTGCACAGTTTTTTCTTGGATATTCTTTCCTTTAATAAGTACAACTTCCAGTACTGTTTTGAAGATTTTCAAAAAAATATTGTAGACTGATGTCAAAAGTGTCAACATATTAGTATAGGGGATGGATGCATTCTATGCATCTATTAAAATATTATATAAATATTGATAAATAAACAAGTATATAGGTAATAAATAGACAAATCATCAAAAGTCATTATATATAAATTAATTTCTAGACAAATACACAAACAAAAAAGTCCCAAATAGCCCTGAGGAGGTGTTCCTAAAGCCTAGTGTGGCGGCGGCCGGTACTCACCCATTGTAAGGGTCCAGCACGATGGCCCGGGGGTCCTGCAGGCCCTCGTTGATCAGCACCTTGTGGTACTGGCCATCCAGCTTGGACACTTCTATGGTGTCCTTGCCTTTGTCACACCAGTACAGATTGCGGCCAACCCAGTCCAGGGCAATGACGTCGGGACTTTGGACGGCTGAATGCAACACCTGAAATCAGAGCAAACTAGTGTGTAGTTGCTATAAAAGTGGCTACATATCAACAAAAACAAAAGTAGAATATAAATTCCAACACAAGCACCTCTCCAACACTCTTCCACAATCCACAGTCTCTGACATGAGGATTGCAGCCACTTCCTTTCCCCTTCCACCACATCCTCCATTCAGGCCGACCCAAACAACTCTACCTTGAATATTTTCCCACATCTCACAACCACTTCCACTTCCACTCCATACCACTCCTTGGCCAATCAAATGCCTCTCACTTATTCCTAATATATCTGTTCTACCTTTCACACTACTGTCAACAATTACTTTCCTCTTGTCCTCTTGTTTTGGAAGTGAGGAGATGATAGGCTACCACCTGACAAAAAGGTAATCCTAGTTGCTATTCATTGCCAATACCTCAGCAAAGCTTTGCCCAAATGACAACAGCAACTTATCACACTTCAATATAACCTCATCAGCTACACTGCTGCAACTGCACAAATCACTGCTTACATTATTTAATAACAAAGGAACAGACACTTTCTACAATGACTGACTGAAGGAGGCATCACCACCTACCGCTGGCTTGGAGCCGTTGCACATTTTCTTTATGGAGGATGAGATGTGTGTGACGTCTGACCAGTAGATGCAGTTCTCTTGGATGTCATAGTCAAGCCCAACGGCATTGGTGAGGTTGGCAACGAGTGGCCGGCTGTTGTTGCCGTCCACGTTCATCTCCCGGATCACGTGGCGGTTGGTAAAGATGAGCTTTGGCTTCCCTGTTGCAATTAACAAAATATTTCAACAAACATGAGCATCTAAAAAGGATGAAAGCTAGTGAAGAAACAATAGAACTTTCACAAAAATGTCAGGTTCTGTTCTATGCAGTCTGTGTCAATTTCTCGATTACCAATAACTTACTAATCTTATTGGTGAATATTAATCATCACCACTGTATATCAAGATTCCATGGGATTCTGATCAGTTATCCATTAAGGTGGATCTAAACATTCTGAAATTTTTCTTCATACGGCTCAAAATTATTTTTAAAACATTACCTTGAATCTTTGAGGAGCCAACCACTTTTTCATTGACACATCTCATTACGTTCTCTTCCCAGGACACAACAAGGCTTACCCGAGGCCGCTCGGCACCTGTGGCCGCTGTCCATGGACACGTAACCCTCGGCACAGTCACAGCGGTAGGAACCCTGAGTGTTGCGACAGAAGTGAGGGCAGGGAGACTCCTCACACTCATCCAGGTCCTCGCACAGATATGAGTCATTGGCATTCATGACATAGCCCTCATTGCACTGGCAGGAGTAGCCAATGCCTTTGTCGATGCATTTGTGAGCACACACCCTAGGGTTGGTCTGCAGACACTCATTCACGTCTGCATGAAAGATGGGATCACGTGAGACAGTTGTCACAAGATAGTTCCTGCATTACTGTAGCTTCTAATTGGTCATAAGAACATAAGACAATAAGAAAATAAGGAAGCTACAAGAGGCCATGAGACCTACACCTGGTAGTTCCTGTTACTTAACACTACCAACATCCACCTTTCATCCCATCCATGAATTTATCTAACCTGGTCATCTCAAAGGAACCTGAAATTAACTTACTTTCCACACACAAGATAAAGTGCAATTATCACTCATTGATATACATAATGCTGTACTATGACAGTCACATCATTTCCATGTGTAGTGATACCTAAGCTGCGCCTACATCAGCTACATGCATTTCCAAGTTAAAATGTTGAACAATTTATCATTACTGCTATCAAAACCAACACTCAGGACTCACTGCACAGGAGTCCCTCGTCGGAGAAGTCCCCACAGTCGTTCTGGCCATTACACAGATGCTTGTAGTCCAGACATATGCCATTCTTGCACTTGAACATTCTCTGAGGACAGTAGTTGCTGCTCAGGGTGGTGGCGTTTGTACCTGATGGAGAGAGAGAGAGAGAGACTTTGTTATCCAATTCGTGAGTTTAAACAATAACATGAAGCAAAAATAAATATCAGAGTGAATGAAGGAGACAGTGATGCTGATGGTGATGGTGATGGTAATGGACAGTGATGGACAGAGATGGCGACTCCTAACACTACTACTTCTGTGCTGCATAGTTCTTGATTACTACTATAGCATTGACACCGCTTGCTCAATGTTGCATTGCATAAAAATTATGACAAATTTTCCCTTCAAATAGCAGTTAAGAAACAAGCCTTAAGATAAAATGAGCTGTTTGTTTGTTTTCCCTACCGTAGATAACAGTAAAGTCGCCACCTGCAGTGATGTCGCCAGCCGCCAAATATTACGAATTATAGCATCACTACTGATTTTTATGTGCCACTGAAGATGTTACACAGTAGCTTATATCATGACTGTATAATCTACCCTGTTTCAGTGTTGTTTTATGCTTTGTATCTGCGAGTATAGACGGTTTCAAATTTCGCTACGCATTTTTTTCTCGGGCGACGATGACAGCAGTACGACACTCAGTAAATAAACACTAGATGGCGACTCTACTGTTGGTAGCCACTTTGTAGATATTTTTGTCATTTGTTCATTTATAGCCACAATATGACACAGATGAAGACACAAAATGACACAGACTCTCCAGATAGCCCCTTCTACCGTAGATAACAGTGAAGTCGCCAGGCGCCAAATATTACGAATTATAGCATTACTACTGATTTTTATGTGCCACTGAAGATGTTACACAGTAGTTTATATCATGACTGTGTAATCTACCCTGTTTCAGCGTTGTTTTATGCTTTGTATCTGCAAGTATAACTGTTGCGCATTTTGCTTCTCACGTTTTTCTTCGCGCGATGACAGACAGTAAACAAGTAGCCTTTCGGGCGACAGGACACAAGACTTGCCAGATCTTTCAAACTTGAATAGAACTTATTTTCACGTTGGCAGAGGAATTTTTATATATCCAAGCATCTTCCGCAGCTAATATATATAGAGACATGTTTTACTTTACCTCTATTTCCCTGAATTCCCCAGAGTGGCGACTCAACTGTTGGGTTAAAATACTAGCTGGCGACTTTACTGTAGTAGGTATAGTGAGGTCGCCACTCAGTTTTATTTTTGTAATTTGTTCATTTATAGCCCTAATATGACACAGATGAAGACACAAAATGACACACTTTCCAGATAGACCCTTCTAACTGTCCTGAAATCATGGATGTACAAATGTAAGTATTAACGCCACCACACGTCTGTAAATAACAAAGAAACGTAGAACTGGCGACTTCACTGTTATCTACGGTAACTGTCCTGAAATCATGGATATAGAAATGTAAGTATTAACGCCACCACACGTCTGTAAACAGAAAAAAAAGTTGTCCTGGCGACTTAACTGTTATCTACGGTACTTTAATCTCAATTGATACGAAGGATATGGGTGAGAGAAGTGAAGATGTACGTATATGGACGATTTGGTGTGAACAGTAAAGGAAAGACCAAGGGTAGAACAAGAAGTAACGGATTCAAGCTGAAAAAGCGTAATTTAAAAAAGAAATAGGGAAAAACTGGTTCACAAATAGGGTGGGAAATGATTGGAATGGCCACAGTAGACAGGTAGTGAGTCATTAGGGAGCTTTAAAAGGAAGCTGGATAAATTCATGGATGGGGATGAAAGGTGGATGTAGGTAGTGTTAAGTAACAGGAACTACCTCGTGTAGGTCTCCCGGCCTCTTGTAGCTTCCTTATTTTTTGTTCTTATGAACGGGAGTGAAATGTGACGTGGTGGGAATGATAAAGGAAAGCACTGTGCGATGGTTTGGGGGGGGGGAGAGAGAGAGAGAGAGAGAGAGAGAGAGAGCGAGAGCGAGAGCGAGAGAGAGTGTATAGCAGGTGTGAAATATTTGAGTTAATCTCCTTCCACTAATCCCGCCACCACCCTCAAAATGCCGCTAGGTTAATCCAGCTGGGATCAGAAGGTGGTTAGTTGAGTGCAAAAAGGACAGGTTCGGGGTTCAGGAATATCCAGTGTACAGTTACGCAATGAACTTCGCGAGCACTTAGGGCGAGGCAATCCCATCAATTTCTGAAATCTTTTCCTTGTCTACAAATGTTCGATCAGTCTCCTCTTAGAGACCCGCTCCACCCCCCCTAAGTAGCCACACCTGTTTCAAACCTTCCCGACTTTATAGCTCCCTGATGAGTAATTAGTTTTAAATCCCGCCCCAACAGCTAATGACAATTTAACAGCTCCCTCCCTCCCTCCCTCTTTCCCTCCCTTCCTCCTTCCATTGAGCCCTTCAACTGGGTCCTTCCTCCATCAGACAGGATGAAGTAACTTTTAAAATATTTACATTCTTTGTTTTGGAAAAAATAATGGCTATAGCAAAATATATTCATATATTCGTAACACTGAGAGAGTGTGTGTGTGTGTGTGTGTGTGTGTGTGTGTGTGTGTGTGTGTGTGTGTGTGTGTGTGTGTGCGTGCGTGCGTGCGTGCGTGCGTGCGTGCGTGCGTGCGTGCGTGCGTGCGTGCGTGCGTGCGTGCGTGTGTGCGTGTGTGTGTGTGCGTGTGCGCGCGCGCGTAGATGTGTGAATGTAGCCAATAATATTGTTTGGAAATATCTATAATTAAAGTATTTTTAATTTTACATTATGTATGTGTATATTCCTCATTGTGTGATAGTGTCAGAGAGAGAGAGAGAGAGAGAGAGAGAGAGAGAGAGAGAGAGAGAGAGAGAGAGAGAGAGAGAGAGAGAGAGAGAGAGGCTAATCTGGCAATTATGGGTTTAACTCCTGCACAAACCAACCACTAAAGACATTTTAATAAGGTGACGTCTCGAGGTGCTAAAAACTTTATCCTTCTTGTGCCTCAAGCAAGGCTTTCTGATCCATTTACATCCTATAAGCTAAGTGGAGATATCAGGGCCAGGACCCATATATATGGCATGTAGTGGAAATGTGCAGTCACTTAGCCTTCACCAGCACTTCAGTCAGTACACACACACACACCACACACGCACACACGAACTTCGTATTAATATGATTAATATACTTTCTTTAATCAATAGTTTGTTTCACTTAATTTTATACAAAAATTTTATACTCTCTCACTCTCTCTCTCTCTCTCGCTCTAGAATATACGATCGATTCAAATATGACTAGTTTACTACTGCTATGCCAAACATAGCATAGCAGTAGTAATAGTAGTAGCAGTAGTGGTGGTAGTATTGCCTTGTTTAGCAGTAGGTGTTAATGAATAGTAATTATAGTTTTAAGTCTCGCAATTACACTAATGACAGTTTAACAGCTCTAACAGAGGGAGAGAGATAGGGAGGAGGGAAGGAGTGAGGGACGGAAGGAGGGAAGGAGGGAAGGATGGATGGAGGGAGGGAGACAGAAAGGAAAAGATGAAGGGAGGGAAGGGAGGAGGGAGACAGAAGGACCACCAGGTAGGAGGAACAGGTGTTGTAAGAAGCAGGTAAGGGAAGGGAGAGAGGGAGGGAAGAAGGGAGGGAGACAAAAGAGTAGAGGAAGGAGAAAGGGAGAAAGGGTTACTGAAATTTAAGAGGAATGGGAGGGAAGAAAAAGGTGACGAGAGAGAGAGAGAGAGAGAGGAGAGAGAGGAGAGAGGAGAGAGAGAGAGAGAGAGAGAGAGAGAGAGAGAAGAGAGAGAGAGAGAGAGAGAGGGGAGAGAGAGAGAGAGAGAGAGAGAGAGAGAGAGAGAGAGAGAGAGAGAGAGAGGAGAGAGAGAGAGAGAGAGAGAGAGAGAGAGAGAGAGAGAGAGAGAGAGAGAGAGAGAGAAGAGAGAGAGAGAGAGAGAGAGGAGAGAGAGAGAGAGGAGAGAGAGAGAGAGAGAGAGAGAGAGAGAGAGAGAAGAGAGAGATGAGAGAGAGGAGAGAGAAGAAGAGAGAGAGAGCGAGAGGAGAGAAGAATGCGAGGGAGGAGAGACTGGTCATCGGAGAGAGATGTAGTAAGACTTTGAGAATATGAACGATAATTTATTGGAAAATAGAAAAGGAAATGGAGGAGGAGAGTGGTCCGATAGTAGACTGTATGAGTGTTGTAGTTGTACAGTATTTAGATATATGTAATAGTATGTAAGTAGTTATATGGAAAGATAGTAAGTGATAAGATGGAAGTAGTAGTATATAAGTAGTAGTTGTATAGTATGTAAGTATGTAAGTAGTATAGTTTAGTATGTAAGTAGTATGTAATGTAGTATGTAAGTAGTATGTTAGTAGTAGTAGTAGTAGTATGTAAGTAGTATGTAGTATGTGTGTAGTATGTAAGTATTAGTGTAAGTAGTATGTAAGTAGTATGTAAGTAGTGTGTAGTATGTAAGTAGTATGTAAGTTTAGTATGTAAGTAGTATGTAAGTAGTATGTAAGTAGTATGTAAGTAGTATGTAAGTAGTATGTAAGTATGTAAGTAGTATGTAAGTAGTATGCAAGTATGTGTGTAGTATGTAAGTAGTATGTAAGTATGTAAGTAGTATGTAAGTATGTGTGTAGTATGTAAGTAGTATGTAAGTAGTATGTAAGTAGTAGTGTAAGTATGTAAGTGTATTAATAGTAAGTATGGTAGTATGTAAGTAGTATGTAAGTAGTAGTAAAGTATGTAAGTAGTTGTAGTAGTATGTAAGTAGTATGTAAGTAGTATGTAAGTAGGTAGTGTAGTAGTAGTAGTATGTAAGTAGTATGTAAGTATGTATAGTATGTAAGTAGTATGTAAGTATGTAAGTAGTATGTAAGTAGTATGTAAGTATATGTAGTAGTATGTAAGTTAGTATGTAAGTAGTATGTACATAGTATGTAAGTAGTAGTAGTATGTAAGTATGTAAGTAGTAGTAGTATAGTAGTATTGTAAGTAGTATGTAAGTAGTATGTAGTAGTTGTAGTAGTAGTAGTATGTAAGTAGTATGTAAGTAGTATGTAAGTATGTGTGTAGTATGTAAGTAGTATGTAAGTAGTATGTAAGTAGTATGTAAGTATGTGTGTAGTATGTAAGTAGTATGTAAGTAGTATGTAAGTATGTGTGTAGTATGTAAGTAGTATGTAAGTAGTATGTAAGTAGTATGTAAGTAGTATGTAAGTATGTGTGTAGTATGTAAGTAGTATGTAAGTAGTATGTAAGTAGTATGTAAGTAGTATGTAAGTATGTGTGTAGTATGTAAGTAGTATGTAAGTAGTATGTAAGTAGTATGTAAGTATGTGTGTAGTATGTAAGTAGTATGTGTGTAGTATGTAAGTAGTATGTAAGTATGTGTGTAGTATGTAAGTAGTATGTAAGTAGTATGGTCACTGCTCTTTATTCTTTATTTATCTTTTTCTTTCTCTTTTTGTACAGCAGAGAAAGGAGGTGATGTCAACATAATGTCCTATGTATATACTGCCCTGTCAGACTCTTGATAAAAACTACTGGTGACCATACTGCCTCCATGAGAAGAATAGATGCTGAAAGAGTGAGAGGACGAACCCCACTGTTAATCCCTTGAGACCCAGAACGTAATGTCCTTTCTAATTTGGGTATCATTAGACGATTTTGATGAATATAAGCAATATTTTATAGATATGACCTGTTTAGTATCTTTGTCCACTAGGTGATTTGATATTTTAAGCTACTTTTCGAAATTTTATGGCTAACAACAGACGATTTTATATAGCACAGGAAAAATTTGGGCGTGAAGGGGTTAATGGGAAGATAGTGTGAATGAAGAATGGAGTGAAGAATTAATAGAATAAAGAATGAAGAAAGATAGTGTGAATGAATGTGAATGTGTTAATGAAGCATTTAATGGGAAGATAGAGTGCTGGAGTATGCGAGTGAGAGAGTATGCAGGAGTGAGAGAGGGGATGTCGGAGTGAGAGAGGGGACGCAGGAGTGAGAGAGGGGACGCAGGAGTGAGAGAGGGGATGTCGGAGTGAGAGAGGGGACGCAGGAGTGAGAGAGGGGATGTCGGAGTGAGAGAGGGGACGCAGGAGTGAGAGAGGGGATGTCGGAGTGAGAGAGGGGACGCAGGAGTGAGAGAGGGGATGTCAGAGTGAGAGAGGGGACGCAGGAGTGAGAGAGAGGGGATGTCGGAGTGAGAGAGGGGACGCAGGAGTGAGAGAGGGGACGCAGGAGTGAGAGAGGGGACGCAGGAGTGAGAGAGGGGACGCAGGAGTGAGAGAGGGGACACAGGAGTGAGAGAGGGGACGCAGGAGTGAGAGAGGGGATGCAGGAGTGAGAGAGGGGACGCAGGAGTGAGAGAGGGGATGTCAGAGTGAGAGAGGGACGCAGGAGTGAGAGAGGGGATGTCGGAGTGAGAGAGAGGGACGCAGGAGTGAGAGGGGGGACGCAGGAGTGAGAGAGGGGACGCAGGAGTGAGAGAGGGGACGCAGGAGTGAGAGAGGGGATGCAGGAGTGAGAGAGGTGATGTCGGAGTGAGAGAGGGGACGCAGGAGTGAGAGAGGGGATGCAGGAGTGAGAGAGGGGACGCAGGAGTGAGAGAGGGGATGTCAGAGTGAGAGAGGGGACGCAGGAGTGAGAGAGGGGATGTCGGAGTGAGAGAGGGGACGCAGGAGTGAGAGAGGGGACGCAAGAGTGAGAGAGGGGACGCAGGAGTGAGAGAGGGGACGCAGGAGTGAGAGAGGGGACGCAGGAGTGAGAGAGGGGACGCAGGAGTGAGAGAGGGGACGCAGGAGTGAGAGAGGGGACGCAGGAGTGAGAGAGGGGATGCAGGAGTGAGAGAGGGGACGCAGGAGTGAGAGAGGGGATGTCAGAGTGAGAGAGGGGACGCAGGAGTGAGAGGGGGGATGTCGGAGTGAGAGAGGGGACGCAGGAGTGAGAGAGGGGACGCAGGAGTGAGAGAGGGGACGCAGGAGTGAGAGAGGGGACGCAGGAGTGAGAGAGGGGATGCAGGAGTGAGAGAGGTGATGTCGGAGTGAGAGAGGGGACGCAGGAGTGAGAGAGGGGATGCAGGAGTGAGAGAGGGACGCAGGAGTGAGAGAGGGGATGTCAGAGTGAGAGAGGGGACGCAGGAGTGAGAGAGGGGATGTCGGATGTGAGAGGGGACGCAGGAGTGAGAGAGGGGACGCAGGAGTGAGAGAGGGGACGCAGGAGTGAGAGAGGGGACGCAGGAGTGAGAGAGGGGACGCAGGAGTGAGAGAGGGGACGCAGGAGTGAGAGGGGACGCAGGAGTGAGAGAGGGGATGCAGGAGTGAGAGAGGGGACGCAGGAGTGAGAGAGGGGATGCAGGAGTGAGAGAGGGGACGCAGGAGTGAGAGAGGGGACGCAGGAGTGAGAGAGGGGATGCAGGAGTGAGAGAGGGGATGTCGGAGTGAGAGAGGGGACGCAGGAGTGAGAGAGGGGATGCAGGAGTGAGAGAGGGGACGCAGGAGTGAGAGAGGGGATGCAGGAGTGAGAGAGGGGACGCAGGAGTGAGAGAGGGGATGTCGGAGTGAGAGGGGACGCAGGAGTGAGAGAGGGGATGCAGGAGTGAGAGAGGGGGCGCAGGAGTGAGAGAGGGGACGCAGGAGTGAGAGAGGGGGCGCAGGAGTGAGAGGGGACGCAGGAGTGAGAGAGGGGGCGCAGGAGTGAGAGAGGGAACGCAGGAGTGAGAGAGGGGACGCAGGAGTGAGAGAGGGGACGCAGGAGTGAGAGAGGGGGCGCAGGAGTGAGAGAGGGGACGCAGGAGTGAGAGAGGGGATGCCGGAGTGAGAGAGGGGACGCAGGAGTGAGAGAGGGGACGCAGGAGTGAGAGGGGGCGCAGGAGTGAGAGAGGGGACGCAGGAGTGAGAGGGGACGCAGGAGTGAGAGAGGGGACGCAGGAGTGAGAGAGGGGACGCAGGAGTGAGAGAGGGGACGCAGGAGTGAGAGAGGGGATGCAGGAGTGAGAGAGGGGACGCAGGAGTGAGAGAGGGGATGCAGGAGTGAGAGAGGGGATGCAGGAGTGAGAGAGGGGACGCAGGAGTGAGAGAGGGGGCGCAGGAGTGAGAGAGGGGACGCAGGAGTGAGAGAGGGGATGCAAGAGTGAGAGAGGGGACGCAGGAGTGAGAGAGGGGACGCAGGAGTGAGAGAGGGGACGCAGGAGTGAGAGAGGGGACGCAGGAGTGAGAGAGGGGACGCAGGAGTGAGAGAGGGGATGCCAGAGTGAGAGAGGGGACGCAGGAGTGAGAGAGGGGACGCAGGAGTGAGAGAGGGGACGCAGGAGTGAGAGAGGGGACGCAGGAGTGAGAGAGGGGATGCAGGAGTGAGAGAGGGGATGCAGGAGTGAGAGAGGGGACGCAGGAGTGAGAGAGGGGACGCAGGAGTGAGAGAGGGGACGCAGGAGTGAGAGAGGGGACGCAGGAGTGAGAGAGATGTCGGAGTGAGAGATTGGACGCAGGAGTGAGAGAGGGGATGCAGGAGTGAGAGAGGGGATGCAGGAGTGAGAGAAGGGATGCAGGAGTGAGAGAGGGGACGCAGGAGTGAGAGAGGGGACGCAGGAGTGAGAGGGGACGCAGGAGTGAGAGAGGGGATGCAGGAGTGAGAGAGGGGACGCAGGAGTGAGAGAGGGTACGCAGGAGTGAGAGAGGGGACGCAGGAGTGAGAGAGGGGATGCAGGAGTGAGAGAGGGGATGCAGGAGTGAGAGAGGGGATGCCGGAGTGAGAGAGGGGATGTCGGAGTGAGAGAGGGGATGCCGGAGTGAGAGAGGGGATGCAGGAGTGAGAGAGGGGACGCAGGAGTGAGAGAGGGGACGCAGGAGTGAGAGAGGGGACGCAGGAGTGAGAGGACAAGACGTGAGCATGAGGTGCATAGAGAGGTGTAAATGGAGTTGCTACCTCTTATTGATACCCTTGACATAAATTTCTCAAATCCATTAATCTATATCACATTAGCATCACCTGGTCAGTCAGTTGTACCTAGACTAAAAGGAATAACTTCTTGCCAGACCTAGATTATAAGGACCCAATATTGTGTGACTAGGTTACATTACATAGTACAACTTATCATGATATCAGTTCAGTTCTATTGCTTATCGGGGGAGTTTTCCAGATTTGAATACTTGTTGCGGCATATCAAGAATAAATGGCAAAGTTCCTCTCAAGCCCAACAATAACAATTCAAAAAACAAAATACTATATCAGAACACTTGCTACTGGAGAACTTGGTTATATTTTCCCACGGCCTCTTGTAGCTTCCTTATGTTCTTATGTTCTTATGTTCTTATAACAACACAGTGAGGTGTTGAGGCCCCCTTAATCCCATCATGTGTTAGCAAGGCAGAGACTGTGGTGCTCACCCAGAGTGTTGTGTGTACTTTTCAACAACGACAAGCAAAGAAACAGAAACATGATTCTTCAAAACCCCACAAGATAAGCCCATGATGCATAAGCCAGCCGCCGCCCCAGACAGGCGTGTGTCGGGTCATGCAGGGTGATACACACAAGGAAACACTCTTGAAAACAGTCTGAAAATAGTGTGACAACCAAACGCTACACTCCAAGTCTCCAACGATGTTATAAAATAAGTTAGACCAATGCTGACACCCTTTTGTCTAGTCAATCTGACCTACTTTCTTTAATTAAGTAAGTAGTTAATGAATTAATGGATGATCTATCCCATTGTTCAATTTTAACAAAGTCTTAGAAATCATTCATGAATTTAGTTTTTTCCTGTAAATATAATTCCTATCCTAGTTGTACACATCGAGAGTCTGACAGGGCAGCATAGACAGTACATACTTGGCAAATTATGTTGACATCACTGCTCTACAAAAACAGAAAGAAAAAGAAAATTACGGAATAAAGTGAGGTGACCATTAGGTTCTTGTGCTGCCTGTGTGCTGGGAGGTCACGCACCAGTGGGTCACCTCATACTAGGTCACATCATTTCTTGCTGCATCGACCTCCCCATCTGAGGTCGCCACACCCATCGCCACCCATGCACTGCCCCCCTTCCCCATTCATCAGGGACATGCAATGGTGGAATGGCTGCGAAATTTATCCTCAAAGTTACAAAAAAATAATTAAAAAAATATATATACATATAATCCCTCAAATCTCTTTAAAAATTACAAATTCTTATTTTTGTCATCCTAAGTTGATGAATAATTACGAACGATGATGAAATTAGTACATCAAGTGAAGAGTAATTATCAAGAAATGTAAAATATTTTACAGGAACGACCACGTGTAGGTCTCGCGGCCTCTTGTAGCTTATTTATTTTCTTATGTTCTTATATTTCTCAGTTGATATAATAATTCTCCTTCTGTATTGTGACTATTTGATGTATGTGATAAGATTTGATATCGTGTTGACAATGTTACAAGGAAACCTGCGTAACACAACAAGACGATCCTAGGCACACACGGGGACATACAGTGTTTTCTAGAAGACTATGTGTGGCGTTTACTCTTGAACACGTCGGGTTAGGTTACGTTAGGTTACGGATAGGGTAGGTTAAATTTCCCTAACTTCACAGGTTACGGATAGGGTAGATTAAACTTCCCTCATGCCCATACTGTAACTTTGCGTGGGAATCACAATGAGGATATTTTCGAGATTATCCTATGGTTAGTTTCGGAGCTACAGCCAAGCGTCTTCACTCTGAAACCACATACTCGCATAGAGAACGGGAATATGCCACAGGGGGACACAGGCGGTGGTGTTAACGTGGTGGTGGCATTTTTTGTTTGTTTCTTCCATTCCATGCCACTTATATTAATCTGTCCGCACCATCTTCCACTCAAATTATACTCACTCTCTCTCTCTCTCTCTCTCTCTCTCTCTCTCTCTCTCTCTCTCTCTCTCTCTCTCTCTCTCTCTCTCTCTCTCTCTCTCTCTCATTATTTGCTATCATTATTTTTCTTATTGTCCTTAACATCACGTGTAATAGTAGTTGTAAGCATAAAAGTAGTAGTAGTAGTAGTAGTAGTAGTAGTAGTAGTAGTAGTAGTGGCATACAAACATACATACAAAAATAAACACTGGCGCCACACAATAACAATAAAAAAGAACATTTACATATATAATCAGCCTAGAAAAGCATTTAACACAACATACAAAAATAAATTAATGATAAGAACGAACCTTGACATTAAAGCATTGGAGGCGCAGTTAATTATATAGAAGATAAACATCAGACAAATAAATGATGTAAATTACTACTACACGCGCAAGACGTCATAAAATAATATACAAATTATATAAAGAGAACATACCTCCACTTGACCTCTTAAAACTTTTCTTTGGCCTGACTTAAAGATTTTTTATCCCATTATTTGTATACCCTTTGCGTCTCTCTCTCTCTCTCTCTCTCTCTCTCTCTCTCTCTCTCTCTCTCTCTCTCTCTCTCTCTCTCTCTCTCTCTCTCTCTCTCTCTCTCTCTCTCTCTTTCTTTCTTTCTTTCTTTCTTTCTCTCATAAGAACATTAGAAAATAAGGAGGCTACAAGAGGCCATGAGACCAACACGTGGTAGTTCCTCTCAGAGCTGGGCAGTATTTAAATACATTTGTATTTAAATACGTATACCCTGATGTTACAGTGAACCAGTGTTTCCACTTGCAAGGAAATTTCCATATTTTAAGGAAATTTAGGCCTGAGAAGGAAATTTCTAAGGAAACCCAAAATCTAAGGAAATCCTAAGGAATTCCATTTTTTTCGGACATGTTAAAATTTGTGTGTATTTAAAATGTATTTACAAATGTATTTAAATACAATTGATGTATTTAGTATTCAGTATTGAAATACATTCGTAAAATGTATTTAGTATTTAGTATTTAAATACATTTCTCCCATGTATTTAGTATTTAAATACATTCAATGTATTTAGTGCCCAGCTCTGGAACTTCCTCTCTCTCCTCTCTCTCTCTTCTCTCTCCTCTCTCTCTCTCTCTCTCTCTCTCTCTCTCTCTCTCTCTCTCTCTCTCTCTCTCTCACCTGTCTTGACTAGGACGACCTCAGTGACAAGACTGAGCGTTTCCCCGGCAGCAGGAGAGACGACAAGGAGTAGCAGCGTCGACAGGCACAACAAAACGCCGTAGTGGAGGGGGCTCGTTGGGGCGGGTGCAGTGTGGTGGGGTTTTTGACTTCCCCTTCCCCACCACTGACACCAACCCCACCATCCCCACCACCCAGGGAACACCATACCATTGTTGATGTTGTGTGTCATGGTGCCGTGTGTGTGTGTGTGTGTGTGTGTGTGTGTGTGTGTGTGTGTGTGTGTGTGTGTGTGTGTGTGTGTGTGTGTTTGTTTGTTTGTTTTAAGAAAGGGAGGATTTCTTGCGCTTGTTTGCTCTTCTAGTGCCTTGCGAGTACATGGTTAGCTTATAAGACCTGTGTGTGTGTGTGTGTGTGTGTGTGTTGTGCGTGTGTGTGTGTTGTGTGTGTGTGTGTGTTGTGTGCGTGTGTGTGTGTTTTCTCTCGTTACTCAATCACCACGAGTCGTCACCAGTTAAGTATAGTGTCACCATAATAGCATCCTTCACCATCATCCACCGCTTACACTGTCACTCTGCTCGGCCATCACCACCACCACCACTACTCTAATGGCTGGCTTTACACGGTTAGATCAGCACGTGTCCAGTTTGTTAGTTTCTCTTTCTTTCTTCTCTCACTTTCTTTATCTTCAGTATCTTTCTTTTTTATTTGTTTATCTTTCTTTATCTTTATCACAAACGCACTTTCACTTGAAGAAAAACCGAGAGATGAAACTTCGATTGATTTTCTTATTTATTCGTTTACTGCCACACGTCTAGAGTAGAAAAAATATAGGACCTCTTTTTATAGTTTTTGTTCACCTCTACTGTCAGATTTTGTTTCTTTCCTTATCGTTATTTTTTCTTCTTTTCCAGCAAATCGTTCAAGGCTTTCGTCGCACTGTGCTATACGAAAGAGGAATTACAGGGATGACATAAAGGAACGAGATTTCTTTCAATGCGTCAGTTACCCAATTGCAAATGGACAGAAAAGAGAAAAATATCTCTTGGTTATCATCCCGTTTCATTGTTTGCCAATAAAAATAGTATTCCTTTCCCTCTCTTTTTGTCCCTCAACATTGATTAAGACTTGGGGCTAAGAGAGAGAGAGAGAGAGAGAGAGAGAGAGAGAGAGAGAGAGAGAGAGAGAGAGAGACTTCAATCAATAATTGGGGGCATACCGTGGCCATCACGGGCATACGCCGTTAGGCGCGTCGCCTCGCCCAAGCTACGACGCCACTCCCGGGGGTCACCACGCGCGAGTCCCCATGCAGGCTCCTTTCACATACCAAGCAACTCTCGACAAGAGACATCAACTTGCCCCAGCCACGAGACTTGTGGGCGCCCCCTTGGCCTCCTCCACGCCGGATTGTCTCTTACAGATACAACCCGATGGGAAGGATCGGTTTCAGGGTAGCGTGCCACATGCCCATATAGCCGAAGTTGGCGCTGACGGACTATGCAGGTAAAAGGTCTCGATTCAGTCTCACGGTGCAATCGCTGGTTTGACACGTAATCATCCCAGCGATACTCCATGATTCTTCAAAGACACTTATTACCAAAGGCATCGATTCGCCTCTTCAAGTCACTATTTAGTGTCCATGTCTCACAACCATAGAGTAAGACAGGGATCACAAGCGACTTGAAGATCCAGATCTTTGTCCTCCTGCACAGGTACCGACAACGCCAAATACTCGTGCTGAGCGAGTCCATAACACCGTGGGCAATGCCAATCCGCTTAAGACTTCTTGACGTGACCCGCCGTCATTATGGACTGCGCTACCATGGTATGTAATACTTTCCAAGATCTCAATGTCCTCGCCGCACAGCCTTCACACACACAGCCTTGGACAGCCTTCCCCTCCCCTCCAATCCATCCCTTACCCCTCTCTGTCCTCTCTCTGCTGAATACCAAGACCGCTAACGTGCGATGAATAAACATTACTCACACCGGAAAGTTTTTTGTTATGTTTAGAGTAATAGATGAAATACTGGATGACTTTAGCAAATACACGTAATATAAAAAAAAGGTATAAATATTCCAAACTACCTGGTTATAAATGGTCTCTATGACGTGTTTTTATTATATTAAGTTTTTGTTTGTTTGTGTGTAAGAAGGAACTACATTACAGGAACTACCACATGTAAGTCTCACGGCCTCTTGTAGCTTCCTTATTTTCTTATGTTCTTATGTAAGTTTGTGTAGATATAATAGATATAAATAATAATTGATATATTTGTGTATTTATAAGATTGAATCAAGTTTTTAATTTCCCATCATTTGATTGATACCAAATGATCAGACTTTTCTTCTGTGTGTGTGTGTGTGTGTGTGTGTGTGTGTGTGTGTGTGTGTGTGTGTGTGTGTGTGTGTGTGTGTGTGTGTGTGTGTGTGTGTGTGTGTGTGTGTGTGTGTGTGTGTGTGTGTGTGTGTGTGTGTGTGTGTGTGTGTGTGTGTGTGTTGTGTGGTGTGTGTGTGTGTGTGTGTGTGTGTGTGTATGTATGTATGTGTGTGGGGGGTATGTATGTATGTATGTATGTATGTATGTATGTATGTGTGGTATGTTGTGTGTGGTGTTGTGTGTGTGTATGTGTGTGTGTGTGTGTGTGTGTGTGTGTGTGTGGTGTGTGTTTTGGGTTGTGTGGTGTGTGGTGTGTGTGTGTGTGTGTGTGTGTTGTTGTGTTGTGTTGATCCCAATTATCCATCTTTTGTTGATCTTGTGATTTGTGTGTGTGTGTGTGTGTGTGTGTGTGTGTGTGTGTGTGTGTGTGTGTGTGTGTGTGTGTGTGTGTGAAGGATCTTATAACAGCTAGTCTCAGATCCTTTACAACGGGTACTGGGAGTATTAAATGACCCCCCCAACCCCCCACCTCTCTCCCCTTCACCTCCCCTCACGCTAAATATTAATTCTGACACCCTGACTTACTTTCACACGCCACTGCCCCACTCACCCACATATCCACAACACAACATACCAACATACCCACAACACACCCACATACAACACACCCACACACATACAACACACCCACACACAACACACCCACACACAACACACCCACACACAACACACCCACACACAACACACCCACACACAACACACCCACACAACACACCCACACACAACACACCCACACACAACACACCCACACACAACACACCCACACACAACACACCCACATACAACACACCCACACACACACACCCACACACAACACACCCACATACAACACACCCACACACAACACACCCACACACAACACCCACACAACACACCCACACACAACAACCCCACAACAACACCCCACACACACACACCCACACAACACACCCTACAACACACCACACACCCACCACACACACACACCCACACACAACACACCCACACACAAACACACCACCCACACACACACACACCCCCACACACACACCACACACAACACACCCACACACAACACACCCATAACAACACACCCACACACAACACACCCACAACAACACACCCATCACAAACACACCCACACACAACACACCCCACAACAACCAACACCACCCATACAAAAACACCCACACACAACACACCCACATACAACACACCCCACAACACAACAACACACCCATAAAACACACCCACACAACAAAAACACCCACACACAACACACACACCACAACACACCCACACACAACACACCCAAAACACACAACCCAAAAACCCCCACACAACACACCCACACACAACACACCCACACACAACACACCCACACACAACACACCCACATACAACACACCCACACACAACACACACATACAACACACCCACACACAACACACCCACACACAACACACCCACACACAACACACCCACACACAACACACCCACACACAACACACCCACATACAACACACCCACACAACACACCCACACACAACACACCCACACACAAC
>JACEEZ010018456.1:80000-87500 GCA_016584305.1 Chionoecetes opilio | reverse complement strand
TATATAGCAAAGGAAAGATCTGGGCTTGAAGGGGTTAAAATATAACGTGTATGATTCTTAGTGTTATACAAGATGGAGTTTTAATAGATAATAAGAATATATTAATTGGTTATTTTTTGGTAAGTGAAATAGAAGTAAGTAAGTAAGTGAAATTGTTTATTGAATGAAATAGAAGTATTGTTATTATGAATTTTGAATGAGTTTGTTAGAAAAGATGTTGTTATTGTTACGTAGTGTTATTGTGATTTTGGCGCCTATGGTTGTATGTAATATTATTTTATGTCTAATAATTATAGTGTAGATGCTCATGTCAATAATAATAATAATAATAATAATAATAATAATAATAATAATAATAATAATAATAATAATAATAATAATAATAATAATAATAATGGTAATTGAAAAATATACTTTGCTTGAGTCAAATATGAATCCTTTGAATTTCCATCGCACACACACACACACACACACACACACACACACACACACACACACACACACACACACACTATACATCACCCACTCACCCATCCACACCCGTCAACATCCATCAAAGTAATGTATGTTCTTATCAAACCAAAATGGACATCTCTCTCTCTCTCTCTCTCTCTCTCTCTCTCTCTCTCTCTCTCTCTCTCTCTCTCTCTCCTCTCTCTCTCATCTCACTGGAGATGCGCTGACCTGCCATGTTTGTTGATTAGGAGTTACGACGCACGATGCTTTCAGAGAGAGAGAGAGAGAGAGAGAGAGAGAGAGAGAGAGAGAGAGAGAGAGAGAGAGAGAGAGAGAGAGAGAGAGAGAGAGAGGGGAGATATTGTTTATTATTGTTTTAATCGAAGGATGATTATCTTAAGGTATTGCGTCGACGGCTTATTACGAGAGGAGAGAGAGAGAGAGAGAGAGAGAGAGAGAGAGAGAGAGAGAGAGAGAGAGAGAGAGAGAGAGAGAGAGAGAGAGAGAGAGAGAGAGAGAGAGAGAGAGACGAAAACAACAGGTACTCCAATTTTATCTCATACTTATGTTTCTCTAACTTCATAAACTCCTTTTTTTTTTTTACTATAACTAACATATATTACAATTATTTATTTCTTCACTCAATTATAATTTGCATATCAATAGCTCTCTTCCCTTTCTATATTTTACCGTTGTCACGTTAAACGACACTCTAATTAATTCACCCTTATAACAATTACTAACTAACTAATTAACTAACTAACTAATTACTACTAACTAATTAAATAACAATTATGACCTGACCGTGATAAAATAAATCGTTAACCCCTTCTCACCCACATTTTTCCTTTGCTATAAAAAAAAAAACGTCTGTTGTTAGCCATAAAATTACGAAAAGTAACTTAATATACCAAATTAGTTAGTGGACAAGGAAACTAAACAGGTCATATCTATAAACTAATGCTTATATTCACTAAAAGATCGTCTAATGGTACCCAAATTACAATGGAAATTACGTTCTGGGCTCAAGGGGTTAAATATGTAAGAGAAACAAGAGCTTGAGAAAGAACAACATAGGGAAGAAGCAAGAGGAAGAAAAGGAACAGTGAAGTGCTTAAACTTGCTAGTGTTATGGAGGAGGAGGAGGAGGAGGAGAGGGTGAAGAGGAGCAGGATGTGAAGTGTTGGCAAAAGGAGAGACAGAGTTCATAAGGGAGAGAAGAGAGAGAGAGAGAGAGAAGAGAGAGAGAGAGAGAGGAGAGAGAGAGAGAGAGAGAGAGGAGAGAGAGAGAGAGAGAGAGAGAGAGAGAGAGAAGAGAGAGAGAGAGAGAGAGAGAGAGAGAGAGAGAGAGAGAGAGAGAGAGAGAGAGAGGTGGTCGTAAAGTAAGGGTAAAGGACAGAAAGGTGATGGGAGAGAAAGGATGGACAAAAAGGGAGGTGAGAGGAGGGAGGGAGGGTGTATGAAAGAAGGAAGGAAGGAAGGCAGGATTTAAAGGGAGAGGCTGTGAAAGGTAAGAGGGAGGGTGAATGAAAGGAGGAAGGAAGGATAAAGGATAGGGAGGGAGAGGCAACAGAAAGGACAGAAGGGAGAGGTGTTGAAACCTAGAAATAGCAACACCCTCACGACAGATCTTGTGGAAAAACTGCCACATTCACCACAGCGCCACATGAAAATAACCACATTAACACATAACCACTTTATAACTCCACATAACCACACTTCCACAGTTGAACCCTTAAAGGTGCAAATCTGTGACATCATTTTGCACCTTTAAAGATACAAAGTTGCACCTTTTTTATTAGTGTGTACCACCTTATAAAATCACACAACCACACTAATCACCAAATCACCAGGGAACTCACCACCCCCTCGTTACATAACCACATCATCAGAATCAAGGAGAAAACTAGGAAAGTGAGGAAAATGAGAAAAAAAATCGTAAGAGAATATTATGAACAAAACTAGCAAGAGGGATATGCAAGATATAACATCCCACCCAAGAGTCCTAAACTAATCACCATCCTGTGGCTAATACTAACAACGATTAATTTACTGTCCTCTCGTGGTGAAATAAACACAACACTGCCTTCACATTCATCACAGCTAACCACACAGGCGTCGACACTAGAACAACAACATTATCACCAGTTGTAGTTCATAAAAACTTCATCTAGACGACAGGACCTTCGCTTCTCCCTTCTAATAACCTAACAATACATAACCTCATCTAGACGACACGACCTTCGCTTCTTCCTTCTAATAACCTAACAATAACCTAACCTCATCTAGACGACACGACCTTCGCTTCTTCCTTCTAATAACCTAACAAACTAAAGCCTAACCTCATCTAGACGACAGGACCTTCGCTTCTCCCTTCTAATAACCTAACAATACATAACCTCATCTAGACGACACGACCTTCGCTTCTCCCTTCTAATAACCTAACAATAACTAACCTCATCTAGACGACACGACCTTCTCTTCTCCCTTCTAATAACCTAACAATGACCTAACCTCTTCACGCCCAGATCTTTCCTTTGCTATAAAAAAAAATTGTCTGTTGTTAGCCATAAAATTACGAAAAGTAACTAAATATACCAAATTAGTTAGTGTTCAAGGATACTAAACAGATCATATCTATAAAATATTGCTTAAGATTCACTGAAAATCGTCTAATGGTGGTCAAATTACAATGGAATTACGTTCTGGGCCTCAAGGGGTTAACCTCATCTACTAGACAACACGACCTTCACTTCTCCCTCTCCTCACTGCCACGTTCCAACCCTGAGGCAACAAGGCGACAACATTCACACGGTATCCAGACTAGGTTTTCCTTCCCTCAGTTTTGGCGCGTGTAACAGGAGCCCGCCAGACAGGGTCACGTAAAGCTGTGAGCACCCGCCCTCCTTCCCTCCTTCCCGCCTACAACCACACTCTTTAACAATCCTACCACCTTAAACCATCACACTACCACACTACCACACTTCTTAACCATCCTACCACCTTATAACACCACACTACCACACTACTTCATTATCCTACCACCTATACGGTTTTCTGGAGGAGACGAAGAGTGAGACACGAGAAGCTATGAGACCCTCCTTGCCTCCTTCCCGCGCCCTTGCCTCCCCTTGCCCGCCTCACATAAGTATAAACAAATCTACAGACCATACTCGTCCTCCTCAGAGCCCGGGCAAACAAACAGCTACAAGGTCTGTCCCAAAGCCGAGAGAGAGCCTTAGCCTCCTCCTCCTCCTCCTCCCTTAGCCTTGGCCTGTCCTAAACCTCGTGAAGGCTGGCGAGGGCATTACAAGGACGACGTGATGAAGGAGGAGAAGGAGACGAAGGAGGAGATGAAGAAGGAGGAGGAGAAGGAGAGACACGAGACACATCCTTCAAGGGAAAAGAAAAAGCAGAAGAAACCAGACGAAGAAAGTGACAAAAAAGTGTGTTTACATAAGTTCTTCATGGGGATGAGATGAGGACCGAAGTGGCGATGGTGATAAAGAAGAATTAATAGAAAGAACAAATATACAAATGTCATGACATTCAAAAGCGTGCAGAGATAGAGAGAGAGAGAGAGAGAGAGAGAGAGAGAGAGAGAGAGAGAGAGAGAGAGAGAGAGAGAGAGAGAGAGAGAGAGAGAGAGAGAGAGAGAGAGAGAGAGAGAGAGAGAGAGAGAGAGAGAGAGAGAGAGAGACTCCCTAATTATTAATATATACAATTAACATTCTTACAACGCTCAGTCTTGTCTTGTTCACCCCAAATCTCATGCCTAATAATAATAATAATAATAATAATAATAATAATAATAATAATAATAATAATAATAATAATAATAATAATAATACTGGCGGATTATGGGGGGGGACCGGGGTCATACTCCCCCAAAAATTTTGGGTCCCAAAAAATCGTGTAATTCCCCCCCCACCCCCACCCAACCATAAGAAAAAATCGTAGAGTTTGACCCCCCTACGTCTGAAAAATAGTACTGAGTTATCACTCACCCATGGTCTTGTCCACGCGAGTCAGACTCGCGATCGCCAGTTTCACCCTTTCGGTGCAAGCAAGGTCTTTCCTTAGAGAAGGAGAGACCTTAGAAAGAAGCTTTCCTTTCTCTGAGAAAAGACTTTTTTGCGAGCTTGGAACTCATTATTATCGATCTTTGGGCAATGCTGGGACCTCACAAACTACACACACCCATCACCTTGCTCAAGGGGAACAGTAACCGCCCGAATTTCTCCGTGGAAAAATCTCTGGGTATGAGTGGGGGCCGGGGATCGAACACCGGACCACAGAATGGTGCCGGACGCTCTAACCCACTAAGCCGTTCAGGCGGTGTGCAGGCATATACAAATTGTGTTAATGGTTACTTTGGGTTATCTGGCCAGTGTCCCCCCCCCAAAAAAAAAAAATTCGAAAATCAGCCATTGAATAATAATAATAATAGTAGATAAGATAAAACGCGAAGACAACTAAAAGCGCGAACACATCTCACAACACATCTCACGTAATGTACCGTGGCGGCCCAAAGTCTGGTCGTAATGGCCTACCCAATCAGCGCACAGGATGCCCCCCAAGGGTGTTATTATTCACCCAATCAGAGACGCGATGACAGGAAAGCCAGGTTCCCGTCTCGGCGGCACCACCATCATCACCACCATCACCACAACTACCACCACCACCACCATCATCACCACCACCACTAGCATGATACACTATGGTACCCGTTATTTCTTCACCACCACCACCATTACCATTACTTATATTATCAGTATCCTTATCATTAGTCTCAGTGTGGTTCCTATAATCTTTCTGGTCAAGACAATAACATTTTACATAAGTTACATACCAGTAGTCTTTGTACATACATATAAATTAATGCTTCATATTAACATTATCATTATCATTATCATTATTATTATTATTATTAGTGTGGGTCGTGTTATCTTTCTGGTTAAGGCGAATAACATTTTACAGTTAAAGTTACATACAAATAATGATCTTACCGCATTCAGCCGCACGCACATAATATATAACTGTATTAATAACCTATGACCACCACAACCACTAACTAACAACCACAAAAGCAGTCAACCACATGTATTAATCACCACAACCTTGTGACTTATGTCGCACGAGAAAGAAGGCATTATTTATCCCCCCTCCCCCCCTCCCTCCTCCAAACATGGCACTGGCACCCCCACATGACATCACCCCCACCTCCCAACATATCCTCCCCCCAACCCCCAACACATCCTTCCCCAACCATGGCACTCACACCCCCACATGACATCACCCCCAACCATAACACTATCATATTTAACTCATTCCTCCAATACCACAACCACATCCACCACATTTATACCATACGGTAGCCGGTTCGAATCCTCACTGCTCTCGGGGATTTTTCACTGGCAAAATCGGGCGGTTACTGTCCCCACTGAGCAAGGGGATGGGGGTGTGTGGTGTGTGAGGTCCCAGCATTACCCAAAGATCGGTAATACATAGCTCCAAGCTCGTACCGGGAGGGTGAAACTGGCGACATCACATCACCTCCAACCATGGCACTGACACCCCCCCCCAACCATGGCACTGACACCCCCACAACACATCCCCCCAACCATGGCACTGACACCCCCACAACACATCCCCCCAACCATGGCACTGACACCCCCACAACACATCCCCCCCAACCATGGCACTGACACCCCCACAACACATCCCCCCAACCATGGCACTGACACCCCCACAACAATCCCCCAACCTGGCACTGACACCCCACAACACATCCCCCCAACCATGGCACTGACACCCCCACACACATCCCCCCCACATGCACTGACACCCACAACACATCCCCCCCAACCATGGCACTGACACCCCCACAACACATCCCCCAACCATGGCACTGACACCCCCACAACACATCACCCCCAACCATGGCACTGACACCCCCACAACACATCCCCCCCAACCATGGCACTGACACCCCCACAACACATCCCCCCCAACCATGGCACTGACACCCCCACAACACATCCCCCCAACCATGGCACTGACACCCCCACAACACATCCCCCCAACCATGGCACTGACACCCCCCCAACACACATCACCCCCCAACCATGGCACTGACACCCCCACAACACATCACCACCCAACCATGGCACTGACACCCCCACATGCACACACCCCAAACCCCAACCATGGCACTGACACCCCCACAACACATCCCCCCCAACCATGGCACTGACACCCCACCCATCCCCAACAGGCACTGACACCCCACAACACATCCCCCACAACCATGGCACTGACACCCCCACAACACATCACCCACCCAACCATGGCACTGACACCCCCACAACACATCCCCCCCAACCATGGCACTGACACCCCCACAACACATCACCCACCCAACCATGGCACTGACACCCCCACAACACATTCCCCCCCAACCATGGCACTGACACCCCCACAACACATTCCCCCCAACCATGGCACTGACCCACCACCCCCCAACACATACACCCCACTCCAACCATGGCACTGACACCCCCACAACACATCCCCCCAACCATGGCACTGACACCCCACACAACACCATGCGCCCCCCAACCATCGCCAACTGGCACTACCCCCACAACACATCCCCCCCAACCATGGCACTGACACCCCCACAACACATCCCCCCCAACCATGGCACTGACACCCCCACAACACATCCCCCCAACCATGGCACTGACACCCCCACAACACATCCCCCCAACCATGGCACTGACACCCCCACAACACATCCCCCCCAACCATGGCACTGACACCCCCACAACACATCCCCCCCAACCATGGCACTGACACCCCCACAACACACATCCCCCCCCAACCATGGCACTGACACCCCCACAACACATCCCCCCCAACCATGGCACTGACACCCCCACAACACATCCCCCCCAACCATGGCACTGACACCCCCACAACACATCCCCCCCCAACCATGGCACTGACACCCCCACAACACATCCCCCCAACCATGGCACT
>JACEEZ010018456.1:15000-75000 GCA_016584305.1 Chionoecetes opilio | reverse complement strand
ATCTAATTAAATATTTGTAATGGTTCCTAAAATTCTGCAGTTTCATTTGATGAAAAATACAAGAAAATGTTGTATGGAAATTGTACTAAATGTTACAATTGTGTGATAATAGTTGTAATTCAATTATAATAGTAGTGTAAGTTATTATATATGGCAGAAGTGATTACTGACTGACAATACAAATACTTCAAATTCCTACAAATACGAATAAGAATACGAATACACTGAAATACTGTTAATTCAAATACAAATACGAATACTTCATTTAAGTATTCATGAATGCATTCATCGATACTTTTCATTGAAAAAAAATAGTAATAATGCTGCATTATTAATAAATTTTTTCATATAAGCCGTTATCATTATGAACAATTCTTGTGACAATAACCAGTTCTTCCCTACTGTACTGCAGCAACTATTTGTCATAGACGCACTGCACATCCTTAAAAATTATATGTAGTTCGTAATATGCAGTGGCGGTCCTAGGCATGGGCGACATGGGCAATCGCCCAGGGCGGCATCATCGAGGGGGCGGCATGGAGTGCCCAATTTTTGTTTAGATAAAATAATAATATAATAATAATAATAATAATAACAATAAAATAATGATGATATTAAATAATAATAGTATATAATAGCTCTAGTAGTATATGTCAGAGATAAATTCATGGTGGTGGACTGTGTCTATAAAGATGCCTGTAATGGCAGCAAGTGGAGCGCATCGCCGATCAGCTGATTGTGCGCAGAGCTTTGGAGCAGCATGTCCAGCTTCCTGCAGTCGCTTCCATTATTCTATAGGTTTAGTCTAGTCTCTTAGTCTTAATAGACACCGTTGGGGGATGTGCGGAGCCAAAGCAAATGGATAAGAAAAGGTATAAGCTATCAGGTGTCCAGTTTAGGAAAATATGAAAATAATAGGAGAAACGTGGAAGAGATAAAGGTTTGCAGGGTCTGTCATCTCTCAGTGTGTTATGTGATGCAGGTAGTAAAATAGACTAGTATAACGCAATTTTTTGTTAGCCTGTGCAGTGTGTTGCTATGCATAGGGCGAAATTAATCCGATTAGCAACTAACATTGCATCATTCAAACAGTAATAGCATGCATCATTGCAATTTGCAAGTGTGTAGCCTGCAACAAAACCATCACAACTCAATTAACTAACCCATTACTGGTTTGGTAGATGACATCATTATGGTTTCCTTTGCTTGTATTGACTATCCTAGGTTCTGAACCCAATAAGGGAAATTTCCAATGTTATAGGCTAACTTGAAAGACTTCTAATTCAGGGGCGCACCCAGGAATTTTTTCGTGGGGGGGGGGGGGGGGGGGGGGATTTTTTTTCTCTCGCCAGCCGTATAGTAAACCCGCCACATTTCTCGCTAGCCTCTGAATGGTAAATTTTTCCGCCATCAGCTGATTCCCTTTTCAGGCCTAATTTCTTATTTCAGCTACTGAAACAATAGTTTTGGTAGTGTTAGATGCTTGTCCAAGGCATTACGTGAATCATAAGTGCGACTAAATGAAGGTAGGTAGGTGTTCACGGGCAGGTGACGCGGTCACATCGCTAAAACCATTAATAATTTTTTTGGATCACATGAAGATCCACCACCCCAATTTTACCACCTAAAGATCCGCCACCCCAGTCTTGCCTACCTTTTTTTTTATCCACTTATTGACATATGAAACAATACTCAATATTGACCAATACTATCAGGACCTAGCTGGGGGGGGCGCCCCCCCTGATCCCCCCACTAGTTCACTAACCTAACCTGGACATTGGTTACGTAACTTAATCTAACTGGGTTATATTAAACCACTCACCCACATGAAGATCCACCCCCCAAGTGTAGTTGGGGTGGTGGATCTTCATGTGATCCAATTTTTTAACCGACTGTTAGTATATTCTGATTTCTTACAAGGAGAGAAATTTCAGGGGGGGGAATCGCCCCCTTGGGAAAGGGGGCTATGGGTGCCCCACCTGGGTGCGCCCCTGGTATATTATGCTAATATTTTGTATTATTTATG
The DNA here is from genome assembly GCA_016584305.1 of Chionoecetes opilio. Classification (NCBI taxonomy): domain Eukaryota; kingdom Metazoa; phylum Arthropoda; class Malacostraca; order Decapoda; family Majidae; genus Chionoecetes; species Chionoecetes opilio. The sequence continues at coordinate 72,974 of JACEEZ010018456.1, read as the reverse complement.
ATATGTTGAGTCTTGTGGGATAGCATGCCTTCAATTAGCCAAAAGCTGTATGGTTCCTTCCTATTCTGAGAGTTAAGTTATTGTGCAATGTGTGATTTATTGTGCAACAAATATATTCAGTCAAACAAATTTATAATTATTTAATTGTAAGTTCGGGGCACTTCTAAAATATTTTTTGAGCACTCTGGCACTAGTCAGGATGAGGGGCCTTCTAAAATTTGCCTTTTCTTACAATTGTTATAATTCCTATCCATAGTAATTTGCTTCTCTGTTTTATTTGTATGTATAAACTACAATTTTCTCTATTAATATTCATTATTTTGGTATTTATGTTGTATATTTATGGTTCTATATATATCATTTATAATTGCTACATGATTTGAAATGCTACGGATTTAATTGTTTCTAATATCTTGATAAAAAAAATATTAAAGGTTGAATTTTGACTTTTTGTGCGTAACAGGGGGGGGGGGGGGGGGAGGGGGACCGAAGTTAGGGTTCGCCCAGGGCGCCACACAAGCCAGGACCGCCACTGGTAACATGTCACTTTAATACTCTGCCATGCCGTCAGGTACACACTCTAGGCAGGTTCATCACGGCTGTGGGAACCAACGGTCATCCTCACGACTGAGTATTACACCGTTTACACCGTCTGGCACACTGTTTACACGGACAGTAAATTCACTGTAACCTCCGGGAGACACCGCAGTACTGCACATGTAATATCCCGGGGGCAACAGAACAGTAGAGAATAAATCCAACAATGAGCCTGTTTCAACCTGGACAACACAGTCGTGGTAATTGATACAAACTCCAGACGCAGCCAAAGCCTGTGGACCTGTACTGTACACGTCCACCTGTAATGCCCATTATTCGGGAGAGATAGTAGGAGAATTATTATCATAAAATTCCGAGCTATGTTTTTGTCAGTAGTTAATTTTTCCTTTTTTCACGGGTGGGCTCATCGCCTCTTCCTAAACCACCCATTTGTCTTTCTTCTTTCCTTTTTCCGCCATTTCTTCCTTCCTTTTCCATTCCTCCCCCCCGAAATCCCTATGCGAGGGCAAGTTCCGTGTGATAATTATCTGCGATCAGTGATAACTATGATTTCAGATCTTTTATCTTCCCAGCTATCTGGTCAGACCAAGTTCACTCCCAGAATCTTAAGGGCTTTCAAAATAATCCCATCGTTATCGGTTATGGTCATACATGGACGTATTAGTAAAGATACACGCTAAAAAGAAAGCCCACCAAATTTCTAGCTCCAAATTCCATACCTCTCCTCTTAAAATGCGTTCGGGGCATTTGACGTGACAACATATCACACCCTTCTCGGGTATTAGATTAAGCATATAAATTTTTCCTATAAAAAAAGTAAAGGTCCCAATTATAGGTAGCCTGGTCCCTTTTGTACGCGAGTTTCATTACTTAAATAGTTATTTCGGGATTATAGCTTTTTATTTGAGGTCACGGGCGAGACCATTCAACCCAAATTCCCTTTTGTGCGGGTGGGCCATAACGCCCAAGACGGCAGTCTCCATCCATCTCTAAACCTAGGTAAGCGCTGGCCTGCGCTCCTGTTCCCCCCCCTTTTTCCTTGTTATCTATATTTTCAAATATGGGAAACAAATGTTTAGTTCACGCTAATGTAAAGGAGGTCTACCCATCCTTATAAGTATTATTAATACGAGTCTCCATCCATCTCTCACCTAGGCTCGCTCGTGTCTTCTTCAAAGCCACATGGTCTTATGGAAACACACACAAACTTCTTATCCTCACATTTTCTCTACTATATATCTATCTTCCAGGTGTAATTTAATATTAAGTGGTATGTTACCTAAGTGTAGGATAATCCACTGAATAGGATCCAGTGGGGAGAGTTATGCTCATAAGAGCTTTCTTTCATCACATAGGAAGAGTTTCATGTGGCAGGGTGTAAAGTTCTTTTTCTTACATCCGAGTAGAGTTTTCTCGGTATGGTGTTAACCCTTATATGTTGGATATGATCTCAAGCAAGAGACATACTATGTCACTATGAATAAATAGGATGTTATTTGCAAATATAGTTCTTGTGTTATTATAAAACCCAGGTGATTATTCTGTGTTAGGACAGTAATTCCCCACACTTCCAAAAGAGTTCAGCCTTACTCGGTACAATACCACGTACCAACCACGACTACCAAGATCAATCTAATATTAATATTAATCAAACGTGCCCAGGGAGTAATCCAGTGAGTTACTCGCCGGGGCTGGTGGCAGCGCATTCCCTTAACCTAAATCCTTATCTTTTCCCCTTAAATACATCCCCCATTTCATTACTCTCCGCAGTGAGACGTGGTCACATTAAAATCACATAGTGAAGTCATAAGACTAAGTTAAATCCTCCCGTCAAGTTGTAATCTTTTATCAAATCATCCCCAAGTAATATCATTCAAGTAACGTTGACCAGTTATAAATACCCCATACCAGTAACCCCCAAATTCCGTCAACACACACCCAGGAAGCTACAGTTGTAAGGAACAACTCTATTATTTCTGATAATAAATTTACGATTATTCATCAGATTATTCGAAGAATACAAATATTTTTCCAAAGTATTCAAATGCGAATATCTTGATTTCTAATAACAATTATTCAAATATGAACACTAATAATAGTACACCCAAACTCTGTATTCGATACAAATACCGAATACGAATACTCCATCCCTGGATACATGAGTGGTGATGATGATGATGATGATGATGATGATGATGATGATGATGATGAACAAACTAATGTCAAATATGGCCTCTGGGGAAACAGTGCAAAAGAATATTTACAAACCTTTGGTGAGGAGCAAAACAACAAACACAAAATGGAGTACAACAGTGCTGGGAACAGAGTATAAAGCTGAGGCTACGAGGAAGGGGGAAGGAAGGAAACACTGAATAAGAAGCCCTAATATCTACAGGGGAGACAGGCATGGGAGAGAATGAGGGAAGAGGAGTGTGGGCATTAACCCCTTGAGACCCAGAACATAATCTTCATTCTAATTTGACTACCATTAGACGATTTTAATGAATATGAGCAACGTTTTATAGATATGACCTGCTTAGTATCCTTGTCGATTAACTAATTTGGTATATTCAGTTCCTTTTCGTGATTTTATGGCTAACAGTTGATTTTTTATATAGCAAAGGAAAGATCTGGGCGTGAAGGGGTTAATGAAGGGATGAGAGGGAAGGTGTCGAGGAAGGAAGGCAACGGGAGGCAAAAGGTGTACTCACTGCAGTTGGCTTCATCCGAGGCGTCATCACAATCGGGGCGACCGTTGCAGACCCACACGTCAGGGACACACTTGCCCACGCTGTCGCCACACGTGAACTGTGACTCCAGGCAGGTGCGGGGGAGGCAGGAGTCCGGCTCATCGCTACCGTCCCAGCAGTCCTTGTGCCCATCGCAGTAGTAGGACTGTAATGAACCAGGATTGGATTCATGTCAACACAATAATGGTAGCATGTTCTAGGATGAGTGAGAGAGAGAGGAATGGAAAATGCAAAATAAAATATAGGTAAAGGAAAAATATAGGAGTAAAGTCAAATATAGAAGTAAATATAGCACAGTAAAATATAGGAGTGTGTACCAGAGTCCAGAGATAATGCAAATCAATAGTAGATGGAAATGTAAGATAGGATGAGGAGATATGGAAATGTCCTCATGAAGAAAATAGATAAAGTTGTGTCCCATAAAGGGCTCCCATAAAGGGCTCCCATAAAGGGCTCCATATAGGGCTCCCATAAAGGGCTCCCATAAAGGGCTCCCATAAAGGGCTCCTACTTGATACCACACATACCTTCTCTTCATTCATTTCACTACATATTATTCTCCATCCATTCATTTCACTACATATTATTCTCCATCCATTCATTTCACTACATATTATTCTCCATCCATTCATTTCACTACATATTATTCTCCTCCCATTCATTTCACTACATATTATTCTCCTGCCATTCATTTCACTACATATTATTCTCCATCCATTCATTTCACTACATATTATTCTCCTCCCATTCATTTCACTACATATTATTCTCCATCCATTCATTTCACTACATATTATTCTCCTGCCATTCATTTCACTACATATTATTCTCCTGCCATTCATTTCACTACATATTATTCTCCTGCCATTCATTTCACTACATATTATTCTCCATCCATTCATTTCACTACATATTATTCTCCATCCATTCATTTCACTACATATTATTCTCCTCCCATTCATTTCACTACATATTATTCTCCTGCCATTCATTTCACTACATATTATTCTCCTCCCATTCATTTCACTACATATTATTCTCCATCCATTCATTTCACTACATATTATTCTCCTCCCATTCATTTCACTACATATTATTCTCCTCCCATTCATTTCACTACATATTATTCTCCTGCCATTCATTTCACTACATATTATTCTCCTGCCATTCATTTCACTACATATTATTCTCCTGCCATTCATTTCACTACATATTATTCTCCTGCCATTCATTTCACTACATATTATTCTCCTGCCATTCATTTCACTACATATTATTCTCCTCCCATTCATTTCACTACATATTATTCTCCTGCCATTCATTTCACTACATATTATTCTCCTCCCATTCATTTCACTACATATTATTCTCCTGCCATTCATTTCACTACATATTATTCTCCATCCATTCATTTCACTACATATTATTCTCCTGCCATTCATTTCACTACATATTATTCTCCTGCCATTCATTTCACTACATATTATTCTCCTGCCATTCATTTCACTACATATTATTCTCCTGCCATTCATTTCACTACATATTATTCTCCTGCCATTCATTTCACTACATATTATTCTCCTGCCATTCATTTCACTACATATTATTCTCCTCCCATTCATTTCACTACATATTATTCTCCTGCCATTCATTTCACTACATATTATTCTCCTGCCATTCATTTCACTACATATTATTCTCCTCTTCATATCACACACACTTTCCCTTCTCCATTCATAGGGTCATCTCTTCACAGACAAAGAAAGTAAAGAGCCCAGCAAGCTCCTCTCACCTCCAGGAGGCAGCGACGGTCAAATCTGTCATACACGGGACACGAGAAGTGGCCGACGGAACACACGAGGGGCGGGGGTTCAGGGCAGCCGACGGGGGGGTTCTCGTCGTCCCCGCTGCCGCAGTCGTCGTCCCCGTCGCACACCCACTGCTTGGGGATGCAGCGCCCCGTCGTCTTGCACTTGAACTCCTCCTCCTTGCATTCCTTTGTCTCTGTTAGGGAGAACATCAAATCTTTAACTCCTTCACACCCAGATCTTTCCTTTGCTATAAATAAGTGTCTGTTGTTAGCCATAAAATTACGAAAAGTAACTGAATATACCAAATTACATAGTTAGTCGACAAGGGTACTAAACAGGTCATATCTATAAAATATTGCATATATTCACTCAAATTTGTCTAATGGTACCCAAATTACAATGGAAATTACGTTCTGGGCCTCAAGGGGTTAAGAAATGCAGTTATTTGACTTTGTACTGGAATTAACATTTTGGTTTGTTTACCTAGAGAATTGGAAATAACCTGATGAAGGGAATATAAAAGAAGGGAGTAGGTACTGTGAGGCCAAGAATATATCACCTAGAATATGCAAGAACTGTTTGAGATAGTTTCAGACATACACAAAACAGACAATCAAAGGTATGGGCAGGTTCTTTGATGCAGTGCACCAATCACCATAAGAACATAAGAAAATAAGGAAGCTACAAGAAGCCGGGAGACCTACACGTGGTAGTTCCTGTTACTTAACACTACCTACATCCACCTTTCATCCCCATCCATAAATTGATCTAGCCTCCTTTTAAAGCTCTCAAATGACTCCGCACTCACTACCTGTCTACTGAGTCCATTCCAATCATTTACCACCCTATTTGTGAACCAGTTTTTCCCTATTTCTATTTTAAATCTACGCTTTTCCAGCTTGAATCCGTTACAGCACACTGATGTGACAGAGCAGCAGCACTCACCACAGTCGGGAGGTTCATCGGAGCCGTCGGGGCAGTCCTTGTGGCCGTCGCACTGCCATGTCCTGGGCACGCAGTTACTGTCTGCACACGTGAACTGGTCTGTGGATGAAATAGCATTACATACACTGATGAGAGTAAATGCAGATTGTTGCACAAATATCAGCAAAACATTAAGGTTTGTGGACATATAACACGATAAAATTTCTTCTTTATAAAGCTTGGGAAACTCTATGCCTGTAAGGGCCATGGATTTTGCATGCAAGTAACAGGGATCAACAACAGTACAATTGAGGAGCATAAAGACCGGGAGAAGACTGTGTCCTACTCACCCACAGGACAAGTGTAGACACAACTTGATTCATCACTGGACTGGCCACCATCTTTTTCATCCTGGCAATCATTCTCCCCGTCACACAGGAACACCACGGCGATGCACCGCCCGTTGCGGCACTGGTGGGTGCCGTTGGGGCACGAGGAACTCTCCACGGTTCAGTGACTGCCAGGGGAGGGCCGTGGGGTGACTTCACAGTATATTCTTAGAAACTGGTGCTTTGTTAATGCACAAGAAAACTAACTAAAGAAAAGTCATGATATACTGGCAATCATCATTATACAACACTGTAGAACAATGTGTGCTAAAACCCACCACAATAATGTAATAGTAAGCTATGTTTTATGATCAATCAATATGTGGCAGTAGTTGATGGGATCTCAATGGGGTGTGTTGTCCATGTTACACTTTCCCTTTCTGCATGAACAATGCATCCAAACTACAGTGGCATGTAAGGGAAAGGTACAGTGTGAGGAGCCTACTGAGGAGTCACTCACTGCAGCTAAGTTCATCAGTCATGTCTGAGCAATCCAGCTCCCAATCACAGCGCCAGGAGATGGGCAAGCATCGGTCAGCATCACACAGGAAGAGGCCAGGAGGGCAAGTGCCACTCTGACCTTTAAAGTTGAACATAAGCAAAATCAAGCATGCAAGGCAGAAATACCACAAGTCATATGTGATGGAAAATACCAATTTTTTTTTTAATATTTGAAGGAAAAAATTGAATATGTACAAACATAATTACCATACATTATGCATTACAAGCAAAAATAGCAGAACAAATTACATGCAAGCAGCATATTCAATCAAACAACAATCAACAATCATTAAGAAAGCAATCATCAAGGAAATCATACAACAATAATGAAACAGTCAGAGAAGTACAAGCAATGTAGCATTTGGCATTGTGAACACAGAGTCATTGCCAAGTCGTGGCATGGAAGATCATAGCAGCAGCAAAGCAATGATGCAGGCGATCCATTATCACATTGTGTTCAGACAGACACAGAAAGAGAATGATAAGAGATAAGCAAACTTAAGAAAGCTCAACTCAGGTCATAGAAAGAGCAAGGAAAGAAAAACAACAGCACTGTATATGATTAAGCCACATGGCGAGCTTTGCAATATTGGCTGCACCTTATGTCTACTGTCACCCGTGTACAGAAACACGGAACACTGTTACTTGTTAAAGCTGAGCCTATGCCTGTCTTGTTAACCCATTCACGCCCAGATCTTTCATTTGTTATATAATATCGTCTGTTGTTAGCCATAAAATTACGAAGTGACTGAATATACCAAATTAGTTAGTCGACGAGGATACTAAACAGGTCATATCTATAAAATATTGCTTATATTCACTAAAAATCATCTAATGGTAGCCACATTACAATGGAAATTACGTTCTGGGCTTCAAGGGGTTAAACTATCTGTCACTTCATAATACGCATAAAGAGCTTTGGCAAAAATGCAGCAACAGGGGTCACATTGTTACATCTTTGAAACTCATTAATCTTTACTAATACGTAATAAGTGAAGAAGAATCAGAAATACATGAAGACTCACTTGTGGGGCAGTTTTGTTCATCAGAGTTGTCCCAGCAGTCGTTGGCGCCGTCACACATCCACTTGGGGTGGATGCAGCGCGTGGTGTTGGCACAGTTGACGAGCTCAGAGCTGTTGAAGCCCTCCAGAGTGTAGGTGGTGCAGTCAGGCTTCTCTGTCATTAGAAGGAGTTACATATTACTACACTGAGCCACTCTACTTTTTTTATCAGTTACATATTACTACACTGAGCCACTCTACTTTTTTTCTGTTACATATTACTACACTGAGCCACTCTATTTTTTATCAGTTACATATTACTACACTGAGCCACTCTACTTTTTTTATCAGTTTCATATTACTACACTGAGCCACTCTATTTTTTTTTCAGATGTCGAAAAACAACTGAGCAAATGTAAAATGTAAATGGAGACATGAAAGAAAAATGAATTCATAGAAAAGTGAAGCTAGAACATTTTCTTTAACAGAAAATATATTGAATTGAAATGTCTAAACTTTTATTGTTTTGTATCTGCCAACATGGTCTATTTTAAATTTTCCCTACTTTTAAAACAATGCACCAACAAGATGCCATGGCAGTGTGCAGTGGCTGGCATGGAACCCTCGCAATCTAGTTTCCAATAATGTTTACCCAGCCAGCAATCCCTCCCGTAGATAACACTAAAGTCGCCGGGACAGCGTTTCTTCTCTATTTACAGACGTGTGGTGGCGTTAATACTTACATTTCTACATCCATGATTTCAGGAAAGTTAGAAGGGGCTATCTGAAGAGTCTGTGTTATTTTGTGTCTTCATCTGTGTCATATTATGGCTATAAATGGACAAATTACAAAAATATCACCAGAGTGGCGACGGTAACGGCTACACTAAGGTCGCCAGCTAGTGTTTATGTCCTCCCGCCCAGCTGTCGTCTGTTGTCGCCCCCCAAAAAAACGGGTAGCGAAATTTGAAACCGTATATACATATGTACTTGCAGATACAAAGCATAAAACAACGCTGAAACAGGGTAGATTATAGTCATGATATAAACTGCTGTGCATCATCTTCAGTGGCACATACAAATCAGTAGTGATGCTATAATTCGTAATATATGGCACCTGGCGACATAAGTGCAGGTGGCGACTGTAGTATTATCTACGGTAGGTCCCGGTACTCACCACAGCCCATCTCGTCGCTGGCGTCGGGACAGTCCGGGTCGTGGTCGCACCTCAGGCGGGCGTTGATGCACAGGCCGGACGTGTGGCACCGCAGCTCATCCTCGTTGCATTTACAGTCGCTCTCGTCCCGGAAGTTGGGGCAGTTGGCGCGGCGGTCACACACGGCGTCGTTGGGCACACACGGGCCGTTGCCGCAGGAGAAATAATTATCTCGGCAAGTGCGGCTCACTGTGGGTCAACATCAGGGGCATGAAAGGTGAATGAATACTAGTGAATAATGAATGCAAAAACTCTCTTCATCATATTGCTACAAATCATTATACTTCTCATGGCAATTAAAAACATTAAAGATGATATTTCACATTAAGGAAGAAAAGCAATGCGTGAAGTATCGTAAATTACTTCAGTTTTCCACCTGGTTACCTATGTTAACTTTGTTAAGCTCATCACCACACTAGCTTTACTAAAATTCCTTGTTGCATGTGTAGTTGAAAACATTAACAAAATTTGAATTCATCCATATATTCATTAAATGAATGAGGAAAAAAAGAAAACTCAGACTCACCACAGTACTGTTCGTCTTCATCCGAGCCGTCGGAGCACTCCGGCACCCCGTCACAGGAGTAGGTGTAGGGGATGCAGAAACCAACGCTGCACTCAAACTGGTCATCCGTGCAGTTAGCCAGCCTGACGGCACACCTGCGGCCGTCGGGCAGCAGTATGCGGCCAGACAGGCAGCGGCACTGCACCTGCGCCCGCTCGTCCAGCTGGCAGATGTCCTCACAGCCTCCATTCAGCACATGACAGGGGCTGCCATTACCTGCAGACAACACGATACCATGTGATGAAGCTTTCTCTCTCACACAAACTGCATGTATTCTCTGCACAAAAGCATAGGCCAAACAGAGGGCAGCATAAAGACATTATCTGGATCCCTCCATCAAGTACCCTTTCCCTACAGCACACACAAGCACACACATGCGTTGGTGTCGTTGGCCACCGCAACGATGCCCATGAGCCACTCCACTTCCTCGCGCAGCCTCACCACCTCCTCCCCGGTGTACTTGTTGGCGCGCACCACCGCTTTCAGCACCCAGTCCGTCCAGAAGATGTAGTCCCCGTACAGGGCCAGGTCAAACGGGTGACTGGGCGTGATCTTCAGCAATATCTGTTGATGGATTTGAAGTTATATGCCAAAATAGGTCAATAATACGATGGATTAATGATGCTGCAACCTACTGAGGGGTTACTGATCAAAAACTCCTAATCCTATGGTAAAGACTTCCTACAAGACTAGGGACTAGTAGCCAGACTAGTCTCTCTAGGACTAAGCCCGGCTACCCTTGGAAAGAAGAGTCTACACATCATAAAATATAGTTCTAATACAACTTGCCCTTCCCTACTCAAGAGAAGTGGCAGACAAGAATGAAAAAATAGTAATAGAACAGAGCTAAACTAAGATCATAAATAACTAAGTACATTATACATTAAGTATTAAAGAAAAAAAATCATACCATTTGAGCATCACTTAAAATGTTGTAAGAACTGCCTCACTTGATTAGACTTGCTTAAATGGTTTCTTGTGACAAAAGTGAAGAATACCACATTTATAAAAACAAAAAACACCATAGAATCTGATATTGTTTGGATGACCACACGACAACACTAACCACTCTATCTGAGCCGTCCAAGTTACACCGTTCAATCTTGTCCAGGCGTGCGTCCCCCCAGTACAGCTTCTGGGCCATGTGGTCGATGGCCAGGCCGTTGGGCATGCGGATGTGGCTGGTCACGATGGCCTCCAGACCGATGCCGTTCACATAGGATCGCTGGATGGATGGAGTCTCGGAGTTCCAGTTAGTCCAGTAGATCTGGCTGATGGAAAAAGGCAGAAGTGAATGATTCTGTCGGGTTAACTAGGAAATTCTGTTTGTACCATAGCTGTTAGATAACTGACCAATTCCCAGACCTGTGACCTGTGGAGTGGTGACTCAGAAAGCAGAATGCAAGAGTCAACTTCAATTCAAAAGGAATAAGATGTACAACTTGAAAAAATCCTGCAAAATGCTTGTAAGATACTGGTCAATCATAGTTTTTGTTGCTTAGGTTTTATATCAATCATTTCCATTCCTTGTTCAAGTCCTCCTCATATATCTCTAAGCTTTAAATCAATGAAAAATATCTAAAGGAGAATATTTTGCCTTACATATAATGTGTACATATACTGTACAACAATTCAAGATGGTTTGCATGCTCCTTTTGCTCCTCGGAATCTAGATTTCTGCCTAATTCAGGTACAGTTTCCTCCCTTTTAGTCCGGATAATTGAAGTATCACTGTGAATGTGTATGAACGGAAGACCAGCAGCTCTTACCGTTCACAGCTGTCCACCACAATGCCTCTCGGCTTGTCTGCCGGCTGAAGGTGGACAATCTTCTCCACCGGCCTCTTCCGCTTGTTGGGGTCCACACTCATGCGGTTGATGGCCGGGTCACTCTGGCAGGTCCAGTACAGATCGCGGTCCTTCTCATCAAACGCCAGGCCCTCCACTGAGCCCTGCCCTGGGGGATAACATAGATGTATAAACAGTCTAATGAATAATGGTAAAGCTGCATAAAATTATACCTAATAACCCCTTCACGCCCAGATCTTTCCTTTGCTATATACAAAAGTTATATGTTGTCGGCCATAAAATTACGAAAAGTAACTTAATATACCAAATTAGTTAGTCGACAAGGATACTAAACAGGTTATATCTATAAAATTTTATTTCACTTAAAATCATCTATTGGTAGTCAAATTCCAATGAAAATTACGTTCTGGGCCTCAAGGGGTTAATGTTACCTGATCATTCACTCTGGTTCCCTCTTTGTTGCTTCCTATGGAGTAGTATTATGTAGTCTTAAGTTTGACTCACTTTCAACCAGAATGGAGTGGCCGGACCCATTGAAGAAGACAGTGTTGATGCTGCCCTTCTGGATGTCCGAGTAGAAGATGCGCTTGGTGGCGTACTCAAAGGTGAGGCTGATGGCATTCTTCATGAGGCTGGAGGTGATCTTCTTGAGGGGTGTGTTGGGTTCCCTCTCATCAAACATGTGGATGCTGTCTATGGCAGTGATGCTCGAGAACATGAGGAAGGCATCATAATCTGTGAAGAGAAAAAAAATCCTTTGTCCTACAGAAATCCATAAGAACATAAGAACATAAGAAAATAAGGAAGCTACAAGAGGCCGTGAGACCTACACTAGGTAGTTCCTGTTACTTAACACTACCTACATCCATCTTTCATCCCCATCCATGAATTTATCTAGCCTCCCTTTAAAGCTCTCTAATGACTCCACACTAACTTATACCTTTTTTTAACCATACCTTTCAACTTTTGGATAGCTTCCTTATCATTTTTGGTTCAGTCACCATGTGTCAATAGTATGCACAGAAAAGTGTATTTAACAACTCCTTGATCACAAAAGCATCACCATCTTCATGATCTACGAAAACATTTCTCCATTACTTTCACGGTACTGGAGTCTGATTTCACTTACAGTCGACCCTCGATATAACGGACTAAAAGGGGGGAGAGGTGGTCCGCTAGAGCCGATTGTCCGTTAGTGCGAGGGAATTTTCAAAAGGGTGTGAAAATATAGAAAAAAAACACGGGAAAAATTGTGAAATAAATGAGAAATAATCCCAAACACAACCAGACAGAGTAGCTAGGTTGGGAGGCAAACAGTGACTGGCGCTACACGCTGGATTTAGCGGGAACACCGGCACTGTTCGGACACATTTTACATTTAAGCTCTGACCTAACGGACACATTCTTCAAGCAGCGGACTTTTTGAATGGTTTAGTCCGCTTGTCCGGTAGCGAATGGAGTCCATTAAATCCAAAAGCCATTAAACCGAGGTGCATTAAATCGAGGTCGACTGTACAACTTCAATGATCTACAATTCACATATTTTCGTTCTGTAATACAGCTAAGTATTAATTATTCGACCTTAGGGGGACCGAAGGTAGGTCGGATAATTGGAATAGTCGGATGTTCGGATATCACAGTAACCATAAACGTAAGGACAAAATGGTATAGAACATAAAAGATGCAGCTCTTGAAGGCCGATCCAGTGGTATACGCGAAAGTAAAATTCATGCATAAATAAAGCCACAAATCAATATTTTCTAAAAACTTAAAAAAAATAAGTAAAATAAATGGCCAAAACAAGACACAATGTGGTGGTGAAAAAAGTCAGTTGTTTGGACAAGTCGGATGTTTGGAGGTCGGATGTTGGGAATTTGGCTGTAAGGTCACTATTTCTGTGCGTCATTTCATCACAATGAACAACACTCACCTATGGACCATGACAACACCCCAGAGTATAATAAATATCAAAGTGTTCTGCTATCCACCAGTCTTACCTTTACAGGACTTGCCATCAATACCAATCTGTGCATGATAACATTTGCAGTTAGCGTGAGTCCCATTGAAGAGGCAGAGTTCTTCACAGCCACCATTATTCTCAGCACAGTTGTTAATGCCAATCTGGGTGTCGGAGTTCATGATGATCACGTCCATGACGGAGAAGCCCAAGCTGTCCTTCAGCGTTGAGACTCGCCCAAGGTTGTCCTCGGGGGCGGTCCTCACTGACCCGCCTCCGTACCCCCTGCAAAAGGTATAATAAATAAGAACATAAGGAAGCTACAAGAGGCTGGGAGACCTACATGAGGTAGTTCCTGTTACTTAACACTACCTACATCCACCTCTCATCCCCATTCATGAATTTATCTACCCTCCCTTTAAAGCTCTCTAATGACTCCGCACTAACTACCTGTCTACTGAGTCCATTCCAATCATTCACCACCTTCATTATCACAACTTCATTATCAAAAAGGATGCCATTCCACCACTTGAATCAAAGACCACAGTGATCAAGATAGAGAGCCAATATCATCCACAATATTAACCCCTTGAGGCCCATAACGTTATTTCCATTGTACTTTGACTGCCATTAGAAGATTCTTAGTGAATATAAGCAATGTTTTATAGATATGACCTGTTTAGTATCCTTGTCCACTAACTAATTTGGTATATTAAGTTACTTTTCGTAATTTTATGGCTGACAACAGACAATTTTATATAGCAAAGGAAAGATCTGGGCGTGAAGAGGTTAAATCTTTAACCTAGCCAAGACATGGTCAATTTATCTGCAGCTCTGGACAATTCAAGGCTTTAACTTACTTATCAGCCCAGTAGATGTTTCTGTTGTAGACAAAGACAGCCACAGGTTTGTCCAGAGTGCTCTCATCCAGCAAAACTTTTCGTCCTGTGCCATCCAAGTTGACTCGTTCCAGCGTTTTGGTCCTGCGGTCCACCCAGTACAAGTAATTGCCTTCAATGTCCACCATCAGGTCAACGGGATACTGAAGGGAGTCATTAACCAGAGTGCTGCGGTTGCCCCCTTCAAGTGTTGCCTGCTGAATCCTTGCCCCGCTGCTGCCCAGCTCCACCCAGTACATGAATCCAGCGCTGGGATTCACAGCGATGGCTCCCGGCTCCTCTATATTGTTCGCGAGGATTACAAAGCGCTCGGAGCCATTAAGACGGCACATTTCGATCACGTTGGCTCGAGGATTCGTCCAGTATAGATTGTTGGCTACCCAGTCCACCGCAATGCCTTCGACATACCCGGCATCCTTCACGATGACGCGACGGTTGGTGCCGTCCCTCCCAATGATGGTGATGGTTCCCTTGTTGCCCACTGCCCACACAATCAGGTCTTGTTCCGAGTGAAAGTCTAGCCTGGAAGCTAAACCCACGGCTGATATGGAAGTCAGGGCATCACCAACCGTCCCCTCACTGGTCAAGGGAGATACAACACTCAGTCCGTTCAGACCAAGATCAGTGGAGTATACAAGAATGCCATCTTCTCCAACACAGCGTGTGCGTGCCCTCGTGTCCACCGTGTAGCCCACAGCACAGCGACATTCCTTACTAGTCTTGTGTGTGGGCAGGCACAAATGAGCACAAAGTTGGCTATTCTGAGTGCAAGCATTGCTGCCACCCTGAATGGCCCCATCATATATCTTTAGGGACAGAATATTTCCCAAACCAGTCCTAAGCACTTCAAATTGACTCCCATTGGTCTTGTCCATCTTGCAGATAGCACCTGAACTGTTGGCAAAATAAACAGAGTCTTGGTAGACAACAAGTGCTTGTGGTTTGTCTGTACCATTAGTACTGTCAGGACGAACATTGAAGATCTTGCTGCTGTCCAGGTGTCTGTACTGAATGCTGTGTGTGCCCAGGTTGATCCAGTACAGACGCCTGTCCTTGGTGTCGTAGGAGAGGCTGGTGGAGTGATTATGGAGAGGGTTGGTTTCTGGCGAAGACAACACAGTTACGTCACCACCCACCATCGTTGCCATAAACACTCCTTGATTTTCCCCGATATCCGACCAGAAGATCCTGCCATTATAGGGATCAATGGCAAGAGACTCGGGATGGGACGTGTTTTCTTTTATGACCGGGATCATAAATTCACCGTCTAACGTTGCAACGCTGATGTGCTTTGGATTGCCGAGGGAAGTGACGAACATGTTTCCCGACAGCCAGTCAATCACGAGGCCGGAAGGCGAGGTGAGGCCAGTGTCGAGGACGGTCTCGATGAGGGACCCCGTCAGACTCACCCTCATCACTTGATTTAGCTTAGAATCCACCCAGTATATTCTCTTTTTATCGGCGTCAAAGTCCATGGCCGGGACGTGCTTCACCTTGGGGTAGGGGATGCGGGGGATGATGTCATGGGTGGGCTTGGTCAGGTCAACGCCGCGGATCTCATTCTCAAGGGAAAACAGCAGCACCCTCTCGTTGCCTGCAAATAAGAACATAAGAACATAAGAAAATAAGGAAGCTACAAGAGGCTGTGGGACCTACACGAGGTAGTTCTAGTTACTTAACTCTACCTACATTCACCTCTCTTCCCTATCCATGAATTTATCCAGACTCCTTTTAAAGATCCCTATAGACTCTGCATTGGGGGTCTTTAAAAGGAAGGCAGCACATTTATATTTCCAAGAGAGCTTCCTATGCTTCACAAACACCTAATGACTGCACACATTATCCTCTCAAATATCATCAAATACATGAAATGACAAGGAAAGTCATATCTAATATTAACCCCTTGAGACCCAGAACGTAGTTTTCATTGTAATTTAGGTACCATTAGACGATTTTTAGTGAATATAAGCAATATTTTATAGATATGACCTGTTTAGTATCCTTGTCCACTAACTAATTTGGTATATTTAGTTACTTTTCGTAATTTTATGGCTAACAACAGACGATTTATTATAGCAAAGGAAAGATCTGGGCGTGAAGGGGTTAAAACATTACTTCATCCTGACTATGGTGCAAAAAAAAAAAAATTTCATCAGTCACACAAACAATAAACAATGAAGATTCCTATTCACAATTTCCCAGCACCACTTGGCCACACTCACGAATGCATGTAGTGTTGTCCGGCCCAAGACTCATGATGTGCGGACAGTTGCATTGCCGGGTACCATTAAAACTGAGCAGACACAGGTGGGAACAACCTCCATTGTTTTTCTTACAGGGATCTGGACCATCTGAAAATCAACACACATACTTAAGTACACACAACACATACAACACACAACACACAACAACACACAACACACAACAACACACAACACACAACACACACAACACACACAAACACAACACACAACACACAACAACACACAACAACACACAACACAACACACACACAACACACACACAACACACAACACACACACAACACACACACACCAACACATACAACACACAACACACACAACACACAAAACACAACACACACAACACACAACAACACACAACAACACACAACACACAAACACACACAACACACAACAGCACACAACACACACAACACAACACATACAACACACAACACACACAACACAACACACAACACACACAACACAACACATACAACACACAACACACACAACACACAACAACAACACAACAACACAACACAACAACACAACAACACAACCCAAACACAACAACAAACACACATACAACACACACAACAACACACAACCACACAACACACACACAAACACACAACACACAACACACACACAACACAACACATACAACACACAACACACAACAACACACAACAACACACAACACATACAACACACAACACACAACAACACACAACACACACAACACACAACACATACAACACACAACACAACACAACACACAACCACATAAACACACACATACAACACACAACACACACAACAACAACACACACACAACAACAACACACAACACACAACAACACACAACACACAACAACACAACACATACAACACACAACCACAACAACACACAACACACACAACACAACACAACAACAACACAACACCAACAACACACAACACACACAACACAAACACACAACACACACAACACAACAACAACACACAACACACAACAACACACAACACATACAACACACAACACACCAAACAAACACAAACACACAACACACACAAAACACAACAACACACAACACACACAACACAACCAACACACAAACACACAACACACACACAACACACAACACATACAACACACAACACACAACAACACACAACACATACAACACACAACACACACAACACACAACACATACAACACACAACACACAACAACACACAACACACACACATACAACCAACACATACAACACACAACACCAACACAACACACACAACACACAACAACACAAACACACAACAACACACAACACACACACTACAACACACAACACACAACACACACAACACAAACAACAAACACACACAACACACACACACCAACACATACAACACACAACACACACACACACAACACAACACACAACACACAACAACACAACAACACACAACACACAACAACACACAACACACAACAGCACACAACACAACACATACAACACACAACACAACACATACAACACATACAACACACAACACACACAACACAACACATACAACACACAACAACACACAACATACAACACACAACACAACACACACAACACAACAACACAAACACAACACACACAACACATATAACACAACACACAACACACAACACCAATACTTAAGGCACATCTTCTCTGTTACTTTACATATATGATTCAGTCTTTTGCATGCCCCCTTCCCCCACACATAGATAGATAGATAGATAGATAGATAAACCACAGCATACATAATACTGTAGAAAATATGACATTTCAACATACATTTCAAGTTTGCAGCAGTATACAGATATGGAATCATTCGCCTAAACTGTAGTCCGTCCACAAAAAGACTTTACATACAAGCATAATTATGTTACTGAGAAATAGCTGAACTAAAATTGTGCAAACTATACATTTAAAAATAATATCACTAATAAAACAAAAGGGAAAAACAGAAAAGGATATTACGAGCAAGTTACTAAAAACACCAAAGGAAACAAAACATTAAAACAAAGATTAAAAAAACATCAAAAAGTAACACAGTAAATAATAAAGTAATAAGAAATAGTAAAGTAATCATTAAACAAAACATCAAAAGTAATACCAGAATGACTATAAAACTTCTAAACACAGCTGAATAACCTCCTTCACCATACAGCTGAATACCCTCCTTCACCACCATACAGCTGAATAACCTCCTTCACCACACAGCTGAATAACCTCCTTCACCATACAGCTGAATACCCTCCTTCATCACCATACAGCTGAATAACCTCCTTCACCACACAGCTGAATAACCATCCTTCACCACACAGCTGAATAACACCTCCTATACACCAACAGCAATGAATAACCTCCTTCACCACACAGCTGAAAAACCTCCTTCACCACACAGTGAATAACAACTCCTCAACACACAGCTGAATAACCTCCTTCACCACACAGCTGAATAACCTCCTTCACCACACAAAGCTGAATAACCTCCTTCACCACACAGCTGAATAACCTCCTTCACCACACAGCTGAATAACCTCCTTCACCACACAGCTGAATAACCTCCTTCACCACACAGCTGAATAACCTCCTTCACCACACAGCTGAATAACCTCCTTCACCACACAGCTGAATAACCTCCTTCACCACACAGCTGAATACACCTCTCACACACAGCTGAATAAACCTCTCACCACACAGCTGAATAACCTCCTTCACCACACAGCTAATAACCTCCTTCACCACACAGCTGAATAACCTCCATTCACCACACAGCTGAATAACTCCTTACCACACAGCTGAATAACCTCCTTCACCACCAGCTGAATAACATCCTTCACCACACAGCTGAATAACCTCCTTCACCACACAGCTGAATAACCTCCTTCACCACACAGCTGAATACCCTCCTTCACACACAGCTGAATAACCTCCTTCACCACACAGCTGAATACCCTCCTTCACCACACAGCTGAATAACCTCCTTCACCACACAGCTGAATACCTCCTTCACCACACAGCTGAATAACCTCCTTCACCACACAGCTGAATAACCTCCTTCACCACACAGCTGAATAACCTCCTTCACACACAGCTGAATAACCTCCTTCACCACACAGCTGAATAACCTCCTTCACCACACAGCTGAATAACCTCCTTCACCACACAGCTGAATAACCTCCTTCACACACAGCTGAATAACCTCCTTCACCACACAGCTGAATAACCTCCTTCACCACACAGCTGAATAACCTCCTTCACCACACAGCTGAAAACCTCCTTCACCACACAGCTGAATAACCTCCTTCACCACACAGCTGAATAACTCCTTCACCACACAGCTGAATAACCTCCTTCATCACACAGCTGAATAACCTCCTTCACCACACAGCTGAATAACCTCCTTCACCACACAGCTGAATAACCTCCTCTCACCACACAGTGAATAACCTCCTTCATACACAGCTGAATAACCTCCTTCACCACACAGCTGAATAACCTCCTTCACACACAGCTGAATAACCCTTCACTCACACACAGCTGAATACCTCCTTCACACACAGCTGAATAACCTCCTTCACCACACAGCTGAATAACCCTCTTCACCACAGCTGAATAACCTCCTTCACCACACAGCTGAATAACCTCCTTCACCACACAGCTGAATAACCTCCTTCACCACACAGCTGAATAACCTCCTTCACCACACAGCTGAATAACCTCCTTCACCACACAGCTGAATAACCTCCTTCACCACACAGCTGAATAACCTCCTTCACACACAGCTGAATAACCTCCTTCACCACACAGCTGAATAACCTCCTTCACCACACAGCTGAAATAACCTCCTTCACCACACAGCTGAATAACCTCCTTCACACACAGCTGAATAACCTCCTTCATCCACACAGCTGAATAACCTCCTTCACCACACAGCTGAATAACCTCCTTCACCACACAGCTGAATAACCTCCTTCACCACACAGCTGAATAACCTCCTTCACCACACAGCTGAATAACCTCCTTCACCACACAGCTGAATAACCTCCTTCACCACACAGCTGAATAACCTCCTTCACCACACAGCTGAATAACCTCCTTCACCACACAGCTGAATAACCTCCTTCACCACACAGCTGAATAACCTCCTTCACCACACAGCTGAATAACCTCCTTCACCACACAGCTGAATAACCTCCTTCACCACACAGCTGAATAACCTCCTTCACCACACAGCTGAATAACCTCCTTCATCACACAGCTGAATAACCTCCTTCACCACACAGCTGAATAACCTCCTTCACACACAGCTGAATAACTCCTCACCACACAGCTGAATAACCTCCTTCACACACAGCTGAATAACCTCCTTCACCACACAGCTGAATAACCTCCTTCACCACACAGCTGAATAACCTCCTTCACCACACAGCTGAATAACCTCCTTCACCACACAGCTGAATAACCTCCTTCACCACACAGCTGAATAACCTCCTTCACCACACAGCTGAATAACCTCCTTCACCACACAGCTGAATAACCTCCTTCACACACAGCTGAAACATAACAGCTGAATAACCCTCCTTCACCACACAGCTGAATAACCTCCTTACCACACAGCTGAATAACCTCCTTCACCACACAGCTGAATAACCTCCTTCACACACAGCTGATAAACCTCCTTCACCACACAGCTGAATAACCTCCTTCACCACACAGCTGAATAACCTCCTTCCCACACAGCTGAATAACCTCCTTCACCACACAGCTGAATAACCTCCTTCACCACACAGCTGAATAACCTCCTTCACACACAGCTGAATAACCTCCTTCACCACACAGCTGAATAACCTCCTTCACACACAGCTGAATAACCTCCTCACCACACGCTGAAACCTCTCACACACAGCTGAATAACCTCCCTCCTTCACCACACAGCTGAATAACCTCCTTCACCACAGCTGAATAACCTCCTCACCACACAGCTGAATAACCTCCTTCACCACACAGCTAATAACCTCCTTCACCACACAGCTGAATAACCTCCTTCACCACACAGCTGAATAACCTCCTTCACCACACAGCTAAATAACCCCTTCATCACACAGCTGAATAACCTCCTTCACCACACAGCTGAATAACCTCCTTCACCACACAGCTGAATAACCTCCTTCACCACACAGCTGAATAACCTCCTTCACCACACAGCTGAATAACCTCCTTCACCACACAGCTGAATAACCTCCTTCACCACACAGCTGAATAACCTTCTCCTCCTTCACCACACAGATGAATAACCTCCTTCATCACACAGCTGAATAACCTCCTCCTCCTTCACCACACAGATGAATAACCTCCTTCACCACACAGCTGAATAACCTCCTTCATCACACAGCTGAATAACCTCCTCCTCCTTCACCACACAGATGAATAACCTCCTTCACGCACCTCGGGGCTGGCGGCTTGGGTGGAGGATCAGGATGTCAAAAGGCTGTGTGATGGTGCGCTGAACGTCCTCCACATCGGTCCCGTGAAACTTATTGGCTCTGTAGGGGAGGGAGGTGTGCTGTCTTGAGTGTTGGGAGTTGTTTATAGTATAAGCAGCGCCCCCTCAGACCCCCCAGATAGTTCACTACCCTAACCTGGCCATTGGTCCAGACCTAACTGGGAAAAGCTGTGAAATTTAAGTGAGGTTAACTTATATGTGTGTTTATTTTTTATTTTTTTCCTGTATGCCTACAGGTGAAAATAAAATTATTACTATTATTATTATTAATCCCAAGCTAATTTCCTGCCTCACCTTATGACTGAGTTGGTCTTCCAGTCTGTCCAGTACACGTAGTTGCCGAAGAGAGATATGGCAAAGGGGTGGGACAGGTGGTGGTGCTTCTCAAGGATCTGAAATTTAGTGCAGGACTGTTCAGCTTCAACTAATGATATTTAACAATCATCTATTAACAAAATGAGAGAGAGAGAGAGAGAGAGAGAGAGAGAGAGAGAGAGAGAGAGAGAGAGAGAGAGAGAGAGAGAGAGAGAGAGAAAAAAAAAACCTACCCGTCTATGGTCTGAGCCGTCATAGAGTGCCGTGTGGATGGAATCAGACTTGGCATCCGTCCAGTAAATCCGGCGCAGGGCAAAGTCCAGCGTGAGTCCATTAGGCCAGCCGCCGCCCTCCTCCTCGTCCACCATGCGCACCACACGCCGCCCCTCCCCGGACATGCTGCTCGACTCTATCCTGGACTTGCCTTTCTGGATTAAGATAAGATAAGATAAGATAACTTTATTGTCACATTGAATACATACAACATGAAATTCGTTTTGGCATAAAGCTCACCCGTAAAGTGAAAATAACAATTTTACAATACAAAATTAAGTATATTAATCATACTATTTACAGAGATTATTACATTGATTATTACATTGATTATACATTACATTAGATTATACATTGATTATTGACAAAGATAAAAACTGTTAGCCTGATACAAGACTATATCCAATTTAAAAATATAAATTTACTTATACTCTAAACTAGTATTTAAACATAACCCAGTGTAGTTTGTTTACGTTAATACACATCCTGAACACATATATACTGACAAGTTAACCCCTTGAGACCCAGAACGTAATTTCCTTTGTAATTTGGGTACCATTAGACAATTTTTAGTTAACATAAGCAATGTTTTAATAGATATGACCTGTTAAGTATCCTTGTCCACTAGCTTAAATGGTATAATTGAGTTACTTTTCGTAATATTATGGCAAACAACATACAATTTTACATAGCAAAGGAAAGATCTGGGAGTGAAGGGGTTAAACCGTGAGACATCAGATGAACACTTACCTCCCAGTCCGTCCAGAAGACCATGCCGACTCTAGGGTCCAGGGAGATGGCTCGGGGGTTCTCCATGTTTGAGGTGATGAGTGTGCGCCTGTACGAGCCATTCATCTTGGCCACCTCGATCTGGTTGAGGTTGCTCTCCACCCAGTACAGGTTCTCGCCCATCCAGTCCACGGCCAGACCCTCAGCGGTGGACAGGCCCGTCTGCACCACAACCTCTATGTTCGTCAACACTGTGTGACGGATAAAGAAATACTATAATAATGGAAGTAAAGATAAATACTGTTAATAAAAGAAATATAAAAGATAAAGGGTAAAGAAATACTATAATAATGGAAGTAAAGATAAATACTACAAATAAAAGATATATAAAGAAATACTATAATAATGGAAGTAAAGATAAATACTACAAATAAAAGAAATATAAAAGATAAAGGATAAAGAAATACTATAATAATGGAAGTAAAGATAAATACTACAAATAAAAGAAATATAAAAGATAAAGGATAAAGAAATACTATAATAATGGAAGTAAAGATAAATACTACAAATAAAAGAAATATAAAAGATAAAGGATAAAGAAATACTATAATAATGGAAGTAAAGATAAATACTACAAATAAAAGAAATATAAAAGATAAAGGATAAAGAAATACTATAATAATGGAAGTAAAGATTAATACTGTAAATAAAAGAAATATAAAAGATAAAGGATAAAGAAATACTACAGGTTGAAGTTCCCAAACTCGGCATCCCAAGACTCGGCAACACCCAAAACTCGGCTATGGTTCCGGATTTTCCAAAACACGGCAGAACACCCAAAACCCGGCGCGTAGTTGCCGGGTCGGCCGCTAGGTGCCACCACACTAGGCCGCTTGGTTTCTCCCGCCGATTTGTTTGTTGTTATTGTTCAGTGGTGTTGTGACTGTAGAGTTGTGTACACTATTATTTTGTGTACTTCTACAGGTCTGTTATTGGTATTATGGCTCCCAAACGTCCAGGAACACCTACTGGTGGAAGTGAAAAGAAAAGGAAGAACAATGTGTTAACTATTTCTGAGAAAATTGACCTTTTGAAGAAGTTGGATGGCTTTTTATCCCCTTAATATATCTACGTTCTAAAAGTCGGAAAATTCCATTACTCGGCTCGGCGCTGGTCCCGAGGTTGCCGAGTTTGGGAACTTCAACCTGTATAATAATGGAAGTAAAGATTAATACTGTAAATAAAAGAAATATAAAAGATAAAGCGTAAAGAAATACTATAATAATGGAAGTAAAGATAAATACTACAAATAAAAGAAATATAAAAGATACAGGAGATAAATTATAAAGGGTAAAGAAATACTATAATAATGGAAGTAAAGATAAATACTACAAATAAAAGAAATATAAAAGATAGAATAAAGAAATACTGTAATAATGGAAGTAAAGATAAATACTGTAAATAAAAGAAATATAAAAGATAAAGGGTAAAGAAATACTATAATAATGGAAATACAGGAATGTGGTTGAGGTGTGTGAGCTTCTATGCATCCAAGGTGTAACGTGAGATACTTCTGTAAAGGAGGAAAGCTCTAGGATTCTTAGAGCATATGATTACAAAAATGACTACCCGGAAAGCTTATTATTTTTTGTTTTTACTGTATACTGTTTTTTTATTGTCTAATTTATTCTTAAAGCATTTTCATAGGAAATATAAATAGATGAGTTGATTGACAGATAGATAAATACATAGACAGATAGACAGACAGAGATTTGGAAATGGAGAATAAATATAGACTCAACTCTTGATTTAACGGACTAAATGGGGAATTGAAGTGTCCGCTGCTCGAAAAAGTCTGTTGCTTGGAATTCTTTTTTTTTTTTTTTGCCTAGTGCCTTATAGTGCCTGTAGTCGAGTGGCCTAAGAACACCCACATGCTTGGTCCCCTTGTCCGGTAGCAGTTGGAGTCCGTTAAATCTGGAGTCCGTTAAATCTGGAGTCCGTTAAATCTGGAGTCCGTTAAATCTGGAGTCCGTTAAATCTGGAGTCCGTTAAATCTGGAGTCCGTTAAATCTGGAGTCCGTTAAATCTGGAGTCCGTTAAATCTGAAGTCCGTTAAATCTGAAGTCCGTTAAATCTGAAGTCCGTTAAATCTGAAGTCTGTTAAATCGAAGTCCGTTAAATCAAGGGTCGAGTGTATATAAAAAAGATAGTTCTAAAAAAAATAGCTAAAGTACAAAAATGATTTTATTCTTCCTCTCAAACAATAAGAAATGAAATCTCAAAATATAGAACTAAGCATGCCATCATCTCTAAGAGGGCAAAATACCTGCATACCTAGAGTCCTTACCTCCAGCCACGAGTGTCCCTTTGTAGATCTTGTCATCCACAATATCCGTCC
Source organism: Chionoecetes opilio (assembly GCA_016584305.1). Lineage (NCBI taxonomy): Eukaryota > Metazoa > Arthropoda > Malacostraca > Decapoda > Majidae > Chionoecetes > Chionoecetes opilio. Next base: position 47,079 of record JACEEZ010018456.1, on the reverse strand, counting down.
AAAAAATAGCATCACTTTCATTGGCATGGAAGAAGTCGAGGGCGATGGTGTTCTTGAGGGAGGAGATGAGCGTCTTGACCCCCATGCCCTTGTTGTTGAGGGTGATGCTGAGTAGCTTGTGGCGGTTGCTGAAGATGAGGTACGGGATGGCGGGATCTGGGGATGGTGAAGCAGGCATGGTAGAGAACATAAGAACATAAGAACATAAGAAAATAAGGAAGCTACAAGAGGCCGTGAGACCTACACGAGGTAGTTCCTGTTACTTAACACTACCTATATCCACCTCTCTTCCCCATCCATGAATTTATCCAGACTCCTTTTAAAGACCCCAATAGACTCCGCATTGACCACCTGACGACTGAGTCCATTCCAATCATAGAGGTTGAACACAAGGATGGTGAGGCAGGCATGGTAGGCTGAACACAGGGATGGTGAGGCAGGCATGGTAGGCTGAACACAGGGATGGTGAGGCAGGCATGGTAGGCTGAACACAGGGATGGTGAGGCAGGCATGGTAGGCTGAACACAGGGATGGTGAGGCAGGCATGGTAGAGGCTGAACACAAGGATGGTGAGGCAGGCATGGTAGAGGTTGAACACAAGGATGGTGAGGCAGGCATGGTAGGCTGAACACAGGGATGGTGAGGCAGGCATGGTAGAGGCTGAACACAAGGATGGTGAGGCAGGCATGGTAGAGGCTGAACACAAGGATGGTGAGGCAGGCATGGTAGGCTGAACACAGGGATGGTGAGGCAGGCATGGTAGAGGCTGAACACAAGGATGGTGAGGCAGGCATGGTAGGCTGAACACAGGGATGGTGAGGCAGGCATGGTAGGCTGAACACAGGGATGGTGAGGCAGGCATGGTAGAGGCTGAACACAGGGATGGTGAGGCAGGCATGGTAGAGGCTGAACACAGGGATGGTGAGGCAGGCATGGTAGAGGCTGAACACAGGGATGGTGAGGCAGGCATGGTAGAGGCTGAACACAGGGATGGTGAGGCAGGCATGGTAGGCTGAACACAAGGATGGTGAGGCAGGCATGGTAGAGGCTGAACACAGGGATGGTGAGGCAGGCATGGTAGAGGCTGAACACAAGGATGGTGAGGCAGGCATGGTAGAGGCTAAACACAAGGATGGTGAGGCAGGCATGGTAGAGGCTGAACACAAGGATGGTGAGGCAGGCATGGTAGAGGCTGAACACAAGGATGGTGAGGCAGGCATGGTAGAGGCTAAACACAAGGATGGTGAGGCAGGCATGGTAGAGGCTGAACACAAGGATGGTGAGGCAGGCATGGTAGAGGCTAAACACAAGGATGGTGAGGCAGGCATGGTAGAGGCTAAACACAGGGATGGTGAGGCAGGCATGGTAGAGGCTGAACACAAGGATGGTGAGGCAGGCATGGTAGAGGCTAAACACAAGGATGGTGAGGCAGGCATGGTAGAGGCTAAACACAGGGATGGTAGTACTTGCTAAGGCTTACACCTAGGATGATGCACGATGGCCGGGAATACAATGATGCTACAGTGTGCCAGGGTTCATGGCTAATAGGTGATAAACAAAAAGGGTCTAATAAATTCAATGAACGCCAAATACATCACAATGGCAATAACCTAACATTTTTAACTTAATAGATGTAATGTAACAGTCCGAAAGATAGTACTGCATATCAATTTATAGAATGCAAAAACACAGGACATTCATTATAACTAAAATAGTTGGAAGGGGAAAATTTACACATTCTATCTAAGGTACCTATGATATTATTTTTCAGTAAAAACATCTTAAATGAGGTTCTCTCACACTCTTAGAGTGCAATTAACCATAGAAACAAAAAATCGTCCTATAAACAACACAGCTGCTGATGTTAATACCTGTGCTTTTGCAAGTGAAATGGTCAGGTTCTATTTGGTAGCCGTCAACACAGGTGCACTTGTACATGTGTCTGGTGGGCATACAGCCCTGGGAGCAGGTGCCCCACTGGTCACAGGGGTGCAGGTGTGAGCACATCCTTCCATCAGACAGCAGAGACTGGCCCTTGGGACAGGTGCACACAGGGCCACCGGGACCCTGGGTACAGTTCTTCTCACATTCCAGCACCAGACAGTCTGACTGGCCTGGAATAGAAGTCACTCATTAGAAAAGTTCCCTTTCTTGACTAATAAAGTTTGCATCAGTGCCCAGTGTACGTATCTGTGGGTGTGTGGGGAGGGAGGGTGGGGGAGGTGTTGTAGTGGGGGGGGGGGGGAGGAAAGGGGGAAGTGAACTGGAACTACCTCGTGTAGGTCTCACAGCCTCTTGTAGCTTTCTTATGTTCTTAGGTATGTTCTTATGTTCTTATGTTCAGTAAGGAGAACCAGGGCAGACAGGGGCTACACGAGGGACTCACCACAGCGGCCGCCCTCGTCGCTGCCGTCCTTGCAGTGGGGGTGGCCGTCACAGAGGGTGTCGGGCTGGACGCAGCGAGTGAAATTGTCGCATATGTATCCTGGCAGCGGACACTTGATGGTGGTGTTGTGGCAGTTGTGTTCGTCCGTGCCGTCTTGACAGTCACTCTCGCCGTCACACTTCCAGGACTCGGGGATGCACTGCTTCTTGACGCCACACTTCCATTCACTGTGTGAACAGGTAATATTTTCTGTAAAGAAAAATTTCAGATTGATGTTCGTATCAGTGTGTGAATACATTTTGATGGGCAGTTTATTACAGTTTGTTAGTGCTGCCATAATATACCTTGATGAGTTTGGAAACTCAAAACTACAGATATATGCTTGATTTCAAAAATTCAGTGAAGTTAGTGAGGTATTACACAAATATAAGTACATAATACAATCTTATCATCCATCATATGATATTTCACAAAAAATGTTGTCTAAATATTTAAACATGATCTGCCTTTGTCTTTTTTGAGTTTTTAATTCAAGTAAAATTTATATATGTGAGCTAAGGAGGGGGGAGGCAGTTTGGATTTCAACAGATCATCACCACTACAGTACAAACAGCATGATCTCACACTCACCACAAGACACCTCATCCGTGCTGTCCATGCAGTCAGCGTTGCCGTCACACTTGAGCTGCTTGGGGATGCACTCCCTCGTCCTCAGGCACATGAACTCCTCCCCGGAACACGTCTGAAGCAGAGCACACCATCAGGAAAACACACTTAACCCCTCGAGACCCAAAACGTAATTTCCATTGTAATTTGGGTACCATTAGACAATTTCTACCATAGATAACACTATAGTCGCCAGTCACTTGCCACTGCACTAATGTCGCCAGGTACAATATATTACGAATTCACTACTACATCACTACTGATTTGTATGTGCCACTGAAGATCGATACACAGTAGTTTATATTATGTACATCACACTACATGTCTTCAGTGGCATATAAAAGTCAGTAGTGATGCTAAAATTTGTAATATATTGTGCCTGGCGACATTAGTGCAGTGGCGAGTGACTGGCGACTATAGTGTCATCTACGGTAGTGAATATAAACAATATTTAATAGATATGACCTGTTTAGTATCCTTGTCCTTTAAATAAGTTGGTACAATAAGTTACTTTTTGTAATTTTATGGCTCGACAAGACAATTTTTTATAGCAAAGGAAAGATCTGGGCTTGAAGGGGTCAAATAAGAATGTTACTTAACAAGCATCCAACAAGGTCTAACAAGCATTAGGTAGTGTGAAAGGCTTGTATTGGACAGAGTGAGTTGGTGTGATGTGGTTTATACAGTAAAACCTCTCATATTCGGACTAATTGGGCCAAGGAGTGGTCCGAGTAATGCAGGGATCCGAATAATGGGGGGATTATATATGGGGGGATGTATAAAAAAAAAAAATAATAATAATAAAAAAATTATAGGTGAATATTTAGCTAGGAAATTTCGACCCCTTAGAAAGAAAAAAAAAAGAACAAAAAAAAAGAATGGAAGCTAGGAAAGTTCGACCACTAAAATAAAAAAATAAAAAAATAAAAAAATTAAAAAAATAAAAAAAATAAAAAAAATTATAGGTGAATATTTAGCTAGGACATTTCGCCCCCTTAGAAAGAAAAGAAAAAAAAAAAAAGAAAAAAATGGAAGCTAGGACATTTCGACCCCTAAAGAAAAAAAAGGAAAAAAAAAAAAAAAGAGAGAGAGAGAGAGAGAGAGAGAGAGAGAGAGAGAGAGAGAGAGAGAGAGAGAGAGGAGAGAGAGAGAAGAGAGGAGAGAGAGAGAGAGAGAGAGAGAGAGAGAGAGAGAGAGAGAGAGAGAGAGAGAGAGAGAGAGAGGAGAGAGAGAGAGAGAGAGAGAGAGAGAGAGAGAGAGAGAGAGAGAGAGAGAGAGGAGAGAGAGAGAGAAGAGAGAGAGAGAGAGAGAGAGAGAGAGGAGAGAGAGAGAGAGAGAGAGAGAGAGAGAGAGAGAGAGAGAGAGAGAGAGAGAGAGAGAGAGAGGAGAGAGAGAGAGAGAGAGAGAGAGAGAGAGAGAGAGAGGTCCGAATAATGAGGGTCCGGATACGAGAGGTTTTACTATATATAAGGGGGGACAATGCATCACTGGGATCTGGAACCTTCAGCAATAGGAACCAACTGGAGAATACCACAAACAGCTAACAATGGATCCTGATTGTGAAGGATTCCAAGGGTCACATATTTCAAACAGTAAAACAAATATATCACTATTTGACAGAAAATATACAATTACATATCAGATAACATTTACTATTTGTATTTTCTATCATTTCTTGACATTTCTTTCTTATTATGTCTGTCTCTCAAGCTCTCAAGTACTTCAATTTCCTGCCCACGTCACCTTCCGAGCCCTAACTATAGTCAAATTTTTTTAACAAGGTGAAAATTCCATTCTATCTTAAGGTCTCATGCTTAAAATGATGCCTGTGTTTACCTGATAATATGGTTAACTATGATAGAATACAACTGTCATTAAGAAGAAGGGTATTAGTCCCTTCTCCTGGCATTAAATATCAGTCAGTAAGCAGCAAGGGGTCAGGATTTTGGTCTAGTTAAAAAAAATAGGCTAGACACTGAAACAGAAACCACTTATTTTCTGCAACACTGAATGGTCTCCCTAACCGAAGGAGGGGTTAGGGAGGTGACTTGGGCAGGAAAGGAAAATACTTGAGAGGCAGATACATAGTAGGATATAATAATAGAAGTCAAGAAATGATGGTAAATGCAAATAAGGCTAATGAGGCTAATAATGCATAGTTAGTTACCTTCTCTTCACAGTCTATATCTTTTATTTTCTTTTATTTTTTTATTATTTTTATATTTATTATTTTATTATTTTTATTTTATTATTTTATTTTTATTTTATTTTCTACAATGTCTCTGTCTCTCAAGCTCTCAAGTACTAAGTCACCTGCCTAAGTCTAAGTTAAAGTTCTAAGTTCCTGCCTAAGTCACCTTTCTAACACTAACTACACTGAAACAGAAACCAGTCATTTTCTGCAACACTAAATGGGCTCCCTAACCGAAGGAATAGAACATAAGAAAATAAAGAAGCTACAAGAGGCCGTGAGACCTACACGAGGTAGTTCCTGTTACTTAACACTACATTGTACCTACATCCACCTTTCATCCCCATCCATGAGTTTATCTAGCATCCTTTTTAAGCTGCCTAAATGACTCCGCACTAACTACCTGATGACTGAGTCCATTCCCATCATTTAACACCCTATTTGTGAACCAGTTCTTCTCTATTTCTTTTTTAAATCTACGCTTTTGCAGCTTGAATCCGTTACTTCTTGTTCTACCCTGGTTACTAGCCATTACTTATTGTTCTACCCTGGTTACTAGCCATTACTTCTTGTTCTACCCTGGTTACTAGCCATTACTTCTTGTTCTACCCTGGTTACTAGCCGTTACTTCTTGTTCTACCCTGGTTACTAGCCATTACTTCTTGTTCTACCCTGGTTACTAGCCATTACTTCTTGTTCTACCCTGGTTACTAGCCGTTACTTCTTGTTCTACCCTGGTTACTAACCATTACTTCTTGTTCTACCCTGGTTACTAGCCATTACTTCTTGTTCTACCCTGGTTACTAGCCATTACTTCTTGTTCTACCCTGGTTACTAGCCGTTACTTCTTGTTCTACCCTGGTTACTAGCCATTACTTCTTGTTCTACCCTGGTTACTAGCCATTACTTCTTGTTCTACCCTGGTTACTAGCCAATACTTCTTGTTCTACCCTGGTTACTAACCATTACTTCTTGTTCTACCCTGGTTACTAACCGTTACTTCTTGTTCTACCCTGGTTACTAGCCGTTACTTCTTGTTCTACCCTGGTTACTAGCCGTTACTTCTTGTTCTACCCTGGTTACTAGCCAATACTTCTTGTTCTACCCTGGTTACTAGCCGTTACTTCTTGTTCTACCCTGCTTACTAGCCAATACTTCTTGTTCTACCCTGGTTACTAGCCAATACTTCTTGTTCTACCCTGGTTATTAGCCGTTACTTCTTGTTCTACCCTGGTTACTAGCCGTTACTTCTTGTTCTACCCTGGTTACTAGCCATTACTTCTTGTTCTACCCTGCTTACTAGCCATTACTTCTTGTTCTACCCTGGTTACTAGCCAATACTTCTTGTTCTACCCTGGTTACTAGCCGTTACTTCTTGTTCTACCCTGGTTACTAGCCAATACTTCTTGTTCTACCCTGGTTACTAGCCAATACTTCTTGTTCTACCCTGGTTACTAGCCATTACTTCTTGTTCTACCCTGGTTACTAGCCATTACTTCTTGTTCTACCCTGGTTACTAACCATTACTTCTTGTTCTACCCTGGTTACTAGCCATTACTTCTTGTTCTACCCTGGTTATTAGCCGTTACTTCTTGTTCTACCCTGGTTACTAGCCGTTACTTCTTGTTCTACCCTGGTTACTAGCCATTACTTCTTGTTCTACCCTGGTACTAGCCATTACTTCTTGTTCTACCTGGTTACTAGCCAATACTTCTTGTTCTACCCTGGTTACTAGCCAATACTTCTTGTTCTACCCTGGTTACTAGCCGTTACTTCTTGTTCTACCCTGGTTACTAGCCAATACTTCTTGTTCTACCCTGGTTACTAGCCATTACTATTTTTCTACCCTGGTATAGCCGTTACTTCTTGTTCTACCCTGGTTACTAGCCATTACTTCTTGTTCTACCCTGGTTACTAGCCATTACTTCTTGTTCTACCCTGGTTACTAGCCATTACTTCTTGTTCTACCCTGGTTACTAGCCATTACTTATTGTTCTACCCTGGTTATTAGCCGTTACTTCTTGTTCTACCTGGTTACTAGCATACTTCTTGTTCTACCCTGGTACTAGCCATTACTTATTGTTCTACCCTGGTTATTAGCCGTTACTTCTTGTTCTACCTGGTACTAGCATTACTTCTTGTTCTACCCTGGTTACTAACCATTACTTCTGTTCTACCCTGGTTACTAGCCATTACTTCTGTTCTACCCTGGTTACTAGCCATTACTTATTGTTCTACCCTGGTTATTAGCCGTTACTTCTTGTTCTACCCTGGTTACTAGCCATTACTTCTTGTTCTACCTGGTACTAGCCAATACTTCTTGTTCTACCCTGGTTACTAGCCATTACTTCTTGTTCTACCCTGGTTACTAGCCAATACTTCTTGTTCTACCCTGGTTACTAGCCAATACTTCTTGTTCTACCCTGGTTACTAGCCGTTACTTCTTGTTCTACCCTGGTTACTAGCCAATACTTCTTGTTCTACCCTGGTTACTAGCCATTACTTATTGTTCTACCCTGGTTATTAGCCGTTACTTCTTGTTCTACCCTGGTTACTAGCCATTACTTCTTGTTCTACCCTGGTTACTAGCCATTACTTCTTGTTCTACCCTGGTTACTAGCCATTACTTCTTGTTCTACCCTGGTTACTAGCCAATACTTCTTGTTCTTATAGTTACCTTCTCCTCACAGTCCATCTCGTCGCTGCCGTCGGGACAGTCCAGCATACTGTCACACATCTGGTACACAGCCAGGCAGGTGTTGAAGCCCTTACAGGTGACACACCCTTCTGTACCTTCACACAGGGACTGCAAAGAAAGGGAAAGGTCTGGTATGTTTTCCTCATGCATTTCACATCCCAACATCCATTTATACCTGATGTTGTTCCACACTGGAGGAAGAACTGGAGTAGTAGTGTTTGTCGTGGTGATAGTAGCTGAATTAATAGTAGTATGTAGTAGTAGTGTTTGTCGTGGTGATAGTAGCTGAATTAATAGTAGTAGTAGTAGTGTTTGTCGTGGTGATAGTAACTGAATTAATAGTAGTAGTAGTAGTAGTAGTGTTTGTCGTGGTGATAGTAGCTGAATTAATAGTAGTAGTAGTAGTGTTTGTCATGGTGATAGTAGCTGAATTGATAGTAGTAGTAGTAGTAGTGTTTGTCGTGGTGATAGTAGCTGAATTGATAGTAGTAGTAGTAGTAGTGTTTGTCGTGGTGATAGTAGCTGAATTAATAGTAGTAGTAGTAGTGTTTGTCGTGGTGATAGTAGCTGAATTAATAGTAGTAGTAGTAGTGTTTGTAGTGGTGATAGTAACTGAATTAATAGTAGTAGTAGTAGTGTTTGTAGTGGTGATAGTAGCTGAATTAATAGTAGTAGTAGTAGTGTTTGTAGTGGTGATAGTAGCTGAATTAATAGTAGTAGTAGTAGTGTTTGTCGTGGTGATAGTAGCTGAATGATAGCAGTAGTAGTAGTGTTGTCGTGGTGATAGTAGCTGAATTGATAGTAGTAGTAGTAGTGTTTGTCGTGGTGATAGTAGCTGAATTGATAGCAGTAGTAGTAGTGTTTGTCATGGTGATAGTAGCTGAATTGATAGTAGTAGTAGTAGTGTTTGTCGTGGTGATAGTAGCTGAATTAATAGTAGTAGTAGTAGTGTTTGTAGTGGTGATAGTAGCTGAATTAATAGTAGTAGTAGTAGTGTTTGTCGTGGTGATAGTAGCTGAATTAATAGTAGTAGTAGTAGTGTTTGTCGTGGTGATAGTAGCTGAATTGATAGTAGTAGTAGTAGTGTTTGTCGTGGTGATAGTAGCTGAATTGATAGCAGTAGTAGTAGTGTTTGTCGTGGTGATAGTAGCTGAATTAATAGCAGTAGTAGTAGTGTTTGTCGTGGTGATAGTAGCTGAATTAATAGCAGTAGTAGTAGTGTTTGTCGTGGTGATAGGACCTGAATTGATAGTAGTAGTAGTAGTGTTTGCCGTGGTGATAGTACCTGAATTGATAGTAGTAGTTGTTCCACCAATTGCCTTTAAACTTCTTCTCTTTGAATATTATCTTGTTCCCATACTCTTCCTCCACCCTCCTTCATTCCATTGCAAGACACTATTGCCTTTCCTTGATTGTTGACATAAATTCTGCTATTCTTGTACTCAACACATTTTAAAACAAGGTATGTTTTATGTTCAATAATTTTTTTAAGCACATTTTGTATCATTTGTATAACTAAAGTTTCTATGTGACATAATGTATACAAAATTGTTTCATATAGTTGACCTCTTGATCTAGATGTGTATATGACAGAATCTCAATGCAACTGTTGGAAGCTCATCTGTCATAGTGCAATTATTAAGAACATAAGAAAATAAGGAAGCTACAAGAGGCCGCGAGACCTACACGAGGTAGTTCCTGTTACTTAACACTAACTACATCCACCTTTCATCCCCATCCATGAATTTATCCAGACTCCTTTTAAAGACCCCAATAGACTCCGCATTGACCACCTGACGACTGAGTCCATTGCAATCATTTACCACCCTATTTGTGAACCAGTTTTTCCCTATCCCAATTATCCTAATGAATGGAGAAAAAGTAATTGCCATACTCACAGAATTAGTGATGTTGGGGCAGTTGTTGGCACAGAGGGGGGAGATGGGCGTCCCTGTTTCTGAGGAGGTGTTGGCACAGATCTGCTGACAGAACTTCTCATCACTTTTATCCCGGCAGTCATTGTCACCGTCACACACGTACAGGGTGGGGATGCACCGCTTGTTGTCACACTTGAAGTCCATCACATCACACTCGGGATAATCTGTTGAGTGTATCAGGTTAACCCCTTCACGCCCAGATCTTTCCTTTGCTATAAAAAATTGAATGTTGGTAGGCATAGAATTACGAAAAGCAAATGAAAATACCAAATTAGTTAGTGGTCAAGGATACTAAACAGGTCATAGCTATAAAATATTGCTTATATTCACTAAAAATTGTCTAATGGTAGCCAAAGTGCAATGGAAATTACGTTCTGGGCCACAAGGGGTTAAGGGAAATCATGGTCAGGTGTGGATAAGGAAGGTAAAGGCAGGTCATAGCATAGAAAACTAACCTCTATGCATTACAGCCTAGACTTACCTGAAATACTTGAATGATAGATAGATAGATGATTGAATGATTAATAGATATGATTAAATTGATATATACATAGATATGATTGAATGATAGATGATTGAATGATAGATGATTGAATGATAGATGATTGAATGATAGATGATTGAATGATAGATGACTGAATGATAGATGATTGAATGATAGATGACTGAATGATAGATGATGAATGATAGATGATTGAATGATAGATGATTGAATGATAGATGACTGAATGATAGATGACTGAATGATAGATGACTGAATGATAGATGACTGAATGATAGATGATTGAATGATAGATGACTGAATGATAGATGATTGAATGATAGATGATTGAATGATAGATGACTGAATGATAGATGACTGAATGATAGATGATTGAATGATAGATGATTGAATGATAGATGACTGAATGATAGATGACTGAATGATAGATGACTGAATGATAGATGACTGAATGATAGATGATTGAATGATAGATGATTAATGATAGATGACTGAATGATAGATGATGAATGATAGATGATGAATGATAGATGATTGAATGATAGATGATTGAATGATAAATGTGAAGTTGTAGAATAAGTAGCATTCAGACATGGCATGATAATATAGAGAGAATGAAGACAGATGGCTCTAAAAAAAGTTTAGGGGCGCTCTGAGATCAAATTAGACGGAGAAGACATTTTAGAATGGGAGATGAGGATGAAGGTAGGAGAAACGTGGAGTGAATCATTCATACAAGGACAGGCTACCTTGGGGGCACTTCCATCAACTCCCCAGCAAGAAGACGCAAGATTGATAACAGTTTTTCATAATGGTAATGTGTTTTCCAGTTATAAATCCATAGCCAACCATCTCTCATGTAGATTGAAAAAAAAAAATCACACAAACAAGTGAGCCACCTATTGCAGCACGACTCACCGCAAGAGTCGTGTTCATCGGAGTCGTCGTCAGGGCCGCAGTCCCTGTCTATGTCACACACCCAGGAGTGGGGGATGCACTGCCCAGCCACCTTGCACCTGGGGACCCATCAAAGACACACATCGGAGTCATCATTTGTCTCAGATTTACATTGAAAAGCATAACTAACTCATCAACTGAATATTCATCCTATATAATATGACACAACACGTCATAGGCAAAGCACTACCGTAGATAACACTATAGTCGCCACGGTGCACTAATGTCGCCAGGTGCCATATATTACGAATTTCACCACTAAACCATCACTACAGACTTGTATGTGCCACGGCAGAGGCATGTACAGGGAGGTCCCGAAGATACGAGCAGTTAGGTTCCACCTGGCATACTCGTAAAGCGAAATCTCGTATAACGAAACACATAACTAATGGTAAAATATAGGTTTGGTTCCAGGACCCCATCAATTAAAAAAAATTAAAATAAAAGACATGTTTTTCAAGCTAAAATAAACTATAGCAAACACAACAAACACACAGCGTCTATATTACCCACACTGTACTACCTATTCTGTAGAAAAAGCATTCTGAAAGAGAAAATAGCACACAAAATAACATAACTGCACATTAATTAAACATAAAACATGTATAACAAGCAAAAAAGGGACGTGGGGTAACTGTAGGGGAACGGCCACGTGATACAAGAGAAGGTAGTGTAGCGGTACCCCAAGGTTGGGGCCGCACACCTGCTAATTACCCCTAAAGGTCAGGCCGCGCCATATGCTTAATTGCCCTTCAGGTCAGGCCTTTTTTTTTTTTTTTTTTTTTATTTTTTTTTTATAACATTTGTGCCTATAGCCTTGCTAGGGATGACCTGACTGCGGTCCCAAGGTTGGGGCCACACACCTGCTAATTACCCCTAAATGTCAGGCCGCGCCATGTGCTTAATTACCCTTCAGGTCACGGCTTCCTAGGGGTGACCTCACTGGGGTCAACCAAATCCCCCTTTGTCCAGCCCAGGAGTGGTAGGGCACGCATTTTGAACTTGATAATTTTACTCACCCCAGTTTGAATGTCGTATCATTGGATTTTCTATCTCGTATATTGAAAATAGACCCTAATTTACACATCTCGTATCATCGGATTCTCGTATACCGAATGCTCGTATAACGGGACCTCCCTGTACAGTAGTTTATGTTATGTACCTGTCTTCAGTGGCAAATACAAGTCTGTAGTGATGCTAACATTCGTAATATATGGCGCCTGGCAACATTAGTGCACCATGGCGACTATAGTGTTATCTACGGTACAAACTAGCCTTCCATGGCACTACTCTCCTACCTGAACTTGTCGGCAGGGCAGTGAGGGACGAGGCACTGCTCCTCACTCTCGTCCAGGCCGTTGGCACAGTCCTGGTCACCGTCACACACCCAGTGCGGGTCAATGCACTGGTTGTTCCCGCACCGAAACATGTCACCCTTACACTGGGCATGCTCTGCAACACAGGCGTCAAGGCTCATTACCACGGAACTACCACGTGTAAGCATCGCAGCCTCTTATAGCTTCCTTATTTTCTTATGTTCATTACCATGTTGGTTTGATGGGGACAAACAAAGGTAGTTATACAAGTCAATGTATTCTACTAGGTAAGCATGGTAACCAAAATAAAGTGGGACAAAAATTGTTCCATACCAAACCACAAAGTACTTCAAAGTAATGAACAATGATGTCTTACCACAAATCCCGTCTGGCGAGGCGTCCTCATCACTGGCGTCCATGCAGTCGTTGTCGCCGTCACAGGTGTACCGCTTGTCAATACAGTGCAGGTTTTTCTTGCACTGGAATTGTCCTTCATTGCAAAGACTAGGCTGCAAAATACAACACAGTCCCTCTTTCAAATCCATCATCCTTTTCCATGAATACGTATATCCCATTATACTACTCATAGTGTTCTCTAGTCGACCTTTCCATTACAAGAAATCTAATACATTCAGAATGATATCTACTGTTCCATTCACCCAGCCTTATATCTGCAAGTGAAAGTACTTGATCAGTTATTTTTGTCTCCCTTCAAGGTATGACATACAGGACAGACAACATAACCAAGTAGTAGGTATCAACAACTTGGACTTACTTCAGTAAAATTAGCAATGTGGACACACAGCTTGGGATTGATGGGGTCCGGCTGGGAGCCCGTGGCACAGCCACACACGGGACCCTCCGGGGTGGCCAGGCACAGATCCATGCACTTCAAGACTCCACTGGTGCAGTCATTGCCATCTATTGGGATATATTTCTTTTTTTTCTTTTCTTTTTTTTCATTTTTTTTTGTGTGTGTACGTGTGTATATTATACGAGTGAGACATGGAGGTCAGATGTCTAGATATGTGTCAGTTCTAGATATCCTAGTCAGATATCCTTTTTTTCCCTGTTGGCGAGTCAGAGTAGAGGGCAAGCTCACCTTGTTGACTGCTGTTTGAGAAGACTTTCAAGTCAAATATGTACGGGCTCTCCTCCTTGAGCTGCTCTGGCTCCTCACTGCCGAGCTTCACACGCTTGATGGCGCCACTCTGGAACTCTGACCAGTAGATGAAGCCTTCGTGGTAGGCAATGCCATAAGGATGGCTCAGCAACACACCCTTCAGCACCACCTGCAGAAGTCATTATTGATCATTACCTAACAAGTCCTACCATTACCTACCATCTGAATACTATCAAATGAAAGGCACTGAACACCACCACTAGACACTGAGCCTGTGCCTCCTGGAAGTGTTGGGAAATGTTTAGTTGTCAAATTTTAATCATCTTCCTTGAGGCTACAAACATGGTTCAAGACTCACTTCCTGCCCGGTGCCATCCAGTTTGACCCTTCCAATGGCGTTGTGGTAGCCGTCGCACCAGTACAGGAAACCTTCCTTGAAATCAATGGTCAGGCCGTTGGGCCACTGGAGCTCGGTAGTCACAAAGGGCTTCCGGTGCGAGCCGTCCATCCAGGCATGCTCGATGACACTCTGGCTGGCCGCAGAGGTGAGTTCCTGGCCCCAGGTGGTGAAGTGCCACACAGACCAGTACATGTACCCGTCCCGGGGGTTGAGCACGATGGCGCGGGCGTTGGTCAGGTTTCCATGGAGCAGCATTTTGCGCTTCACTGGGTTCTCCATGGAGCAAACATATATGGAGGAGACGCCCTGGAGGATGGAGACTGCCATTAGTTGCCTTGTTAACCTTTATCATAACTCTTAACTTCAAATTTAATGTAGCCTACTGAGAAGAAAGGCAGTGCAGGAAAAATAGCAGGAGAGAGGATCCCACCAGAAAGGAAGCCCAACATGGTGCAATACAGTGACTACTTGTGGTTGGCTGAGGGTGCATCACAACACTGGCTTAAGAGATGCTCATTGTACAGAAAATCCTGAACATAAACAATACAAGTAATCAATAGGAAAAATAGGCTAGGCTTCTGTGGCTAATAGGACAGACTAAACCTGACTTGGGGATCACTTTTTCAGGGAACCATGTACAAATAATGCAAAATTAATATTCCACATCACTCCTGATAATGACATCTCTCATCAATATATAAGCTATCACCTAACTCTGTTTATGCATCACCCAATGATTCTCACCTCATCAGTCCAGTAAATGTTTCTGCCCATCCAATCCACTGCCAACCCTTCAATATTGAACACAGCGGAAGTCACAATAGGCTCTCTGATGGACCCATTCAGACTACTGCGCTCAATAACAAACCTGAAATGTAGAATTCACTTCAATCAACACATGTTCATGATAGTGCCGCCATTATCAACCTTTATGCAATGTAAGTATAGAGTGAAGGGAGGATAAGGTCATCCCATGATACCTCCGTGACAACATAACACTGCCAGTACAGTTCAAACAATGTAGAAATAACAATTGCAGAAAGCATTCTAGTAAATTTAGCAGTAAAGAAAGAAAGCAGTAAATTTAGCAGTAAAGAAAGAAAGCAGTAAATTTAGCAGTAAAGAAAGAAAGCAGTAAATTTAGCAGTAAAGAAAGAAAGCAGTAAATTTAGCAGTAAAGAAAGAAAGCAGCAAATTTAGCAGTAAGAAGAAAGCAGCAATTTAGCAGTAAGAACAAAAGCAGTAAATTTAGCAGTAAGAAAGAAGCAGTAAATTAGCAGTAAAGAAAGAAAGCAGTAAATTTAGCAGTAAAGAAAGAAAGCAGTAAATTTAGCAGTAAAGAAAGAAAGCAGTAAATTTAGCAGTAAAGAAAGAAAGCAGCAAATTTAGCAGTAAAGAAAGAAAGCAGCAAATTTAGCAGTAAAGAAAGAAAGCAGTAAATTTAGCAGTAAAGAAAGAAAGCAGTAAATTTAGCAGTAAAGAAAGAAAGCAGTAAATTTAGCAGTAAAGAAAGAAAGCAGCAATTTAGCAGTAAAAAGAAAGCAGTAAATTAGCAGTAAAGAAAGAAAGCAGTAAATTTAGCAGTAAAGAAAGAAAGCAGCAAATTTAGCAGTAAAGAAAGAAAGCAGTAAATTTAGCAGTAAAGAAAGAAAGCAGTAAATTTAGCAGTAAAGAAAGAAAGCAGTAAATTTAGCAGTAAAGAAAGAAAGCAGTAAATTTAGCAGTAAAGAAAGAAAGCAGTAAATTTAGCAGTAAAGAAAGAAAGCAGTAAATTTAGCAGTAAAGAAAGAAAGCAGTAAATTTAGCAGTAAAGAAAGAAAGCAGTAAATTTAGCAGTAAAGAAAGAAAGCAGCAAATTTAGCAGTAAAGAAAGAAAGCAGTAAATTTAGCAGTAAAGAAAGAAAGCAGTAAATTTAGCAGTAAAGAAAGAAAGCAGTAAATTTAGCATGAAATATTCCCTGTATATATTGTATATTTTTGTATGTTATGACCTTATTGTATAACTCTTTTTATGTATAGGCTTTATAAATAGTTGCACATACAACGTGTCACTTTAAGCCTTATTGTAATCTTTGTTTAAATAAAAAAAATAGAAAATAAAAAAAAATGTAGGAAAAAACTAAAAAGTGGCAGAAATATGAAAACCCGGCACTCCAGTCTGTTAGTTGGATAAAAGATTCTAAAAACTGTAACAATTCTTCATATTGACAACTGTACACTAGAGCAGTAAATAGGCAGATAGATGATACAACCAAATTCCCAACATCCGACCTCCAAACATCCGACTTGTCCAAACAACCGACTTTTTTCACCACCACATTGTGTCTTGTTTTGGCCATTTATTTTACTTCGTTTTTTTTAGTTTTTAGAAAATATTGATTTGTGGCTTTATTCATGCATGAATTTTACTTTCGCGTCTACCACTGGATCGGCCTTCAAGAGCTGCATCTTTTATGTTCTATACCATTTTGTCCTTACGTTTATGGTTACTGTGATATCCGAACATCCGACTATTCCAATTATCCGACCTACCTTCGGTCCCCCCAAGGTCGGATAATTAATACTTAGCTGTACATGTTCTCACCTCTGGATGTCAGCATAGTAAATGAACTGAGAGCGCACGTCATAGTCCAGGGTGGTGGGTCGGGTGAGGGAGGTGATGGGGATCATGACGTCTGAGATGTCCTCCAGGTCCAGATTCAAACCTTTGATCATCCCTGGCCGGCCCTTGGCGTAGATCAGGAACGCTTGAGGCTGGTGAGCTGCAAACACAGAGAAAAATCAGTGGTGGAATTAATTACCATCATTCCCAACAGTTGATGTTCTCACGCTGAACAGAGAGTATAATAAAGAAAGTGTCCTCAACATAACAGAAGCAAAACATAAAAACAGAAAATAAATGAAGTTATTTTATTACTGTACCTCTAAATGAGATGATTTTCTCCTCTACTAAGGAAAGGTACTGAATATGAATGCTATGGATGACACTGATACAAAGCAAGTCATGAAAACAATGATACATAGAAGTTACAATTTAAATAAGTACAACTTATAAGAAATTAAGGCAAGCTTCATGAGCGTGAGGTGTGATGATAATGCACTGTATGTATGTGAATTACTTACATAATTACCTGGTTATATAATGAGTGGAAAGTTTTTTTGAATCCTGGTTCATCCAAGAAATTATATCAAATTGTAACAAAAAGTATCTAGGTAATCTTCTAGTGCATACACTCCCATCACCTCACCCCGACCATCACCTAAACAGAAGCACCAGCTAGCATAAAACATGCATTACAGAAGAGTCCCCTGAAGCCATGGAGTGACCAATAGACAAAAAAGAAAATACACCAAAAGTACATTACCTACACAGGTTCCAGATCCTCGCGGCTCCAGGATGTGTCCCGGCTGACACCGGCACGAGGCTATTGGTCGTCCACTCTCCCATAGGGGGATACAAATGTGCTGGCAACCCCCATTCCTCTGACCACAAGGATGAACCACTGTAAACAAAGACATTCTGGTTAAAATGGGCATTACTGCTGCATGTAAAGAAAGACATTAGGAAGATGGAGCTTATTTTCCTGTATGTCATAACTAGGTAAATACACACACACTAACACACCCACACACCATATCAACCTGATATGTGTTAGCTTAATAACAATTTTTTAAGCTGATAACAAAGATGGAAGAAACAGACAATGAGAGACTACTGACTCAAAAACAAAGAGAAGGTCGATACACAAGAGGACATACAAAAAAATTATGAAAAGGGAGATGCCTGAACAACATAAAGAAGTACAGCTTCCCTCATAGAAATGTAGAAGTTTGGAATGGACTAAACGAGGAGGTGATATCGGCAAATAATGTGCACCAGTTGAAAGAAAGACTGGATAAATGTAGATACGGAGACGGGACCACAATAGTGTAGCTCAGGCCCTGTAAAACACAACTAGGTAAACACACACACACACACACACACACACATATACACACACACACACACAACACACACACACACACCCACACACACTCACCCACCCACCCACCCCCACTCACACACACACTCATCCACCCACCCCCACCCACACACACACCCACACACACACCCACACCCACACACCCACACCCACACCCACCTACACACACACACACCCACACCCACTCACCCACCCACCCCCACCCCCACCCACACACACACACCCACACCCACACCCACACCCACACACTTTATGAACCAAAATGCCTCACCCTCAGGCTGTCTCTGGCGATGGAAGACGTGGATGTGCATGGGTTCCGTCAGGTTGGTGGGGAAGGTGGTAACATTGTGGCCCTGGAACCTGCCGATGCGCTTGATGCTGTCGTCCTTCCAGCTGGTGACGTAAAGGAAATTCTCAAACACTGAGATTCCGTACGGACGCTCATCCTGCAAGGGAACAAGGACAGGTTTTGTTTTGATGCTCGTGTTACACAAAATGGATCGCAAATAATAACATTAATTCTAATACTAATGTGGTTTGAGGTAAATAGTGAAAGGACCCTAAATATTGCTCCTTTCACTTTAACCCCTTGAGACCCAGAACGTAATTTCCATTGTAATTTGGGTACCATTAGATGATTTTTTGTGAATATAAGCAATATTTTATAGATATAACCTGTTTAGTATCCTTCTCGACTAACAAATTTGGTATATTTAGTAACTTTTCGTAATTTTATGGCTAACAACATACAATTTTATATAGCAAGGGAAATGTGTGGGTGTGAAGGGGTTCATTCTAATACTAATGTGGTTTGAGGTAAATACAGTGAAAGGATCCCAAATATTGCTCCTTTCACTATATTGGACAAGGAAAATTTCTTCAAAAAACCACAAACAACATAAGGAGAGAAAGGCATCAAGAGACATAAGAACATAAGAAATTAAGGAAGCTACAAGAGGCTGTGAGACCTACACGAGGTAGTTCCTATTACTTAACACGACCTACATCCACCTTTCATCCCCATCCATAAATTCATCCAGCCTCCTTTTAACCCCTTGAGGCCCAGAACGTATTTTTCATTGTAATATAACCACTATTTGACAATTTTAATAAACATAAGCAATATTCTATAGATATGACCTGTTTAATATCCTTGTTCATTAGCTAATTTGGTTTATTTAGTTACTTTTTCGTAGTTTTATGGCTAATAACAGACAATTTCATATAGCAGAGGAAAGATCTGAGCGTGAAGGGGTTAAGGCTCCCTATTGACTCCGCACGAGACCGCCGACTCACCGCATTTAGCTTCACAATGAGGCGTCTGTTTTCCCCATTGTAGTCCACCCTCTCCACATGGCTGAGGTACCCGTCCACCCAGTACACATGCTGGTTGGGGAAGTCCACGGCCACTCCGAAGGGATACACGATCTTGGTGCTCACGAGGGCAATCTTCTTGGAGCCGTCCATGAGGGCGCGTTCCAACACAGGCTGCCTCGTACCCCAGTTGGTGAAGAACATGTACCTGTGTGTGTGTTGTGCGGTCAGAACATAAGAATAGATAGATAGATAGATAGATAGATAGATATTTTATTGTCCACAAAAATGCATAAAAAGATATTACAGGGAGGTCCCGAAGATACGAGCAGTTAGGTTCCACCTGGCATACTCGTAAAGCGAAATCTCATATAACGAAACACATAACTAATGGTAAAATATAGGTTTGGTTCCAGGACCCCATCAATTATAAAAAAAATAAAAAAAATAAAAAATAATAAAAAAAAAGACATGTTTTTCAAGTTAAAATAAACTATAGCAAACACAACAAACACACAGCGTCTATATTACCCACACTGTACTATCTATTCTGTAGAAAAAGCATTCTGAAAGAGAAAATAGCACACAAAATAGCATAGCTGCACATTAATTAAACATAAAACATGCATTACAAGCAAAAAAGACGTTGTACTGTAGGCGACGCCCCCTGATACAAGAGAAGGTAGTGTAGCGGTCCCAAGGTTGGGGCCGCACACCTGCCAATTACCCCTTAAGGTCAGGCCGCGCCATATGCTTAATTACCCTTCAGGTCACTCCTTGCAAGGGGTGACCCGACTGCGGTCCCAAGGTTGGGGCGGAACATCTGCTAATTACCCCTAAATGTTAGGCAGCGCCATATGCTTAATTACCCTTCAGGTCACGGCTTGCTAGGGGTGACCTCACTGGGGTCAACCAAATCCCCCTTTGTCCAGGCTGGGAGTGGTAGGGCGCATTTTGAACTTGAGATAATTTTACTCACCCCAGTTTGAATGTCGTATCATTGGATTTTCGATCTCGTATATTGAAAATAGACCCTAATTTACACATCTCGAATCATCGGATTCTCGTATACCGAATGCTCGTATAACGGGACCTCCCTGTACATAATATACCAAAAATTACTCATGGACCAGAAATTTACTCTAAACAGTCATTAACAAAAGTATCATGGGTCTAAAAAAATGTTTATGGGAAATGATGTGGCACCTTAATATTATTTTCACATAAAAATTATACTTCCATGTAATATATATGTCATTTCCTATCAGCTCAACCTAAACATTCAGCAACACTACTAAAAACATAAGAAGATAAGGAAGCTACAAGAGGCCGCGAGACCTACACGAGCTAGTTCCTGTAGGTAGATGTCATCCTTTGATTATAGTCTATTTTTTTTATTATGGTCAAAATGCAGTAAGGAAGCCACGCCCCCTGCCTCCCCTTCTATTCTACGGGGCAGCTGATTGGTGCATTCCTCGTATCATCACCACCAATCACAATATCTTCACTACTTAACAGCGCGTGACCACTGGACAGAGCAATCTTCACTACATAACAGAGGGTGACAAAATCAAAAATCCCTTTGTAGTGAAGATTGCTCTGTCCAGTGGTCACGCCGCTGTTAAGTAGTGAAGATATTGTGATTGGTGGTGATGATACGAGGAATGCACCAATCAGCTGCCCCGTAGAATAGAAGGGGAGGCAGGGGGCGTGGCTTCCTTAGTGCATTTTGACCATAATATATAAAATAGACTATAGTACTTTGTTTTTTAAAGCTTTCATGCATGTAAAAGTTTGTTACTGTGGCACCATTGATGTTCTTGTGTATGTGAAGCCTTTGGTATTTAGTTTAGCTTATTTCATTACACTGAGAATATTTCCATTAATATAACTGTAGTGAATAATGTAAAATAGTATATAAGAACATAAGAAAATAAGGAAGGTACAAGAGGCTACGAGACCTACACGTGGTAGTTCCTGTTACTTAACACTACCTACATCCACCTTTCATCCCCATCCATGAATTTGTCCAGACTCCTTTTAAAGATCCCTATTGACTCTGCACTGACCACCTGATCCATTCCAATCATTTACCACCCTATTTGTGAACTGGTTTTTCCCTAGTCAACCAGTTTTTCCCTAATGTTCTTGTGTAGGTGAAGGCATTGGTATGTAGTTTACCATATTTCATTACAGAGAATATTTCCATTAACCCTTTGAGATCCAGAACGTACTTTCCATTGTAATTTTGCTACCATTAGACAATTTTTAGTGAATATAAGCAATATTTTATAGATATGACCCATTTAGTATCCTTGTCGATTAACTAATTTGGTATATTCAGTTACAATTCGTAATTTTATGGCTAACAGACAATTTTTTATAGTAAAGGAAAGATCTGGGCGTGAAGGGGTTAAAGATCCCTATTGACTCTGCACTGACCACCTAACGACTGAGTCCATTCCAATCATTTACTACCATATTTGTGAACCAGTTTTCCCCTATTTATTTCCCAGTATAAAGAGATCCCCCAGCTGGGTGACACAGGTGGCGCCTCACCCGGTGATGGGGTCCAGGGCAATGCCTCGAGGCTCGTTCATCATGCCGTCCAACACGGTGAGGCAGACCCGCATGGTGGCGTTGCACAGGAAGATCATCTCCCGCTGGTCCAGGATGTACCAGTTGCCCGTCACCCAGTCCTGCGCGATGTCATTCACGACTGTAGTGATGAGAAGGATTAGGATTGTATGCTGCTGTGTTTTATGTTAGGGTTGTTTTATAGTTTTGGTTTTTATGGCTTACGCTCGTATGCAATATGTTTTTGTTTGTAGGTATTTTAATAGTTTCTTCATTTATATCTTGTAACTTGGTCTATGCCGCCAAAACTGTTTTTCATGAATTTTTTGTTTAATGGTTTATTGTTTAGACATGAAATGTATTATTTGGATTGGTAGTGGACCTTTTATTGTAACGCTTGTATTGAATATAGTTGTTGTGGTCAATAAAATTAGCTAACTATAGTCTATTTTTTTTAATGAGGCCAAAAATCCTGCCCCCTTGCTGCTTACTGACTAATATTTGATGCCAGGAGAAGGGAATACTAAGCTTCTTCTTAATTTCAGTTGTATTTTATCATAGTTAACCATAGTATCAGGCAAAGACTACTCTATACTGGACTTGCTACTCGTGCCCCGCGCCAACCCGCCCATGACCAGTGGAGGCCAGTTTTGCGATTCCTGCCATTTTAGAACATCACCCCCATTTCCCTTCCTAAGGTTTATGAGTACCTATGATATACCGTTATCTTCATAACTGTTTGTTCTATAATATTATCAAATAAAAAACAGTAAAATACACTAAAGAAATGCCATTATGAGAGAGTGAAGAAATATGCATGACCTCAATATATACTTAAACTCTTCGCCATTTAATATTTTGCGAGAAAACATTTTAGATGCTAGCGATAGAAAGAAGCGGATTTTCATTAGCTTTCCATTGCTATATTTCGTTTTCTGATAAATGAATCATAACCATGCATAAATTAGCGTTAACTAAAAAAATAACATCATCTATCGGGATAATTACCCGATGGATGATGTTATTTATTTAGTTAACGCTAATTTATGCATGGTTCTAATTAATTTATCAGAAAATGAAATATAGCAATGGAAAGCTAATTAAATTACGCTTCTATTAATATGTTGCATGTAAAAAGTCTTCATGCAAAATATCAAATTGCGATGAGTTTAAGTGAATATATGTTCATGCATATTTCTTCAGAGTCTCATAATGGAATTTCTTTAGTGTATTTTACAGTTTTTTATTTGATAATATTATAGAACAAACATTCACGAAGATAACAGTGTATCATTTATACTGATATGCCATAGTCTACTGTATTCATGGAACACTTTTTTACTTGCCGATACGATTGATGATGTTATTTTTTTAGTTAACGCTAATTTAGGCATGGTGGTAATTCATTTATCAGAAAACGAAATATATCAATGGAAAGCAAATGAAAATCCGCTTCTTTCTATCGCTAGCATCTAAAATGTTTTCTCGCAAAATATTAAATGGCGATGAGTTCAAGTGAATATTAAGTTCATGCATATTTCTTAACTCTCTCATAATGGCATTTCTTTATTGCATTTTACTGTTTTTTATTTGATAATATTATAGAACAAACATTTACGAAGATAACGGTAGATCATATATACTGATAAACCATAGGAAGGGAAAAGGGAGTGATGTTCGAAAATGGCAGGAATCGCAAAACTGGCCTCCACTGGAAATAGCCCAAAATGAGTAGCAAGTCCAGTATAGAGTAGTCTTTGTATCAGGTAAACATAGGCATCATTTTAAGCATGAGACCTTAAGATAACATGAAATTTTTGCCTTGTTAAAAAAAATAGACTATAACTAACTATGATTTTTTCCAATACAAAATGCTGACAGGAAATAGTTAACAGCATAAAACTTGTGAATGAAAGGCAGAAAATTACATTAATGCATATGAGCTGTAAGACTTTTTAAAATTTGTTTATAAAGTATACAGGATGTAAAATATTCCAATGGTCTTGTTTAAAATTATATGAGCTGTATCTAATTGCCAGGAAATTGCTAAAAGGTGTATCAGGTGTAAGGCTTTGCAGAGTACGTATGTGTGGCAGGTTACTCACAGCCCAGGCCGTGCTGGGAGGGCTGCGGGATGAGCCAGGTGTCATTCAGATTGTCGGCCGAGGCACACTGGAAGGACGACCAGGTGCTGTTGGAGTTCACCCAACACACTGGTCAAGGAGAAAAACATCATCAGAGTCACCTTCATCACCCTCATCATCATCACCACTACATAATCAATACCATCTTTATCCTAGTTACATAAGAACATAAGAAAATAAAGAAGCTACAAGAGGCCGAGAGACCTACACGAGGTAGTTCCAGTTTCTACATGTGCATACAGACCAGATCTAAGACTAAATTCATCAAACACAAAGGTGATCAATTTGAAGAAGAAGAAAAATCATGATAATCTAACAAACTTTTACATACATGAAAGCTTTAAAATTCAAAGTACATAGAATCAAAGAATGACATCTGTTTACTACCAAAATATGTATGTACATGAAACTCATAGATATTGGCAGAAACTTCACGCACACGCACACAAATTGCTCATTACTTGTGTAAAAATAATAGAAAATAATGTCAATAAATAAATGAATGAATGAACAAGCACTAGGGAGAGGCGGTAGCAGAGTGGCTAGCATCACCGAGTGGCGTTCTCGAAGACCCGAGTTCGATCCCGAGTGAGACCCATAAATCCACTTAAAATATTTCTGTACTGTTGAGTGGCCTAAGAACACCCACATGCCCTGTCCATTAACTCTACCTTCGATTGCGAGTGCATCGGAGGACACAGGGGGGCGGCATGAGCCTCTAATCACAGGCGTCACTATAAAACCCTGCCTCCACAACCACGGGCGAGGGCCAACCATCACAGCCCTCAAGTGAACCTCCAGAGCCTACCATCCGAGCCCTGGGTCACCACTGCCTACAGGCGCTATAGGCATAAATATAAAAAAAAAATATATATAAAAAGGTAATAAGTTGCTTACCGGACTTGTTTCTGTGGTTGAAGTCCATGTTGACCGCATACCGCAAATTGAACCGAGTGTTGCCCGGGATGACCGAGCCGTTGAGGAACAGCCGAGCCAGCCCGGAATTACTAGCATACAGGAGGGTTGCCGGCTCATCAGGGGGCACTGAGGAAGACACGGAAGAAAGGAAGACTTACATAATGGTTTATTGATCAAAGCTACATTTGTAAGACCATAAGAACATAAGAAAATAAGGAAGCTACAAGAGGCCGCGAGACCTACACGAGGTAGTTCCTGTTACTTAACACTACCTACATCCACCTTTCATCCCCATCCATGAATTTATCTAGCCTCCCTTTAAAGCTCCCTAATGACTCCGCACTAACTACCTGTCTACTAAGTCCATTTCAATCATTTACCACCCTATTTGTGAACCAGTTTTTCCCTATTTATTCAGTTATTCCCTTGTCTGGCAACATTGGGCATTGAAGAGGTTGAGGCAGTGGATAAAGATACTAGTTAGAAGCGTATCATCGACCTTCTAACCTCGTATGACATCATGGGAAAATCTGAGGTTCAACAGAGAGATGATGATTAAAGCTACACTAAATAGTACACTTGTTAGCCATCTGTTCACTTTCTTCATAAATCACAAGTGTCTGTCATCTATTTTCTTTAGTCACATAGATTTCAGTATTGGATTACTCTAGCAGTTCAAATATAATAATAGGGGTACAGTAAATAACTAAAGGCAAGGCTCATTTTGTCTGTTTATAGTTACATTTCTAGTCTGCTGTAGCCTCAAATCTGATCCCGCCAGATTTTGAACCCGGAAAATAATCCCATTTGAACAATTTGTGAGGCTTTGTTCTAATGTTTATATTGAGAGAGAGAGATCTGCCATTCTTCAAACGGATTATTACCGGCTAGGATATGAATAAATATAGATGATATATCGATGAATAAATATGATGATGATGTATAAAAATAGATAACTGGAGAAAATTAGATACGGATAACTGTGTATTAGCGTACTGGTTAGATATTATATGTATGTGTTTTAATCTATACTAAAGCAGGATGTCCGAGTGTCTGTGTGTCTTCTACCGGCGCCTGTCGGCTGCTGAGTTACTGCCACCTTTTGATGACATTTTGCTGAACCAAGTAGCCACGCCATCCCATATGATGATGACGTGGATAGCCCGGTGTTGGGAAACAACACGTAAACACCTCGCCTTTCCTGCCCACCGGAACCTGAGGTTCCGGCCTCCTTTCCTTATTATGTGGCAGACAGAGCGGGGAACGGGGAGATCACCAGGAGACGCGTTACCTAGCGCTCCAAGACACGACACTTTCCTGAGTGTCTGTGTGTACTCCACATCTGGGGGTGTGAGAGTACCTTGTCACGACATTAACTGTTCAGGCCCTGTCTATTAGACATCAGTCTCAAAGGCCGTTACTTAACGAAGCTCGTGACATTATTATTGTATAAACTTCACAAGTGTACATATATATATACTATTATATATTGTTTATAGTATATTGTCTTACTCGAATCCTTTGGCACTAAAAGAATACTTATAAATTACGTAAAGAACCGCTCGACCACGAATAGCCCAATACCACTTCATTGATGTGTACCTCTGGGCAACGAAGCAAGTTACCTGCCTGTCAAGAGGGTATCATCAGGCAATCACCCTTACAGGTTAGTAACCTGTATCTACATGGTGTGATCCCGTTACCCGTAAAATAACCATACTAAAAAGGGTAACATGTGAACATAAATTAAACAAGGAACTTAGGGGAATGAAGCTTGATGAAACAAAATTAGCAAGGAACTTAGGGGAATGAAACTTGATGAAACAAAATTAGCAAGGAACTTAGGGGAATGAAACGTGATGAAACAAAATTAGCAAGGAACTTAGGGGAATGAAACTTGATGAAACAAAATTAGCAAGGAACTTAGGGGAATGAAACTTGATGAAACAAAATTAGCATGGAACTTAGGGGAATGAAACTTGATGAAACAAAAATAACAAGGAATTTAGGAGAATGAAACTTGATAGAACAAAAATAACAAGGAGCTTAGGAGAATGAAACTTGATGAAACAAAAATAACAAGGAATTTAGGAGAATGAAACTTGATAGAACAAAAGTGCAATGACTATAAATAAATATACACATAAGTAACAAATGACTGAATATGCCAGCCAGCCAGCAACAAGCACAATAAAGAGGCTGCTCCCCACCATTCTTGGCCCTGCAGGAGGCGTTGCCCAGCATGTCGTAGCCCAGGGTGCAGCTGCAGGTGTACCCGTGCTCCTTGTTGCGGCACACCTGGTCACACGAACCCTCCACCTCACACTCATTGGCGTCTGGAGGACAGTGGATAGATGTTTAGGCACCTCATAACTCTTATACAAATACACCTCATAACATTAGACACCTCACCAAATGTACAAGTTACTAAAAAGCTATATCTTACACATTATTCAATTTTCTTTTCTTTTTTCTTATATTTGACTTCATTTCATTATTGATTCATTTGTCTTTCTGCCTGTCCTGTACTTGCCAATTAAATAAACACTGATGAGTCAAGTAGTTTCCATTTCATATAAATCTAGTAATCAGTGAAACCTGTCCAAAATGAAAGTTTCAGAGTAGCAAGCTGACAGAGTTACAATTAACAATTATCAAAAGCTTCAAAGTTTGAATTCAAGTTTCTATTTTTTTGACTATCTATAAGGAAGTATAAAATAATGTACAATTATTCAATAAAGAGAACTAAGGATACATAGTAGATAGGATTTTCTAGGGAAGCAATATTAAAATGTTTCCTTTTATAATAGAGAACATAATGTACGTAGTAGTACATGCATACAATAGATCTAGGTATAAATATTCTGTTCTACCCTAATTACCGAGCTCTCTTGCAGGGCTCCTCTACAGTACTGTACTCATTCTTATCCGTTAAGATCTGTAACTATAAAATGCTCTCTAGAGAAACAAATATAT
Source organism: Chionoecetes opilio (assembly GCA_016584305.1). NCBI lineage: Eukaryota > Metazoa > Arthropoda > Malacostraca > Decapoda > Majidae > Chionoecetes > Chionoecetes opilio. Next base: position 18,991 of record JACEEZ010018456.1, on the reverse strand, counting down.
ATATTGAGAAATTCTGCAAACTTCAAAAGGTGTTTCTGATCACAACCCTAACACTATTATCTCCAAAAAAAAGGGTAATATGGAATTCTCGGACTTAAAATGCATTACTGTTTTCACTCAAGATTACTGGGTATCTGAGGTAAAACTAGGAACTTACAAAAACTTATATGCACTACTGTATATTTCTATTTCTATATATAGTATATCACATAATTCAAATTTCCATAACTACACCCTTGCTCTCTCCAGGTTCATATCTATGGGGTCCCTTAAGGGTTGGCATCTATAGCTCAAGGCACAAGTAACAACAAGGTACACAGGACCTAATCCCTCAGGGCTGGTGCTACACTCATGATGCAAGATCTGTCCAGTCTAAAAACAAACCTTGATGGGTTGGTGGCACATAAGGTAAGTCTTGATGAAATAAAGAGCAGTATTATTAGGTGTGTGTGTGTATTCATCTAGTTGTATTCATCTAGTTGTATTTTACAGGGCCTGAGCTACACTCGTATGGCCCCGTCTCCATATCAACATTCTTATCATTCATCCATAGGGTTGTGTAGCATTCATCCATCCATTCATCCATAGTGTGTGTGTGTGTGTGTGTGTGTGTGTGTGTTGTGTGTGTGTGTGTGTGTGTGTGTGTGTGTGTGTGTGTGTGTGTGTGTGTGTGTGTGTGTGTGTATATGTGTGTGTATGTGTTGTGTGTGTGTGTGTACAAAATTTGATGCTTACAATGCACTCATCGAAATATTTCTCTGTATTATGTGTGTGTGTGTGTGTGTGTTCGTGTGTATGTGTGTGTGTGTGTGTGTACAAAATTTGATGCTTACAATGGACTCATCGAATAACTTCTCTGTATTATGTGTGTGTGTGTGTGTGTGTGTGTGTATGTGTGTGTGCGTGTGTGTGTGTATACAAAAATTTGATGCTTACAATGCACTCATCGAAATAACTTCTCTGTATTATGTGTGTGTGTGTGTGTGTGTGTGTGTGTATGTGTGTGTGCGTGTGTGTGTGTGTACAAAAATTTGATGCTTACAATGCACTCATCGAAATAACTTCTCAGTATTAAGTAACTTACATCCCTATATACGTAAATATACATATTTTTCGTGCAGAATTAAAACTAAATCATAAATTAATACCCTCTGAAGGATTAATACTGACATTAGTAGATAGCAGGCTTGTTCTTACTTCTTTTTTTATTGTCTTTGGCCAGTCCCTTGTGATGTAAAAATAGAAAGAAAAAAGCTCACTCACACTCACACACACACACACACACACACACACACACACACCACACACACACACACATAATACAGAGAAGTTATTTCGATGAGTGCATTGTAGATCAAAATTTGTACACACACACACCACACACATACACACACACACACACACACACACACACACATAATACAGAGAAGTTATTTCGATGAGTGCATTGTAAGCATCAAATTTTTGTACACACACACACACACACATAATACAGAGAAGTTATTTCGATGAGTGCATTGTAAGCATCAAATTTTTGTACACACACACACACACACACATACACACACACACACACACCACCCACACACGAGTACTGGCGCCATGTACTCACCGACACACATGGTGCCGTTGGGTTGTTGCCACTCAGGACAGTAGCACCGAGGACCGTCTTCAGTAGGGTGGCAGCCATGGGAACACTCCTTAGACTCACACTGGTTCACCTCATCTGTCGTAAAGCAAAACAAGGAGTATGTCAAGTTTTTTTCATTTTTCCTCTCTCTCTCTCTCTCTCTGACCTGTCCACCACTGTCATTCCCTTTACCTAGCACCTCATCTCCTCTCACCCAACAAATCTCTCCTTCTCTCCTCTCTCTTCTCTCTCTCTCTCTCTCTCTCTCTCCTCTGACCTTCTGTCCACCAGTCATTCACCCTTACCCTCTCAGCCTATCTCTCTCTCTCTCTCTCTCCTCTCTCTCTCTCTCTCTCTCTGACCTATCCACCATCATTCCCTTACCCTCCCTATCCTCTCTCTCTCTCTCTCTCTCTCTCTCTCTCTTCTCTCTCTTCTCTCTCTCCTCCTCTCTCTCTCTCTCTCTCTCCTCTGACCTATCCACCAGTCATTCCCTATACCCTCGCCTATCCCTCTCTCTCTCTCTCTCTCTCTCTCTCTCTCTCTCCCTCTCTCTCTCTCTCTCATCTCATCTCTCCTCTCCTCTCTCTCTCTCTCTCTCTCTTCTCTCTTCTCTCCTCTCTCTCTCTTCTTCTTGTCCTGTCACGTCACCTAGTCCTGGGAGCCTAGAATGGGTGTTCCCCAAGGCACACAGCGGGCAATGACTTGGAATTATCCCCCATCCTTTATCTACCGGTCTATCCTTATCTCATCCGTTTTAAACACCTGATAAACATATGAAGACACACAACACAACACACGTCTGTATTTGTGTTGCTCTCTAGTATATATATAACGCTGGACTTTATACATTATTTTCCTCATCACCTCCTTTCTTTTTTCTTTTTAACCCCTTCACGCCCAGATCTTTCCTTTGCTATATAAAATCGTTTGTTGTTAGCCATAAAATTACGAAAAGTAACTTAATATACCAAATTAGTTAGTGGACAAGGATACTAAACAGGTCATAGCTATAAAATATTGCTTATATTCACTAAAAATCGGCTAATGGTACCCAAAATACAATGGAAATTACGTTCTGGGTCTCAAGGAGTTAAGGAAAAGCAGGCGACGCTGAAAAGAGGCCATTCAAAAATTACGTTACGCTTTTTTAGTCATTTTTGACCGCCCTACCCCCTTTGTCACACATTGTAACACATGTCCAAACCCCCCTAGAAAATTATATAACACAAGCTAGTACTCACCCTCCCAATTAGTAGGTTTCCATTCTTTTCAAATACAATAATATAAGTTTAGCCTAAGTACCTGCAAATTATCAACTTTAGGTTTTTCTTCAAAAAATCTGAATGTTATTTAACACATAGCTGCAACCCTCTCCCCCTTAACTGTCACTCATAACACCTCATCATACCCCCTACCCCTTAACTGTCACTCATAACACCTCATCATACCCCCTCCCCCTTAACTGTCACACTCATAACACCTCACCATACCCCCTCCCCCTTAACTGTCACTCATAACACTTCACTATACCCCCTCCCCCTTAACTGTCACACTCATAACACTTCACCATACCCCCTCCCCCTTAACTGTCACTCATAACACTTCACCATACCCCCTCCCCCTTAACTGTCACACTCATAACACTTCACCATACCCCCTCCCCTTAACTGTCACACTCATAACACCTCACTATCCCCCCTCCCCCTTAACTGTCACACTCATAACCCCTCCCCCTTACTGTCACACTCATAACACTTCACTATACCCCCCTCCCCCCTTAGGCGTTACGTAATTTTTGAACGGCCCCCAAGGAAAGAACAGTGAACAGTGTTATACTCACGGCAGAACTCGCCCTCATCGCTGCCATCAGGACAGTCCGGGTCGGTGTCACAAACCTTCCGCAGCAGAACACAGGTGATGGCGTCGTCACACCTATAGTAATTAAGCGGACAGGTGTTGCCCTTCTTACCTGTGTTGGGAGGGGCGAAAAGAAAAGGTGTTAGTTAAGATATAAAGGTTATTACCGAAAGAGAGAGAGAGAGAGAGAGAGAGAGAGAGAGAGAGAGAGAGAGAGAGAGAGAGAGAGAGAGAGAGAGAGAGAGAGAGAGAGAGAGAGAGAGAGAGAGAGAGAGAGAGAGGGAGAGAGAGAGAGAGAGAAGAGAGAGAGAGAGAGAGAGAGAGAGAGAGAGAGAGAGAGAGAATATTCACACTACATAGATAAACGACCCCACTCTTAAGAGATAACAAAGATAAGAATACGTCACCTCAGTAACACACACACACACACACACACGGGTACTCCGTGGTGTAGGGGAAGCACGCTCGGTTCACAACCGAGAAGTCCCGGGTTCGATCCCC